>JAHDVF020000949.1:0-600000 GCA_022606425.2 Lepidostoma basale
CCCTCCTCAATTCCACATTCTTCGGTTTGGTTCTGCTTCTGATACCAGTCACTGGTGATTAGTTCCTTCCTAATTCTGAGCCACCATATTGAAGTGGTTGTCCTAGGATGCTGAACTACATAGTCACAGTCTCGGGGCACTACATACCCTAACTACCGGAGTTAGATCTGGTTTCAATTTTCTGTTATTGAGCCAACTTTGAGGCTATCCCAAATGTAATTTCTAACGTGGACACATCGAAGTATTTCGGTTGTTGATTCGCTTGCTGTCTGTCCGAAAATGACAGAGGCTGATTTGACAGCGTTGTATTGGAAAATTATTGTATTGGAAAATGACACGATTTAGAATGAATGTTTTCTTTAATTAATGCATTAATTAATCAAAATAAAGAACACTTATGATGTGTGATCACAAAGTTAGTGGCAAAATAAATATATACTTATATTTATTTTCAAATCAAATAATTTGTTATTTCACATTGAGTAAAATTTGTGAATTAATCGCACAGAATAAAATAAAATAAATTTGATAAAAAAACTTTCGCGATTTGTCTTCACAATCCTTTACGTACAATATGGCAGGCTACACTGTTGTCATTGTTTTATAGTTTTTAACAATCGTGTATTAGAAGAGAATCCAGGGCTTATAGAAAATGTTAACAAAGAAAAAATAAAAAAGACCACTGATTGACACAATTGATTTAAAACACTTAAAGAAAAACTGATTATGTGGTGAAGTCCTTCGTGATAAGAGACAAAAAATCGATTTACGTGTAAAATACACTGAATAATTAAATAATATTAGAAACATAAAAAAATCATTTTATCCTTTTTCGTGCTTTGGTCAGTTTTGGGGATCTAAGGTGTTCCAATGCTTGGTTTTCCGGGATGTAAGCAAGATTTTTTTTAATCTAGGTAGGTAGCTAACCTCACCTAAGAACCCTCCTTCTAACTTGGGACCGGCAATTGGCGGAGTCCAAAAGATGGCGAGACAGGCCCCGAGAAATAACAGAACACAGTCCTAAATAAAGCAGAAGAAGAAGAAGAAGAAAGAAACAAATTCGAGACCTTGAAAATCATGCACAGAGTGACCATGGAAGAGACAACAGACGGCAGCCACAAATTAATCAAAAAATCAGATCTACACAGACACTGGATCAGGATTTTAAACAATGGACTGAAACTTTAAAATGACCTACCAAACGACGCAAGGAGTTTTACTAGAAACTAATGTAAAATATATCTTAAACATAAAATAACATCTAAAAATGTATCCATATAACCCAATTGTTTTTATTTTTTAATGACAGGGTAGGGTGACAATAAATGATAATGACAGGGCAGAAAGTCTGATGGTATAGACATTTACAAAATATCTGACAAAAACTTGCCCAAAAATGTTTCACGTGTAGGACACAAACTTGCTCCCCTGGTACAAAAATGGAATATTTTGGCGATAAAGGTTTAAATTACAATTTATAAAGTTAATACGTTATAAATAAATTAAACAGTCTTCTTTGTGAAATATAAAAAAGTCGTTAGTCATGAGATGATAACATTATTAACTTTCAAGCCGTTTAATGGATAATTTTATACAAAATAATAAAGTTTCGTTTACCTTTAGGTGATGCCACACCTGTGGAGAGGTGATAATAATGATTACGCGGTAGCTTAATTTTGTTATGATTAGGCTTAATAATTTAGTATCTTTTCTGCTTTGTAAACAGGCTCATTTTAATTAAGATGTTAATAATTCAAATTTCACGAAGCTGTATGCTAAATATCTCCAACAAATATTTATCTTGAATGTTTAATTTCAGAATATTTATGTTGTTTAAAGGAAAGCGGGAAATGTAAAAATTAATCAATAATTAGTTTTAAAGAAGTTATAAGTTTGTAATACGCAAATTAGTGAAAAGGGTTCCATTTGATGTTAAACCCTTATTCACTAACGTATTGTCACGAAAATAGATGAGTAAGGTTCCATCTAATTTTTAAGACATTAAAAAAATAGTGTTAACTAAAAAAACTAGTTTTTTAGTGTATATTAAAGATATATACTTCTTGGGTTTTGTAGAAAATTTCATTACAATATCTTATATATATATTATACTAAAATACAAGTCTTAGAAACTTTGACTTCATTTTTCTCAGCTTTTTACTTTTGACAGTTGGAACCTTCTTACTCTCAGGTGACGATATGTTAACTAACTAACTATCCGTCATGCCGTATAGGTAGAAATAATGGACTGCCACACTTTTCTTTCTTGACATACATCAACATTCATACACCGTGTCATGCACGCACGTCGATTTCTCCGACTCCTCACAATATTGGAACGACATTCAATATTTGATTTATTTGATCGTGGCACGTTTTCCTCCATCTTCCTCTAATTCTAGTCCGTTAACAACATTAACATAAAATTTTAACCATTCTTTCCATTTGTCCAAACCATCTTAACTTTCCTTTGAATATTTTGTTCAGTACATTTTCATTCGCCCTGCATTCACTTGATATATTTTCATTCGACACTTTATCATAAACAGATTGTCAGCAAAATAATGGGACAAGTCAACAAAGCTTTGGCGGTATTAGGTTTTCTCATGGAGGACTATATGGAAAAATAACTATATGAGAACTGACAGTAAGGTCAAAATATACAAAGCCTGCGTAAGGGCCTTGACATTGCATTTATCATTACAGGCATTGAGACCAGAGCGGATACCACAAGAACAAAGGCTAAAGTGCGGGTGGAAGAGATGCCGACGCAGAGGATAATAGCGGGAAGGACTCTTCGAGATAGGGCGTGGAACACGGCTATCCGCGAAATCTGCGAGATGGAAGATGAGGCAGACAACACTGAAGACACTGGAATGCATACGTGCAGAGGATGGATCCCTCCATAATCGCGGTGCATCAGGTTTCTGTTGGCTACCACCCTCCAAGAGTTGGAGGGATAGCTAAGTGTCGACTTCCCAAGAGAGGCCAGCCTGAACTACAGTCTTAGGCATTGTCAAATTTGACATTATTTAATGAGACATTCGATGCATGCCATTCACATAAATTTTAATAAAACTTATAAACAACGTTTTCATTCGTATTTATTATAAATATAACACCCGGCGCCCGCGTAAATGATACAAAGTCGACCAAACCTTCTACCATAATCGCAAGAGAAATAGAAGAGATAAAACACGTTTTATGGCCATCCAAAAAGTAATATATATATAAAATCTCACCATTGACGCGATTAAAAAGAATAATGTATAGGAATATACGAGTATATTGAACACTTCAAACTATAATAACAAAAAGAAGAATTTAAACCTTAAAAATCTATCATTGTTTCAAATAAGTACACATTATAATAAAGTATGTAGAAAAGAAAAGAATTTATTACAACTCACGAAAAAAAATTATTTCGGTTTTACTTGGGTTTTATGCTAAAAATTTTATCTTTTGATTTTTCGTATTATCTTTTAAGAAAACCCGTTTTCTGTTACATATGTAGGATATTTATTATTGCTCGCAGAACATAAACGATGAAAATGTTTTATGTGTTATAAACAAACCGAGTGTATTCCAATAAATAACCATATGTTCGTATCATACGTAGTACATTTGCATAAATTAAATATACTATATATACTTTTATAGCAAGGTGGGTATTTCCTTTATTATTGGAATCACGTGTGTACTCGTATATGGCTAACCCATTCAGAAGATATAACGAGTCTGACTCGTAGTGTGTAATCAGACAAACGGTAATTATGAAATCAATTACTTTAGCAACTAATTACAAAGTGCATATGTTATTTATGTATCAATTGTGTATTTTCTTTACTGTTGTATTGCTATGTGTGTACGGTGGGACATCGAGGGAGAGTAGCGTAGCTTAAATGTGGTCTGGGTCCCCCTTGGTTGCAAATATACATACATTATTATTTTTTAAGAAGGGGACGGGGGACGGGGGACGCATGGACGGGGGACGGGCCTAGGGAGTGCACGAGTGAAGCTGACCAAAGGCGCCGCTGCGCCTATAACAGCTTCGGGTAAGCGGAGGGAGCCCTCTATGGCTCGGCCATATAATTACAAAGTGCGTGGTAGTCGAGTAAATCAGAAATGTCTTCACAGCTAAAGAATTTGTGCATTTTATTAGACACCTCGTTCCAACTAACAAAAAATTGAACACTACAAAGCCCTATAAAATATGTAAAAAAAGTGAAACTCAGGGCTTCGTAATAAGTAATAAGTTTTTACGAAGCCCTGAGGAAGCTTGGGTACAAGCGAAACTAGTAGGCAATTAAAATAACCGCAAAGTGATGAAAAACAAAGTGCAGTGTTTTTATTTTATTTTATTTTATTTTAAATACAAATAATAATAAAAAATTTAAGTGTCTTACTACAAAGTGAATGCTTTATAAGAAAATTTAAAAAATGTCGTGAGTGTCGTGAAAATACTAGTGTTATTCTATTTATTCAAATGAAAAATAAATAGCCTAAGTTTTATTACGAATGGAAACGTCTGTCTTCGAGAAGTTTTATCATAATTTAGCAAAGATTAATATGATTTTTGAAGTTGAATTGAAGTTTTTTTTGCTTTGTGTATAGATTTTTCATACAAACATAAATGCGATAAAAACCCTTTTAGCGTCATTAAATTTGTTTACGCTTTTTACAAATCTCCTCTGAAGTTTTCGGCTTCCTTTTTCGGATTTGTAAGATCTTAATTACGTTAGAGCAAACCTGCTTGTAAAATAACTCACGTCCCGTAAGCCTAGCGTCTGAAAGCTTAATTCACCGAGGCATTTGTTCCCCGGAGTCGCTTTACTCCTTCTCCCGAGCTTAATTAATCTAGCCATTACATAGTTGCCTCGAAGGTGTGAAATAGTTTTTGTCTTAAAGGGCCGGGGTACAGATATCAAAAAAAACATTTCAAGTTTAACAATTTTAGGCAACAATTTTCAGAAGCATTTTTCAGGATTACATATTAAAAATAAAATTGATAAAACGTAAAGATTTGTAGTAACGGGGGTTATGAGACCATCATAGGGTGTAGATATTCTCGATTTTCTTCAAATGTCTATAATTAAAAAAAAAAAAAAATTACGTTTTTCTCAAAACTAGCATGACTTGCCCTATCATCTGTTTCCGGCTTGATATCGACATCTGGGACACCCTGTATAATGAAATGTACATAAAAAAATGGTTAATGCAGAGGTAAATTATTTCAAATAAAAAATATTTTTCGCTTGGATTTCGCTTCAACTAGCTTCATCAGAGCAATACGATAACTTTATATAAATTACGAGTACAACTAAAATACAATTAAATACGAAGTATTTGCTTCATATGAAAATTTATATCATATATTCATATGTATTATGTAGGTATAGTCATATCGATTTATAAAAGTATAAAAAAAACATAAAATTTAATATCCTATTTACATATTTATAGTTGTAAACATATTTTAATCATGATCAATCTTTTTGTTGATTTGATCTACGTTGCTAAATAAATGCACTAAATAGTCACAATAATAATATTTTGTAAGCATCGTGTTATGTATATTTTAAAATTGAATAATCAACTGATGACTATAACGTAAATACGCAACTCATGCTGGACGATACAAAATAACAAGTTTCTAAAATGTTAAAGAAGAGTTTTAGATCACAATTGGTGTTAAACATAAAGTTCAATAACTGTGAAAAGGTGCAAGGTAATTGAATAATGTAGTAGCTCTAACTTCACCCTAAAGATGCCACCCGTGATACACGTTTCTGAGGTATCTCTACATGAGGGAGTATGGTAGTTATCCGTGGCTCTATCCCACGGCATTTCTTTTGGGAATGCTCGGAACCAATTCTCTACAGCTTCGAAGAGATGGACATCTAATAACCCATTTCTTTAGATTAATTAGGCGATACTTCGAGAACTCGGCCGTACTGGAGGATGTTTGTCTTTTTGTCCCCGATAGATATCTCCGATAGCGACAGCACAGATTGTTTTACCTACCGGCCGCCAGAACCAATCTGCCTCTGGTGACACCGGTGGGAAGAGCAATTAGTCTGCTGAACGCGGTCTCCTCGGAGATCGACGTCTTTCATGTTAGTAAAAGTACGTCCAGGGGACAAATACTCTTGACTTAGGAAAGTATCTTGTCTTCCTGATGTCGAACCATCACTAATGCGTTCCTGATATAATATTGTATGTGTATAATATCTTACCTGTACTCAATAGATGCCTTAAACATTTATGCTCTTTGTAATGTTTTTTGAGTAAATAAACTGATTTGATTTGATTTGATTTGATTTGATTTGATTTGATTTGATTTGATTTGATTTGATTTGATTTGATTTGATTTGATTTGATTTGATTTGATTTGAATTTGATTTGATTTGATTTGATTTGATTTGATTTGATTTGATTTGATTTGATTTGATTTGATTTGATTTGATTTGATTTGATGTAGCAATAAACAGAATTATTATGAAATTTTTCTTTGTTTTATATTGAAACCACTTGGCACATTTGTAATAGCCAGCCTTTTATACTTAACACGTACTTTGTTCAAAACTAGTTATTATTTTTGACAGAATCCCTTTAAAGCCGTTGAGCAATGTAGCGTGATTTAGGAGGCTAGCAAGAGCAATAGCCGAGATGTCGTATCGTGTGATAAAATAACAAATGCTAGGGCGTTCGCCTGAGGTCACAGATTGGAGAAAATTGAAATATGGAATGTATGCGCAAGATAAGACAGCACACACTAGGAATTTTGATGTATTCAGAACAAAAGAAGACATTTTTTACACGTTTTGTTTGTTGTATAAATTATATCATTTTCGTAACATCTTAGTGGTTATATTTTGTAAGAATACTTCATGATCATATTTATAATTAATTTTATTTCTATGAATGATATAAAACTCCATAATATCCAATTACTACGAATGAAAACGTCTGTTTTCTAGAAGTTTTATTATTCTTCTTCTTCCTGTGCCGTGTCAGGTCCCCCCGACGTTGGCGATCACTCCGGCGAAAACCTCCCTGTCCGGCGCTGCCCGAAACAGGTCATCCACCGTCCTCATTCCGGTCCACTCTCTAATGTTGCGCAGCCAGGACATCTGTTTTCTGCCAACTCCCCGTCTTCCCTCTATCTTGCCCTCCAATATAAGTCGGAGGAGGCGGTACTTTTCTCCACGCAGCACGTGACCCAAATATGAGACCTTTTTCACTTTGACATTCGACAACAGCTCTCTCTTTCGACAACAGTTTTATTATAATTAATGTGAATGGCATGTTTCGTTTAACTAACGCATTATCAAATGACAGTTTTTGTGGTGGTGGAAAAATATCGAAATTTATGGTCGATTTGAGCGTTGATTTATTTATATCGTTTACACATCTAGTTGAAGTGTTTTTTTTTTTACTTATTAATATTATATATTAGATGCTTCGTTTGTGTACCAACACAAATAAATTAATACAGAAAAAAATAATCCCATTAAAGAAATAACTTGGATGGTTTTACAACTAGTAAATAAATGTTGCTTCTATTTACCTCGAATCTCGTCATAAGTAAAAAGGGGAATATTGTCTCCACGATGTCAAGAAGTCCGCACAGTATGGCGTCGAGATAGGAGAGCCCGAAGTATCGCCACATGGAAATGACCACGTTGATGAGGTACCACACCAACAGTAGGAGGAGCCGCAGCGGCGGGAATAAATTCTGAGAAACAAATAATTAAAACATTCATTATTAAGTCAGACCATTTTGATGAACAGCCCAAATTTATCATACGTATTTTGAGAGTTTAATATTAAATTAATTCGCACCACAAATAAAATAACAATAGTTTTAACAGATTTAACAATATCAGATCATCAGACCTATAAGAATAAGAAGACGAAGATATACTTTGATACGGATTTCATTGACTCAATACTAAAACTATGGAACTATAAATTTGGTAGTTTTAAGTTATTAACATCAATAAATTGCATATTGAAGGGGCTTTTTAATGCTAAATATGTATCAATGATACATATTTAAAGAAATAATATGATACATTGTATCAAGTATCATATTATTTTGTAACTGAATTATTAAACTGTTCTAACAATTTAAATAAAATACTGTTATAATATCACAATTGATTTAATTTCTATGTTATTGTCCCAACAGCTATTTTGCGTACCAATAATAGCATCACCATGTGTTACAATCAAGTGTTTAGCTATTTTTTTTATTGAATTTTTAAGCATTTTTATGTAAAGGTAACCCATAAACACGAAAACAAAAGAATTACCTACATCTTTGAATTTCGCGTAAAGCTCTAAATTATTATTATTTTGTTGAATCGCTCTTTACATCATGACAGCATGGGCCAAATCGATGTTAAGAGTATTATTATAGCTATCATAGTGATTCTCGTGACATGTGATAGGGATGCTCTCTGTCACCTGCTCTTTTTAACGTTTACATACAGAATGCGATTGACGACTTGAGAGAGAGAATGAGTCACAGAGAAGGTGTAAGGATACACGGGCAAAAGATAGACATGATAAGGTTTGCTGACGATATTGCTATGGTTGCTGAAAGTGAGGAGGAACTGCAGGAGGCCTTAGATACTTTGCAAGACATTCTTCAAGATAGCTACAACATGAAGATAAATAAGGACAAAACAAAGCTGCTGACTGTAGGCCGAACGCAACATCAGATGAGAGTAGTGATGTCAGGAGTTCCACTAAAGAACACCAAGGAGTTTGTCTACCTCGGAAGCAAAATAACATGGGACGGTCGGTCTAAGAGCGAGGTCGACAGCCGTATACATCAGGCTAGGCTTGCATTTAATAAAAGGTCGAAAATAATAGAGTCAAATAATATAGACCTAAAACTGAGAATACTCCTCATCAAGACCTATGTATGGAGTGTCTTGATGTACGGCTGCGAGACATGGTGCCTATCCGAAAGGGATAAGCGGAGACTAGAGGCTTTTGAGATGTGGTCCTATAGAAGACTCTTTGGAATTTCCTGGAGAGACCACATCACGAATGAGGAAGTTCTTCAAGGAATCGAAGGAGGAAGGCACCTGCTCAGGACCTTGTCCGAAAGGCGTGCAAGATGGATCGGCCATGTAATACGTCAAGAAGGTCTCTTGCATGCCATAATGGAGGGTATGATCGAGGGGACAAACTCTAGGGGACGTCCACGCCGAGAGTACCTGGAGGACCTGTTGGTGGACGTATGCAGATTTCAAAAGAGCCGCACAAGACAGGGAAAAATGGAAGAGAATAATGGAGGAAATTGCTGCAAACCAATCCCAGGATTGAAACCAGAGAAGAAGAAGTGATAGGTAGCTAATCTATCGCCATTTTATTGTCACGTGAATTCTACACCAGACCAAAGACAGTGTGACAATCACACTGCCCTCGCCGGGAATAGAACCCGGAACCTACGGGGTTCTGCATAATTCTCTATATAGAAAAACAAACGCAACTTCACATTTCTGTTATGACTCGTTGTGATGGTTCGGTTGTTTATAAAAAAAGATAATTTGATGTGACCTAGTTATGGTTTTGAGCCCACGAATTCTGTTTTCTAATATATAATTTAAAAGAAAAACCAAATCAATATGGTTTCAACCATTTCAAAAAATGATCATGTTGTTGAGTCTTGTTCCAGGAAAATCAAATACAAATTAATACAAGCAACAACAACAACAACAAACAACACGTCATTTCACCGCACGGGTAGGCAGGGAGAAAGGACTGCCACGCTACTCTATCCTGATACACTTCTCAAGTTTCCTCCACATTCATACAAATAGTCAAACACGCACGTCGATTCTTCCGACTTCTTACATGGCCAACCTTTTAAATTGGATCGATTTGATTGTCATGTTTTCCTCGGTCTGTCTCGACTCCATACTCCATTTACATCGTTAACGTATACTTTATTTACCATTCTTTCTTCATCCATGCGCTCCATATGTCCGAACCAACGCAGCGATCTTTTCATAAATTTATTCATAATACCTTCTTCCGCTCTTCATTCTTTTCTTATATCAGCATTTGAAATATCCCAATCGTACATCGTTCTAGCACACACACGTCTAAGGAACATCACTACCGCATGTATTCTGCTCTCATCCTTCTTCTACCAGTTCCATGCTTCGCTTCCATACATAAGGGTTGGGACCAGAACTCCACTGTGAACGGCCATTCGCTTTTATTGATAAATTATTGTTTCCAATACCTGTATTTGAAGCTCATTCACTTTGTTACCCGCACCAAACCTTCTTTTAATGATATTTTATAGTATTCGACTGAAGCAAAGATGGCAGTGCCCAATGGAGTTCTAGTCCCGACCCTTATGTATGGAAGTGAAGCTTGAAGTTGAGAGAAGAAGTATGAAAGTAGAATAGACGCCGAAGAAATGAGGAAGAGAGAATAAAAAGAATGTATGACAGAATGTCTATAAATAAATGTTTGCTTTCATTGACAAATACAATGAAGAATGAAGATATTTGTCTGGACGAAAGTATCGTGGTCAATATTTTGTCTGACTCTCTGATATTCACCGTCGTAGATCATAATCAAACAATATCATATTTAATAAAAGCCAATGACATACAGAACAAGTTGTTATCCATGTATAAATCAAAGTTTAATTATTCAGATACAAGGACGAAAGATCACTTCAAGATAATTTTTTTTAAATAAATTACATGATGAAATAAATAAATTCGAGTCATGTAATAAAAAAAAAAATACCTTAAAAAAGTTTATTCCTACGCGTTCTTAAAAGCATGTTATTACGCATTCAATTAAAAGTACTTAAACCTTTTATGCTCCTATCAATAATTATTGTATTCGTACTTACCATGGCACAAGACAAAATAGATTTACAACAGTATAAAAAAGAAACTAGTACGTTTTTTTACGTCGTGATAAATGATGTTTATGAATAACTTACAAAGCAAAAAATAGTAGAATAATTTTCAATTATATCGCGCAGGGTATGGCCACACCGGAGTGCCTGGGTAGGAGACAAGACACAGTTCGCTTGTGATCACGCCCTGTGGCGCGGAGCGTATACCATAGTATGGCCGGTCCCATAGTGCGCCATTCGTTGGTTCGCCGGGTGTTCATTTTGACTCCTACTCTGGCACTTCGGTGTGCCGTACCCTTAAAAAACTCGAGTGTTGTAAGTACTGATAAAAGTGACCGCAATAAATTTTAATATAAGAAGTTAATGCTTTATTGAACTGTCAAAACTTTTAGTTTGATATTGTATTTTAGACATTACAGACAAAAACATTATTTAACGAAATATGAAATGGAATAATTTTGAATACTTTCCGTAAGATTTATCTGTAAAATTTTATGTTGAACATTCAATAAATATACAAATTACAATATTTTTATTCTTATAATCAGTTGCGAACGCACGTAGAGTTCTCATTTCCGTTGTCCTCAGCATTACGTGTTATAAATGGGAATACTCTGGGTTATCGTTTAAGGGACATCTCAATCCAAGAGGTCTGCGAGGTTTAAGATGTGGTTGGATGGGGACGAAAATGTCGACGATATTGGTGCCAACATGTCCGGAGAACGAATCCCACAAGAATAACATATACGGATCTGCATGGAATACCCGATGGACGGCGTCCCAAAAGACAGAGACCTCAAAACGACGGAGAGATAACTGGAGTTCAGCATCACTGGAGGAGAATCCTGTAATAATAGACTCTTAGTTTACAGCAATTTAAAGAAGAAGAAGAAGTTACGCCAGCATTACTGACATCTGTAGACTGGTAATGCCAACAACGCTGATAAAACAGCAATAATAAACTTGTAGAAGAATTTATAAATATTTTATTCTACAGGGTTGGCAAATAACAAAGACTCTCATTCTTATGTCTCGACATATTTTTTAACAATGTGAAACCTAGCTATAGCGTAGCTCTAAGCACCAAGCAAGGTCCCATCATGTGTGGCCGTAGCAATAAGAATTTTAGTTTATTCTAACAAGCACATTGAATTTATAATAGATACATCAAGACACAATAAACAATTTAAGTAAAATCATCCAATTGCTATCCATTTTGTCTTTTTCTTGAATATAAACAAAAAGATCAAGTGGATAGCATATGGCAGATCAGATTACTCTGACATGACCAAGGAATTAACTGTTGGAGTTGGTATACTAATTCAAATACCTGGGCAGTACAATGACGAAGTTGGCAGACCCAGATGTAGAAGTAAAAAAATTACAGGATAAAAAAGCCATGTGGTACATTTAACAAAATGAGAACAATATTCTGCAATGATAAACTAAATTTGAATCTTAACCGGAGAATGTTGAAGTGTTATATTTAGTTTGTTTTAGCTTACCAAATCCTGGATTCACTGAACCAGTTAGAGGCATTCAAAATGTGGCTACCCAAAAGAATGCTTATTATACCGTGGGCAGATTTAATCAGCAATTCAGAAGTCATGAAGAGAACTCCTTGCAGCAGAGAATTATTGAAATGTATTAAGATCCGTACGATTTCCTAGAGCATTGAGAACTGTATATCATAGATACACAATGAACAACCAGCAACTGGCACATGTATCTACGATGAAGGATCTCGGAATCATCTATGAGAGTAGGCTGACTTTTCGTGCACATATCGAGAGGATTTGTGGCATTGCACTGAGGATGTTGGGGTTCATCGTCCGGACCGGAAGAGTTTTCAGGGATCCCAATGTGCTCAGAGTCCTATACAACGCATTGGTTCGGAGCAGGCTCGAGAGTGGTTCTGTGATATGGAGTCCTCACGAGGCGAGATATTCCGTTATGCTGGAGAGGGTTCAGAAAAAATTTCTGAGGTATCTCTACATGAGGGAGTATGGTAGTTATCCGTGGCTCTATCCCACGGCATTTATTCTGGGAATGCTCGGAGCCAATTCTTTACAGCTTCGAAGAGATGGACATCTAATAACCCATGTCTTCAGATTAATTAGGGGATACTTTGAGAACTCGGCCGTACTGGAGGATGTTGGTCTTTTTGTCCCCGATAGATATCTCCGACAGCGACAGCACAGATTGTTTTACCTACCGGCCGCCAGAACCAATCTGCCTCTGGTGACACCGGTGGGAAGAGCAATTAGTCTGCTGAACGCGGTCTCCTCGGAGATCGACGTCTTTCATGTTAGTGAAAGTACGTTCAGGGGGCAAATACTATTGACTTTAGAAAGTATCTTGTCTTCCTAATGTCGAACCATCTCTAATGCGTTCCTGGTACTTTGTTGTATTATAATAATATTTTACCTGTACTTAATAGATGCCTTAAATATTTTACTGTTTGTAATGTCTATTTAGTTAATAAACTGATTTGATTTGATTTGATTTGATTGATTTTTTTTCTTTTTTTTTCTCATGTATACAACAGGTCGCTTAAACCCAATTACTGTATACACATTATTTTTAGCTATTATATTGATGATCCACATGACATGTGATAGGTAGCCAATCTATCGCCATTTTATTGTCACGTGAATTCTACACCATACCAAAGACAATGTGACAATCACACTGCCATCGCCAGTGTACTTGGGTGTAGACAAATACTAGATCCTTCAACTTATTTTTACTGACAAAATTGGAGGACGACTTGGTTCTGACCAAAGGCAAACATCTTAGGTGCGCAATATCTAATATTGGACTGGAATACGTGGAATAGTTATTTTGGACGGTACAAGACAGAGAAGCCTTTACAGAAGTGATTACCAACGTCGGAGCGACCTGATACGTTACAAGAAGAAGTGAAAGAAAACAGCATTTTTATATTATTTTTATGTAATTTAAAGATCTTTTTGTCATTTCCCAAACGTTTAAACTGATTCTATCGATTTTGGGTACCTTACTAGGCCATAAAAATAATAAATCAGTTGAAATAGCCTAAAGCCAGAGGTTTTCTTTCTTCCCCAAGTGGTAAACTATATTATATAGAGTCACTCTCTTAAATCAACTATTTTCAAACCACCATCGTAGTTTTATGAGCTGTAAAGATAAAACAAACTTTTTAATCAACTAAATAATAGAACAAAACTCGAAAGAGTTTGTTATAGAAAAAAAAAAACGATTTTATATAACTTAACCTTACCCAACATATCTTAACCTTGCGTAAACTTTTCTGATAAGATCAAGATAGATTGTATTGCGTGAGATCAGTTCGGTTTGCGCAGATAATATTTTAACAACTAATTAGCATATTAAAAACCAGTTTAAACTATTCTATCTAGATTCGTTTGTAACAAATACGCAACATTATTTGTAAACAATTCAATATTCTAAGAAATTCAAACAAATAAAATAATTAAATAGTCCATTGTTTTGGCCAAAACGCAATGATAATGTTAATAATGATTTTAACTGTCAATGAATAAATTTGTTTTTTGTATCTCAATTGTATTTTATTCTACGCGACAGCTGTTTTATCAAAAAAAAATTGACATCATCAGGTGTTACAATAATATAATATATCAAATGTAAACATTCTAGATTTTTCGAATCTTTATGTGTATTTGTTCCTATGTCAATTTGAATAATTTCTTTGATATAATTTTGAAGTTCTTGCTGAAATTGAGTTAGGTACCTGAATATTTTAATTAAAAGAACGGCTAGTTACTATTTATAGAAGAAAATATTAGGTGGAAAATATAATAATAATAATAATAAAACAGTAATTAGAAGGAAAAATTACACATAGTATAGAGTCAAAAACGACGAAACATAATCAATTAAAAACGATAAACAATAACAGGAAGTACATGGATTACATCAAAAGGAAAGGTGACAAAATTATAAGGTAATACACATAAAGATTATTAAAATCACGAAAATTCGACATTTGATATATTATTGTAACACCTGATGATGTCAACATTGGTTGATGAAACAGCTGTGGCGTATAATAAAATACAATTGTGATACAAAAATCAAATTTTGTTCATTATCAGTTTAAAAAATAAAATAATTGTACATGCAATCAAAGTTTGAATATCACCCTTCTTTCCATTACCAGATATCTATGTTTTCCGTACTACCTCGTTTCGAGAACCACATTCTCGTTAGAGATAATATGATACCTTCCCCGTTATGTTCATACGAGATTTCCACTTACAGGGTAGCAAATATAACGACGTACTTTGGGGTAATTTAATGAAGACCATCTGTTTGGGCATATAAATTATTAAGAAAATACGCTATATTAACCATAATCATATTTAATTACTTGCTTCTAAGCAGTAAGATGACACATTTAGTTTGAAAGGAAATAATATACCCTTACACTATATGACATGCGTTATAATTTACACGTTCACTAAACCAAGTAAATTTTTGTGAATGAATTTTAATATATGATAATTTATACAAAACAATGTATGTATGTATTACGTATTACAAAACATGTGAAATGATCACTGCGTTGGTTCGGACACGTGGAACGCATGGATGAAGAAACAAAAGTTAAAAAAGTAAACATTAACGATGTGAATAAGGTATGGACTCGAGGAAGATTTGGCATGACTAAATTTACTATAAAAAACAAAAATGTACTGTAATTCAATTTTTTATTTATTATTTCTGTACGTATTGTTTTTTTTCAATGGATATTTTATCAATTCTTTTTCAAATATTAGTTTCTGTATAAAAATAAGCGCGAGTGAACCTATATCGTGAAACTACGAAACAAATTGCCAATTTCGTATCATAACCAATGCTAGATAAATCTTAAGTGCTCTTATAAAGGGGATGTTTTCTGGTTAATAAATAAATGTATGATGCTTCAAGTAATTTGTATTTCGTGTGCACTAAAAAAATCTTGAAAGGAATATAAAAATGTTATAGGACAATTCCAATTAGTACATTAACAATGATTATTTTAAATGTATCAATTCAAAAATACATTAATAATCATCTCTATTTTTAAATTATACGAGTATCATTCTAAAATTGGTAACGGTTTAAAAATCATTTACTGAAACAATGAAAGTCCCTCGCGAATATTAAATAAAATATTTCAATATGGTAATTGTTTTTTGTTAAACTCCACATTTAATTTTTCACATTAATAAAACATGTGTTTTCTAGAAGTTAAAATATGTGTAGCGGGAAAGGACGTGTTTGGCTTTGTAATGGCATTATCAAATTATGTGCATCTGATAATGTTTATAATACATTTGATAATGCCTTAGAAAGGCAAAATATGTCATTACCGTAAAATATAATAAAACTTCTAGAAAACAGTTTTTTTTTGTTTTTATAAATAATTTAACAACTGTTCAGTTTTTTTTCAATCAGTTTAATATTATTCAAGACTGATATTGATATGTTAATTACAAACATCGTCTTAATGTTAGCTACTCTGAAAAAATCTATCATTTAGGGATTGATATTTAAGTATTTTATTTTAATACGAGAGTCAACTTTTATTTAAATTATGTTTCATGTATTTTTTAAATACCATTAACGATTTTTTCTTGTATTTTTCGAAAATACGACTATTGACTAAAAAAACAACTAACCTAACCTAAACCTAGTGGTCTAGGGGATAGAATACTTGGCTCCTGATCCAGGGGACATGGGTTTATGCCTGAACACGACCAGATTCCTTTCTGCTCATATTGGAGATTGTAAAATAAATTATAATATCATTGATATAAATCCTTGATGTTAGTCTTTTTAAAAATAAAATAAAAACTCAAGTCTCTCCGAAAGGATAAGCAAAAATAATGGACAACCACACTGATATTTCTTAACACATTTTTCTCGGTTCCTCAACATTCATACATCATGCAATGTATCCATATCTATATCTCCGACTCCTCTCGTTGGCGACATTTAATATTTCATTGATTTGATTATGCCACGTTTTCACAAATACAAGAATTGTTTTAACAATATTTATTGTCATACCATCGCTTATATAAAAGAGTATCATCAACTTTTAGTATAAAATTCTTCTGAATTATTAGAAATAGATAACGGAATTTACAAAAAAATATTTATTACCTAAGTATACACAAATCATAAGAGTTTTTGCGTCTAGAATATTATCAAATCCTGCAGTGTGAGAGGTAAAAACATATATAAATAATCTCGGAGACAACATTAAACAGTCTGATATGAAATAATATTATATGGTGTAATGGGTATCTCCCTACCTCGGCTAGCGCAGAGAGCGGGCCCTTAGATCTCCGGTTTTCTCGTGAGATACTTTCCGGCTGTTTGTCATTCGAATAGGGAAAGGTGTAAATAAATACATATGACGGAATACATGAGGGTTTATTATAACACAAAAAATAGTTAACATTATTATCTAGGGGCTAGAGATGTCGTACGTATACAAAAAAAAGAGGCACATGGTGAAATAATGAAGAGGCTGTTTGAGGCGATTCCTCGACGGCGTGCTCGTCAGGACATCGACCGGCGACGTCGTCCGTAGACGTTATCAGCGACGCTGACCAGAAGATGGTGGGTCAGCAAATCAATATGTGGAGCGTCACCTGGCAGACACGAGGTCCCCTAACCTGTTGGTGCTGTCTGAAGCGGCGTGAAGTGGTCCTCGCAGTTCCGCATGGTGGTGAGGTCAACCACGTTGTCGGGGCATGATGTGCGACAACACGTGGGCGGCAATTTCGGGAGCAGAGGATGGCTCGGACCGTGGCGGAGGGAATCAACCGCAGCAAGGTCGGGCTTGACAAACGGCCTGGGAGCGGATATGCACTTTTGGCATCGCCATAGTGCAGGACAAGTTGGCGAAAGACCTGAAATAATGCCACAGATTTTATGGGCACTATGGCAAGTACCGCAAATACCTTGCACGAAGTTATTCCATGGCGGATCAGGCTAGATGAAAGCGGATTATCCCATCGGGAAAATCGCGGGTCGAAACGGCGATCCTCCAATCGATGCCGCGAAGTTGACAGCTCAAAGCGAAGTGAAGTCGGGCCGAATGGGCTGCGCAGAAGGGGTTGCGCAGAAGGGGCTGAGAGTCAACTGCAGAGGGCGCACACATCGGGGTGAATTTAGCGCCAAATCCGCGAAGCGCGCGGGAACAAGAGTTTAAAGTAGCACTCTGGTGGTAAAAACGGGAACTAGGGGTTTGAATGGAGTCTAGAGCTAAACGCTGAATATTGGGATAACCGAAAATAACAAGAAATAGAAATTGTTACGTTACACTCGCTCTTATGTGGAATAAAAAAAAATAATAAAAAAAAAGCTCCTTCAGTGAATGGCATACAAAAGTTACACGTGGATTAAATCCTAGAAGGTGACAGTTTGGACAATTGAGAAATTCAAAGGCAGTTTATTTCAAAGTACAAATTAGATTCACAAGTTTAAAAAAATGTATCATTATACACATGGGAGACAGGTTTATATCCTAAAAGGTGGCAGTTAGTTTGACATATTACAAATTGTAAGGTTAAAAAAAAAAATACAAATTATAGTTTAGTTCAGGAAATTAAGGATCATTAAACACAGGAGAGACAAGTTTAAGTCCTAGGTGGCAGTTAGTTTGACATATTACAAATTGTTAAGTGAAAAAAAAAAAAAAAAAAATACAAATTATAGTTTAGTTCAGAAGATTAAGGATCATTAAACACAGGGGAGACAGGTTTAAGTCATAGGTGACAGTTAGTTTGACATTTTACAAATACAGTTTAGTTTAAAAAATACAAATCATAGTTTAGTTCAGAATATTAAGGATCATTAAACACAGGAGAGGCAGGTTTAAGTCTTAGGTAGCAGTTAGTTTGACATATTACAAATTGTTAAGTTAAAAAAAATACAAATTACAGTTCAGGTAAAAACACAAAAGCAGTTAAGTTATAAATACAAAAATTTATCATTGTTTAAAGTTTCCACAGCACAAAAGAGACACAATTGTTTTTTTTTTGTAGCTAAATGGCACTCACTGATTCTAAAAGGAGAAGGGGTTAGGGTCTTGAGGTAAATTATTGTTGGACATCTCTAGCCTAGATGATAGATTATAAAGAAAACAGTTACAACAATATTATGTGTTCAGTCACCAGTAAAAACAAAAATTTAAATTACATACAGCAGAGGCATGTCCGTTTACATATTATGAGGCTGTATACCTATAGTGTTGCTTTGTATTAGGGTCTAGCTCCCTTTCGCCTCGGATAATAAGGCACATCTACATATTCTAAGGCTGTATACCTATAGCGTTGCTTTTTATTAGGGTCTGGCTCCCTTTCGCCTCGGAAAATAAGGCACATCTACATATTCTAAGGCTGTATACCTATAGCGTTCTGACTCCTTCTATTCTCAACAAAAACAAACTCTACAGGTGACTGAAACAACATATATACCTACAACATTTTAAAACATATAATGGACGTTATTGTTCAGGTGAATCGGAGAAGTGAACTCAATCGTAAAAGTGATTGCCAATCCAATATGCAACACCTTTAACTGACTCACGACCCAAAACACACATGAACATATATAATAATAAATAAGAAGTAAAAAACAAACAAGTTTATAAAGAAATTGGTGTTACAATAGTTATAAATTTAGACAATTTGCACATACAAAAATTATATGTCAATAAAATTTTTGTTCAGGTGAGATGGAAAAGTTCATAATATTATAAGTGATGGACAATCTTGTATTCCACACAAATAAAAGAAGTTTTTAAACCATCCAGAACACACAAGAACATGGAACACTCAAGTAGGAAGGGAAAATATAACCAAACCATAATACAAATGCATCTGTAGGTCTACCAAGTGTCTCTAGCGTTCGGGAAATTTACAATTATTCATGCATTCGATGGATACAGGCATCTTCTCTTAGAGCGCTCCTAACACAACTAGATCAAGTGGTGAATGGGGGCAGTTTTTTCTTCATCAGGCGCTTATTCATACATACCATAACACAATAGACACTACAAACGCAAGTAAGATAGAAATTGGCACAAGGAAGGGGGCAATCATAGTGGGGATAGGATGCATAATGAGGAAGGAAACAAGGTTAGATTGAAGGACACTACTGCTATGGGGGAAGTATGCTAGGAATAGCAGTAATGGCTAGGGTCCCGGGGTCGCTTACCCGTCCTCGCGAAATGATGGAAATTATGCGAGTCCCTTGAGAACAAAAATACATATTAAGACAAAGGTTTGAGTCATAGGTTAATATATTTGGGCGCCACTAAGTTTTAAGATTAACTTAGAAACTATTCCTGTCCTTGATGTGAAATGTACCGATACTTTTTCCAGCCATATCAGACAGTTCATATATGGTATCTGAAATTCTTTTGAGTATCCTGCACTTGATAAATCTGGGACACAGTTTGGCAGATATGTACCTTGAAGCGTCAGATTGAAGGAAGGCACGGCGCCAGACCAGTTGTCCGACATGCAAGGTACAAGATTTACGCCTTAGATTATACCGAGTAGCGTTCCGTTGGAAGGCTTGGAGTAGTGCGGAAGAAACTTCTTCATGGACATTTTCCATTCTAAGTAGGCCAGATGCGTAGTCCGAGGTGATGTCAGATGGATTATGGGAGTTTGATTCACGAACAAATTTATTGTGAAATGAACCGTGGGGAGCAGTTTCAAAGCCGTGCAAAAGAAAGAACGGGGTATATCCTGTAGCAATACTGACAGTATTATTTAAGCAAGATGAGATCTGTGGAAGCTTTGAACACCAAGTCCGTTGATTATTCCCTACCAGAATTGCCAGTGCGGTAATGATGTTTTCATTATGACGTTCGCTTACATTGTTCTGAGGATGATAGCGGGCGTTGTAGTACAAGTCTTGTATTCCATAGGTTTCAGTGAACTTACGGAACTCCTTGGAGACAAATTGACTTCCGTTGTCGATAATAAGCGTACGGGGAACAGAGTAAGGCAGAAATATTTTCTCCTCGAGTAATTTAATTACAGTTTTGGAGTTGGCTGTCCTAAGGGGAAACGCCCAAACAAATTTTGAAAAGTTGTCTACTACTGTCAGAATGTGACAGAAGCGATGATTGGACATCGGGAGTGGCCCTACGAGGTCTGCAGACAAGGAGACGAGGGGTTTAGAAAGGCGTTTAGGCACCGTCATTAAACCTAAAGGGGACTGCGTGCTATGCTTATAGGCCTTGCAGGTGTCGCAAGTTTTTATGAATTGTTTGATAGTGCGACGCATATTGCTCCAATAAAATGTTTGCGAGAGGGTTCTAAATGTTTTTTCAATCCCGGGATGACAGAAGTTGTTATGAAAGTCAGATATAACATGGGGGATTTCATTAGCGGGTACAACAACCTTCCAGAGGTAGCTGCTGGAGTCAGGGCGCGAGGAGTTTCCTGATTTCGAATAACGGTACAGGTGTTTGTTATTGATAAGATAGTTGGCTGTCGACTGCGGGTTATCCTTACATGCCGAATATAGATTTAGATAGGTTTGATCAGTCACGTTAGTGAAGGGCGGAGGGAAGGTCAGGGAGGACACTTCGATGCGACTTAGGGCATCAGCTAAATTGTTTTCGCAACCTTTTTTATATACAAAATCGAAACTATATTGTGATAGACGGCAAGCCCATCTGGCGAGTCTGCCTCCTGGCGATGACAGATTGTTCAAATATTTGAGACAGCCATGATCACTTTGGACCGTAAAGTGTGTGCCATCCAGGTAACTCCTGAAACGATGTACCGAATCCACAATAGACAATAGTTCGCGTTCAGTGGTAGAATAGGAACGTTCAGGAGCAGTCAGTTTTCGGGAAAAATACGCTATAGCATGCTCGGAACCGTCAGGCATTTTTTGGGCAAGGAAGCTACCAATACTAATACCACTGGCATCACAAGTAAGAATGTAGGGTACAGAATAATCAGGGGGTTTCAACACAGGGGCGGTAGTCATAATATTTTTTAGGGCAACAAATGATTGTTCAGCCTCTTCGTTCCATTGGAAGGAAGTGCCTTTAAGCTTTATACTTGTTAAACGGCATAAAGGGGCAGCAATTTCGGCAAAATGTGCAATGAATTTACGATAGTAACTGGCACAGCCTAAGAAGGATTTAACTTCTTTGGTAGATGTGGGACGGGGGAAATCAATCATTACCTTAATCTTATCTGGGTCAGTTCTTATTCCTTCACGATCAATCACATGGCCTAAGTACTTCAGTGAAGATTTGCAGAATTCTGATTTGCCTAGACGAATAGTGAGGTTGGCCTCGCGCAGACGTTCGTAAACCAGGGCGAGTGTGCTGACGTGAGATTCAAAATCTGGACTGCAAATAAGAATGTCATCGAGATAACAAAAAACATGGTCACCGAGATCACAAAATAGAGCATCCATTAACCTTTGCAACTGGCTCGGTATATTGGCGATCCCGAATGGAGTAACTTTGAAACAAAACTGACCCCTACCCTCAATAAAGAATGCGGTTTTAATCATTGATTCTCTAGTCAGGGGCATCTGCCAGAACCCCATGCTTAAATCAAGGGCAGTAAGGCATTTAGTGTCACGCAGGTTGCTTAGAATTCGGTCAATGTTCGGTAAGCGATAACAGTCGGCTTTGGTAATCGAATTTAGTTTTCGCGGATCCAGAACGAATCGTGCAGAACCATCCTTTTTGGGGACAATAAATACATTATTTAGCCACGGGCTCTTGCAGGGTTCAACTACGTCCAGCGAGATCATTCTCTCTAGTTCCTCTATTAATTGTTGGCGGCGAACATGGGATTGGGGGAATGTTTTCTGTTTAACCGGCGGATGGTTACCCGTGTCGATCTCGTGATTAACAAGGTGGGTCCTGCCCAGACCTATCTTTTCGAAAGAAATTTGTTCGAACAAGTTTTTAATTCGGTCCAAGTCCTTGGACTGAGCAGGATTCAATTCTTCGGCAGGGACGAGACAAGATGGCGAGGGATTCACTGAGTACACGGGTTGAGTATTTGACTGTTTGGCTGGTTTGTTATCCAGATGTCCAGGAAATAGCCTGGGAGTGAGTCCAGATGATTCAAGAAAAGGGACTCCAAGGATGAAACAGTCGTTTAGGGAAGGGACTAGGACGAATGATACCCAGGTGGTGGTATTGTCATAACGAATGGGCAAGGTAACGGTTCCGATACTACGGTGGGAGGTATTATCGACCGTGTGAATTGAACAATTACCAGGGGTGATTTTATAATTGAGATTAATAAAGGATTGATACAGATTTCCGCCTAAGATGTTGATGGCTGCACCGGAATCAAGCAGACCGCGAAAGGGGACACTGTGGATTTTAAAATTCAAGTATGGGCGATTGTCACGGGCATTTGTAATTTTTACCGCATGGAGATACCAGGTTTCGTGGAATAATTTTACAGAAGCCAGCCAGTCTAACCACTCCGCTGAGCGCGGGATTACGGGAGACTGGCTAGCTGCTAGTTTTTTGTTGCGAAAAAACTGGGGGGTGGTCTAGAGGTGTCAGGAAGGTTTTTTTTTCTGCAATTCTTGGCGATATGGCCCAGGTTTTTGCAGGAGAAACATCTTAGGGGGCTCTTGGGAGGCTCACGAACGGCAGCTAGGGATTTCTGGACGTAGGGGCCGGATTTAGGTTCAGAGCGGCTGGGGTGGTCCGACGCACCAATCAATCTTTCGTAGGTCTGGCATGCTCTCTCCAGTTCCAAGACGGAGGAGAAGTTGGCTGAAATTATTACGGGGGCTAATTTGGGCGAAAGTCCCTTCCTTAATACCTTGAGGATCTCCTGGTCAGAGAGACCGTCCTCCCCAATGGTATTATTGGTGCTCACTACCCGGGCGAAGTAGTCTGCCGCTAATTCATTTTGAGACTGGCGCGAGGACCATATCTCCAGCTTCTTTGAGATGACATAATCGTCATCCTCGAAACGCTGCAGGAACTGTGACTTAAGGAGCAACCAGTCACTGGAGGTCGTACAATACGCTCTATAGTGTGTCAGAGCGCGGCCTTTGAGGAATTCGGGAAGTACAGATGGCAACAATTGGGTGTCGAAGCGTCTAGATTTGGCGATTTCTTCTAGACGGGTGAAAAATTCGCGCACATCTTCCGCGCCGGTGAAATGTTGCACAGGCCACGATGCGAAATTAACATTCAAGGGCTGAAGCTCTACAGGGGGTCGTGTTAGAGAAACCGATGAAGAGGACACGATTGAAAGGGGGGCGGAGATCGGCAGGTCAGCGACGGTGGGGGGTATGGTGAGTGGAACGACATCACTCGTCCGTGCGTTGAATTCCTCAGCCTGAACACGGACTTCCACGAGGGTATTCTTTGACAATATTCCGCGACTCTTCAACGCCTTGCAAAGGGTTTTGAAATGGGCCCCGGGAACATTTACTATTTGTTCCATTATAAACAATTAATTACAAACTACCAATTCGACAATAAACAGTTAACAATCAATATACGACACATGTTTAGCCCACACAAGTCCTTCATCGAATGACAACGCCAGAACGCCACACGTTTGGACGCCAGTGTAATGGGTATCTCCCTACCTCGGCTAGCGCAGAGAGCGGGCCCTTAGATCTCCGGTTTTCTCGTGAGATACTTTCCGGCTGTTTGTCATTCGAATAGGGAAAGGTGTAAATAAATACATATGACGGAATACATGAGGGTTTATTATAACACAAAAAATAGTTACAATTATTATCTAGGGGCTAGAGATGTCGTACGTATACAAAAAAAGAGGCACATGGTGAAATAATGAAGAGGCTGTTTGAGGCGATTCCTCGACGGCGTGCTCGTCAGGACATCGACCGGCGACGTCGTCCGTAGACGTTATCAGCGACGCTGACCAGAAGATGGTGGGTCAGCAAATCAATATGTGGAGCGTCACCTGGCAGACACGAGGTTCCCTAACCTGTTGGTGCTGTCTGAAGCGGCGTGAAGTGGTCCTCGCAGTTCCGCATGGTGGTGAGGTCAACCACGTTGTCGGGGCATGATGTGCGACAACACGTGGGCGGCAATTTCGGGAGCAGAGGATGGCTCGGACCGTGGCGGAGGGAATCAACCGCAGCAAGGTCGGGCTTGACAAACGGCCTGGGAGCGGATATGCACTTTTGGCATCGCCATAGTGCAGGACAAGTTGGCGGAAGACCTGAAATAATGCCACAGATTTTATGGGCACGATGGCAAGTACCGCAAATACCTTGCACGAAGTTATTCCATGGCGGATCAGGCTAGATGAAAGCGGATTATCCCATCGGGAAAATCGCGGGTCGAAACGGCGATCCTCCAATCGATGCCGCGAAGTTGACAGCTCAAAGCGAAGTGAAGTCGGGCCGAATGGGCTGCGCAGAAGGGGTTGCGCAGAAGGGGCTGAGAGTCAACTGCAGAGGGCGCACACATCGGGGTGAATTTAGCGCCAAATCCGCGAAACGCGCGGGAACAAGAGTTTAAAGTAGCACTCTGGTGGTAAAAACGGGAACTAGGGGTTTGAATGGAGTCTAGAGCTAAACGCTGAATATTGGGATAACCGAAAATAACAAGAAATAGAAATTGTTACGTTACAATGGATTCTCTTTGTTCATAATAGATACATGGTAAAATATTGTATTTCGGTATACAGTAAATCTACGGAGTGTTATTGAAATAAAATGATCATATAGATAGCTTAATTTATTGATAGTTTAAGTATTAGATTTGTAAAACTACATAATTAATTTATAATAGTTATCACGATTGTTTAAGGGTTTTACTTAGATTTAATTTATATAATAAATAATATAAATAGTAGTGACAAATTTGTTTCGCCTTGCGAGAGCATTCTCAAACTTTTACGAAGAGTTTGAGAGTGCCCTCGCAAGGTGAAACAAATTTGCCACTACTATTTACATAATTTTTTTATATAAATTAAATCTCGTGTTTAAAAAATCGTGTTTACAATTATAAATGTGCTTATTTTAGTTTCAATTCTAGGGATTGTGTTGTAGCAAAGTGTAACATGGTCCTTGAGATGCCATGTGGGCCTTTAATGTGGTAGTTTCCCATGGCTTTCCACATTTTTGTATACAATAGATTATTGGATCCCAATTACTGTTTACATTTTTTGCTGCTATTAATTCTAGGTAGCTAATATATCGCCATTTTTATTGTCACATTTATTCGACCAGACCAAAGACAGCGTTGATATTTTTCACACTATCACCGCCAGGAATCCAAACCGGGACCTTCGGTGTGACAGTGCATTTAATTCATATTAATAATTCTCTTATGTATTGATGTAAAGCTTGAATCTGTCAAAATATGGATTAAAGTAAAATAAATGCCGTAGCAATGAAATCACTGAGGACACTTAGGGGGAAAACGATGTTTGATAGAATATGGAACGAAGAAAAAAGGAAGAAATGATGATAGCATCATAAATAAATTTAAAAAGGATCCCTGAGATGGTTATAGGATATTTGAGACGAATAGATGAGAGAAGAATGGTTAAAATGTTGTATACGAGCATCGTGAGTTAAAAGAGAAGCCGTGGAAGCATGGGAAAGCATGGGTTGACCAAATTAATCAAATACTATGATAAAAGGCGGCCACATTCGAGGTTGGAAAAAAATCACAAACGCACATGTTACGATGTACGAATGTAGAGAAAGCTAGAGAGGTATGTAAGGTCAGAGCAGTTTGGCGTTCCATCATCTCTGCCTTCCCCTGGGGGAACATAATAAATACATTCCTTTAAAAATGTGTATTCGAAAAATAAATTTAAATTTCATTTTAAACGTATATTGCGTGGAAGATTTTGACATTCTTTAGTATCACATGTAATAAATTTTATATAGTCACGATACAAAATAGAATTTTTTAAATTTTCATTATGGCTCGTAAATTTCAATTAGCCCTCATTAATTACACTTGAAATGACTAACTGCGGGCCCATTTCCAACAAATTTGTGAATTTTCATTTATTAAAACTATACGCTAAGTGATAAATCTTGTTGATAATAAATAACTTACGACAATTTAAAAAAAATAATTAGAGAGCATTATAAAAAAATTCGTTAAATAACACTGTATAAATACCCCGTAATTTCAATTGATTGTGCTTAAAATGTGTTTGATTTAAAAAAAACGAAATGTTTCGTTTTAAAAGAAAAATAACGTTAACGAATGATTATATTTATGTATTGATTATACAGGATGCGACAGCATAACATAATTTTTTTTAAATACGCGCCATTCAGTCGGTGGATGTCGTAGCGGAGTGCTAGTGGTCTCGTTCGAGAGGCGGAACTATAAAATTTTGTCCCGACACAATTAAGTCGGCATTATGCGTTGGAACAGTGAGGAGCGTGCGTTTGCCGTTGAGGCCTACTTTTCGAACGGATGTTCAAAAAAAAAATTCTATGGGGTTTTTTGAAATCCCGCTAATGTTGCAGACTTGTAGTAAGACTTGTAGTTGGACATGCACGCACACATTTAACATTTGATTTATTTGATCATGAGATGTTTTCCTCGGTCTTTCTTTATTTCTAGTTCCGTTAACATTGTTAACATATACCTTATTTTCAATTCTTTCTTCATTCATTCATTCCGTGTGTCCAAACAATCTTAATGATCCTTTCATTATTTTGTTTGTAACACTTTAATTTGCACTGCATTTACTACTTATATTTTCATTTGAAACTATTAAACACAGGTTTTTCACACATTTATTTCAAACCATGATATTTAATGCACAGCGTAAAACATGTATGAATAATTGTAAGAGTATTAAAAATATAACATTTTCTTTTAATTGTACACACGGTATATAAGTCGATAGTAATATTGTTAAAGCCAACATAATAAATATACACATGTAAAAAAATGCATTCAAATGGAATGCATTTTGTAGCATTGCAAAAAAAAAACTTTTGAATTTACGTGCACGTTTCAGCAGATTGGACGGCTTCGCTCTATTTCATAAAAGCTTGAATGGAACTGAAAGCTTTCAGCGTTTTTCATCATTAGTCCGCCACTGCCCCGGGGCGGTCAGCTAAAGTTCAAAGTGGAGAATAAATTTCCCTTCTGGGAAATCTTCTCCAAAAAACACAGTAACGACTTCGATTCCACGGGACGCTATCCAATTGATTTTCCTTCTTCTATTTTGATAAAAACATTGATAAATAAGCAAAATTCTAATCTAAAATAACACTAATTATTTGATAATAATAACTATAATGTTACGCACGCAGGACTACGAACATGACTGCCTTTTAATATTTGATTGATTTGGTCGAGCCATGATCTTACCTGCTTACTTACACATTTTAAGATTATTTACCTTGATGACATTACAATTATGAACTAACGAGAAGAAAACATGTAAATAAAATATAAGATAATATAAACAAAAACGTAATAGATAAATTATTTATTTGAATGAAAATGTCTGTTTTCTATAAGTTTATTATATTTTATGTGAATGACATGTTTTGCCTGTTTAAGGCATTATCAAATGTATTACTGTCTAAAGCATTATCAGAAGAAAAATTATATATTTACAACCAAAATGTATTTCAGTAAACAACATATAAAATTAATATAATAATTTCTTCTATGTTCGCCATAACTTTGTGTTGTAGATGTTTAATGTTTCTTTTAGATGATAACATCTGTCAAAACTGACAATATTTGTAAACCATTTTATTATATTTTAAATATTTATATAATATTACTGATGAAGGGCTGGTTAGTTCGAAACATGTTTGATATATATTTTTTTAAATGAATGTGAGTGTTATAAAGTATATAAAAAAGAAACATTGAATATAATAAGATTATTTTTAATTGAGAATAAATAAGGAAATTTTCATTTATGTTACATAATCTATATGTAATGGGGAAATGGAAAACAATCTCTCACATATTATTCATTGTTTCTTGAATAATGATCTTTATTAATAAGTAATACGATTGAAAACGTCTGTTTTATAGAAGTTTTATTGTATTTTATGAGATGATATGTTTTGCCTCACTAAGGCATTATCAAAAATCTCTCTTGTATGCCTCGGGTCGGTTTTCCTTTTGAGCAGATTCCATACTCTTCAGTTTAGCCTCTTCTCATGACTGTTTAGTTCATTCCTTATGCTGGTACAATAAGTGTTGTCATATCTCATAGTATTTTATTTATATTGTATATTACACACCGTTTTTTTCCTTGGCATCATTAAAGTGATTACGCTTAAGTAAGAAAATAAGCTTTTTCCGCTTGGAAAACTAAATTGACTGTGTCGGCATCGCATCGTTGTAAAGAAAAACAAATCAAAAGATTGACTAAGTAAAATCTAGTATTAAAAGCAAAAAGTAGAAAATTTTTCTTTACGCTACCTATTTCTTATATTTGTTCATGAAATGTAGTGTACCTTTTTACTCATTTTCATGTATTTTGCGCATAGTTATAATCCTCGTAGATCAATAAAATTAGAATCGTTCAAACTGCTGTCGAAAATAACCTTGTTATACGAGAAAAGGTACTAAATCGAAGTTAAATCGCCGCTGCTAATTGTTTCTTTACATCGCAAAACAAATGCCAGCTTTTATTTGATTTTTTTCCACGTTTCCCGCGCAATTTTCCCGCCACATTGCGTCTGAGAATAAAGTTTTATGACGGCACTTTCGGTACCAATTGGCGGCCGAATGCGTCGCTTAACATGCGGGACTAACAAGCTATCTTCAAGGGTTGTAGGGTCGAGAGCTGACCATGCGAGTGGAAATTACTAAGTCAAGGCAGATAAAACTAAATAATGTATCACGTTTCCAGCCGATGCGAGCATATTGAAAAATATATCATACTTTCTACTCAGATTTTTGTCTAGTTCGTTAAATTTTATACCGCATCTTATTCTAAGGATACATTGTGATGTATCACATACAAAATCCCATGTTTTGGCAGAAATACTGTGATACTTCAACATTATTAACTGTTAAAATATAAAAAAACACTGTTTTTGGTATCACAATTTTTTATTCTCTTTTATTTTTCACGACAGCTATTTCAGGTGTTATACCTGATGATGCCAATAACGGGTGACGATACAAATGTCGCGAAAAATAAAAAAAATAATTAAAAAAATTTTGATAGGTTGACAATACTACTGTCGCGAAAAAAATAATAAATAATTGTGATACCATAAACAGCGTTTTATATTTTAACAGTTGACATAAAATCATATATTTTTGTACATACAGCTAAGATGTTATTGTATACATAGGTGTTTTTGTACTGACCCTTATGTATTCAAGTGAAACACGAAAGGCACAAAAGAAGGATAAAAAATCATTAACTACAATACAGATAAAATCCGTTAGATGAATGTGTGATAAATATGTATATCAGAGTATATAATGCAAATATACGAAGTAAATGCAATGGGAATGAAAGTGTGAGGAATTAAAAAAAGTAACATAATGGTGTTTTGGAGACATGAAAAGAATAATTAAAGTTAGAATAGTAAATAAAGTAAACATAAAAGATGTTTTTCTTCTTAAAAATGATCTTATATTATTTAATTTCAGCTCACATTTGAGATTGGGTTATACATTTAAATTATCATATATCAATACAATTATCATATCAAATAAATGCTTGTATCAGATTAATTAAAAGTAAAGATAAAACTAATTAAATTAAAACTCCATATTTAATCCTGCCTGCATCGCTCAGGGTGCACTAGACTGGTCCCCTATGGGGGGAAAGAGAAAGTGAGGCAGACCTAGAGCTACCTGGAGAAGAACCCTGCAGGACGAGGTTAAGGCGGCAGGCCTCACTTGGGATGATGTTAGGCATCAGGCATGCGATAGAGTCGGGTGGAGAAGGTTCCTTGAGGCCCTATGCACCACGGAGGTGTGACAGGACAAAAAGAAGAAGAAGAAGATAATAATGATGAAAACATTTGTCTTCAAGAAATTTTACTAAACTTTATTAAGGTGACCTGTTTCGCCTAGCTAAGTTAATATTTAATCTTTTATAATCCTTTCAGAAGGCGATACAAGTCATCCATAAAATATAATAATGTTTCTAGAAAACAAACCTGCATGAATGTACAAATTAAATTCTTCTTCTTTTAGACTTTTTGGTCTGTTCTTGTAGTCAGGCTGGCCTCCCTTGGGAGGTTTGATTTCCAGCTATCTATCTATCTCTTTGGCGGTTTTCCAGGGTGACGGTAGCCAACAGTTATTCGATGCACCACAACATGCGGGAATCTGGAGAGATCCACACTCTGCACGTGCAGATTCCAGTATCTTCTGCGTTGTCTTCCAAAATCTTCCAAATCAAATTAATATATGCATATATTTATTTTTTATAAGGATAAATTGTATCTCAATAGAGACGAAGATGTAAATTGTTTTCTGGGAACAGATTATGGTGGCCGGGGCGCTTACAGGACTTATGACTTATCATTGGTTGGGTTGAGCGATTGCTTTATATTTAAAAACATTCCCCATTCCGCCATTCTTACGACTACCACGTCTGACAAATTTTTGGAAGATGTATATATGCTAGAATTCTGCACTTATCTTCACTTTTTTTTAGTTCACTCTACACTAGCGTCGTCTATTAAGATTGGGAAGCATTAAGCAGAAAATCTTTATTAATGCACTGTGAAAGGCTCTGCAAATCATACGAGGTCTGTTCAAAAAGTATCGCGAATTTTGAATTTCCGCTGGCTACGTATATTTGATTTTTGATTTTTTTGTAGCGTTATGTTGGTACTCATGTCCCTTACTTATGCTGACAAGGTCGGCCATTTTGAATGTTTAGTTAATTTTTGACAGCTGTTTTGCTTGGATGTGTTTTGGCTCGTCTTCGATTTTTGCCTATTCCAAAAAATGGATCAAAGAATCTGTATCAAATTTTGTGTGAAAAACAAAATAAAGTGCGCGGACGCATTTCGAATGTTGACTGTGGCATATGGTGAAGCTACCTTGGACCAAAGCAACGTTTATCGGTGGTACAAAATGTTCTCAGAGGGCCGAGAAGATATGAACGACGAAGAGCGTGCCGGACGCCCGAGCACGTCAACAACAGACGAAAACATTGATAAAGTGAAGAAAATAGTATTAGCCAATCGTCGAATCACCGTTAGAGAAGTTGCTGAGGACCTAAACATATCGATTGGCTCGTGCCATTCGATTTTAACCAATGATTTGGGCATGAGTCGGGTCGCCGCGAAATTCGTGCCAAAATTGCTCAATTTCGACCAAAAACAGCATCGCGTTAACATTGCTCAGGAGATGTTGGACTCGGTCCGTGACGACCCAAATGTGCTCCAGAGGGTCATAACTGGTGACGAATCATGGGTTTATGGTTATGACGTGGAAACCAAAGCTCAATCATCCCAATGGAAGCTGCCGCATGAGCCAAGACCAAAAAAAGCGCGCCAAGTTCGGTCGAACGTGAAGGTTTTGCTCACAGTTTTCTTCGATTGCAGGGGCGTGGTGCATCATGAGTTCTTGCCACAGGGTAGTACGGTCAATAAGGAATATTACCTGCAAGTTATGCGCAATTTGCGCGAAGCAATCCGCCAGAAACGCCCGGATTTGTGGAAGAACAAAAACTGGCTTTTGCACCATGATAACGCCCCTGCTCACACATCGTTGCTTGTGCGCGAATATTTGGCCAAAAACAACACAGTAATGGTGCCGCAGCCACCGTATTCCCCAGACCTGGCCCCCTGTGACTTTTTCCTGTTTCCAAAACTGAAGAGGCCCATGAAAGGACGACGCTACGCCACGATTGAGGAGATAAAGACGGCATCGAAGGAGGAGCTGAACAAGATCACAAAAAATGATTTTTTTAAGTGCTTCGAGGATTGGAAAAAACGTTGGCATAAATGTATTATATCCGAGGGGAATTACTTTGAAGGGGACAAAATAGATATTCATGAATAAATAAATACTTTTTGAAAAAATATAAAATTCGCGATACTTTTTGAACAGACCTCGTACAGTACTAGATTACGCTTTTATAAAAAAAATATTTATCCGCAATGGGTAAAATCCAGTATTTGTCTACAAGAATTTGTATACATTCAAAATGTTGTATATAGTTATGCTTACTAACTAACTTACCAACACGCCGTCTCCCCGGAGGGGTAGGCAGAAAGAATGGAACGCCACACAGTTCTGTCCTGACATACTTCTCTCGCTTCCTCTAAATTCATACATCTTGTCATGCACGTATATTTATGTCAATTGTCATGTATATTTATGCTAGATTCATAAAATGTAAATGTGTGTTTGTATATAAATCAATACATAATATTTGTATTGATATCTCGATACAGTACAATTCCATGTTATCAATAACTAAGAATGAAATCAGCCTCAGTTCCCCTAAGAAATAATAAATGATCTAACTAGAGAAAACGTACAGAATAATGTGGGTCTGTCTGGTTTATTTCTCGAGGGATTTGGGCGGAGACAGCGTGTTCAAATAACTGCCAATTAACCGGAAGACGATAAACAACTTCTTTTAAATAATGTATGAAGTTGATACATAAAATATAACGAACTTACGCCTCACCTATAAATGATTTACGAGTATATTTTGTTTTTCCTTTATAAAATAAGATTTGGAACTTTTGGAAACAGAAAAAAGATGTAAACTGTTAAATTAAATAACTTTGTTTTACGTAACACAATTGTATATTATTTTACCCGACAGCTGTTTCGTCAAAATATGTTGACATCATCAGGTCTTTCATAAAACAAAGTTATTTAATTTAACAGTTTGTAATATTAAGGTATCATAGTGTTTCGGCCAAAACAATGGACTATTTAGAAAAAAAATATAGTGTCAAATGAAAAAAAAAAAATGAATGCAGTGCGAATGAAAGTGTTATGAACAATATAACGAAAGGATCATTGTTGAAATGATGAATGAAAAAATTAAAGTGAAGAAAATATACGTTAACGATGTAAACAAAACTAGAAATAGAAGAAGGCCGAGGAAACGCGGCATGATCAAATAAATCAAATTTTGAATTCCGGCCACGTGAGAAGTCGGAGAAATCGACGTGCGTGCATGACACGATGTTTGAATGTTGAAGAATCTAGAGAAGTATGTCAGAAAAGAACAGTGTGTCTGTTCTTCTTTCTGCTTACCCCTCGGAAAGACGGCGTGATAGTTAATAAGTCAGTTAGACACAAGAAATAATTTAATATTTGATATAACTGTTGTAGGAGGGGACGCCGAACACTTTTCTCCTGTAAGAAGCTGGTAACATATTATTTAGACCGAATAGAGGTTAATAAAGAAACAAATCGTAATGTCGTAATAAATAAAATAAATGTATTAAACGTACACCACCCGTAGTGAAAAGATACACGTCGTCAATTGCCATAGTGCCATGCCATAAGGGTGTTTTTTTTTAAATCAAATCAAATCAAATCAGTTTATTAACTCAATAGACATTACAAACAGGAAAATGTTTAAGGCATCTATTAAGTACAGGTAAAATATCATAAAAATACAAAAAAGTACCAGGAACGCATTAGAGATGGTTCGACATTAGGAAGACAAGATACTTTCCAAAGTCAATAGTATTTGCCCCCTGAACGTATTTTCACTAACATGAAAGACGTCGATCTCCGAGGAGACCGCGTTCAGCAGACTAATTGCTCTTCCCACCGGTGTCACCAGAGGCAGATTGGTTCTGGCGGCCGGTAGGTAAAACAATCTGTGCTGTCACTGTCGGAGATATCTATCGGGGACAAAAAGACCAACATCCTCCAGTACGGCCGAGTTCTCGAAGTATCCCCTAATTAATCTGAAGAAATGGTTTATTAAATGTCCATCTCTTCGAAGCTGTAAAGAATTGGTTCCGAGCATTCCCAGAAGAAATGCCGTGGAATAGAGCCACGGATAGCTACCATACTCCCTCATGTAGAGATACCTCAGAAATTTTTTCTGAACCCTCTCCAGCATAACGGAATATCTCGCCTCGTGAGGACTCCATATCACAGAACCACTTTCGAGCCTGCTCCGAACCAATGCGTTGTATAGGACTCTGAGCACATTGGGATCCCTGAAAACTCTTCCGGTCCGGACGATGAACCCCAACATCCTCAGTGCAATGCCACAAATCCTCTCGATATGTGCACGAAAAGTCAGCCTACTCTCATAGATGATTCCGAGATCCTTCATCGTAGATACATGTATACATTAGAGGTATACAATACATATTCAAAATGAAAAAATAACACTAAAAAATAATGTTAATGTCTATGATGCTGGCTTTATTTAATAGATAATTTTATGCCATTATTGTTTAAATATGATATCGGGCAAATGAGCGCCACGGCTAGCTCGAATGAAGCGCAATCGTGAAATCCAATTTTCGACAATTGTCGCCTTTGTGGATGCGTATTATCCACTAGAGTGTATGTGGTGCGAAAATGATCCATGGTCTTCCGAATAACTTGCTTGGATGGACGATTATGTCGACCGTAAAATGGACTTAGTGCACGATAAGTTTGAAGAACCAAACCATGATTTTCAAAATAAATTTGCACAATTTGCAAGCGCTGTTCTGACGTCATTCTATTCATGGTAAAATGGCAAAACGTACTGACTACAAATCAATTGTGAACTGTCAAATTGACAATCTGTAGAAACAATGTTGCTAGTTTAAAAACCAAATCTAAAAAAAAAAACTATATTATTCTTTTTGGCTTTGTTTCTGTGCCTGTTTGTGGTGTCTGAATTTATTGCATGACTTATAAGGTTACTCCAAGCTTCATTATTATTTAAATTTGAAATTTGAGTTCAGAACGTTTTCTACTCATTTGTTTACAGTTTGAGAGATCGCTGAGATTCATGCTTTGACTATGAAAGCCATGGAATTTTTTTTTAAATAGATTTTTGTGACAACAAACAGTCAAATAATTAATTTTTTTTAATTGAAAAATTTAGGTAGAGGTTCCTTTTTAATAATGAAAAAAAAAATTTAAAATTTCTTTATTATTGTGTATTTACGAGTAGTGTGCTTCCACTTGTGTTTATGTTCGACCGTTTCGGCAGCTTGCTGCCATCTTCAAGTGTCATCTTCTGACACCAGTCGAGAAACCGGTCGAACATAAACACAAGTGGAAATACACTAAATACATAACAATAAATAAATTTTGTATAAATTTTTTTTGTTTACGTTATTTACAACAAACAGTGAGAAATTATTTATTGTTTTTTTAATTATGTGATTTCCAAATTTAATATATAACATGAATGAAACATTCATTTTCTTGCAATTATATTACTTATATTGGGAATGACATATTTCGCCTTGCTAAGGCATTTGATAAAATCTTAACGAGACCAAATATTACATGAAGTAAAATAAACGGAGAAATGAAATCCAATCAAACTTCTAGAATCAGAAATTTTCATTCATGCCATTATATATTGATTCTTGAACAATGATATAAAAAAAACTAACTAACTCACCATCACGCCGTCTCTCCGAAGGGGTAGGCAGAAAGAATGGACTGCCACACTTTTCTTTCCTGACATATTTCTCTCGCTTCCTCAACATTCATACATCGTGTCATGCACGCGCGTCGATGATGTAAAACTCCACATTAATTAATTAATGTGAATGAGAACGTCTGTTTTCTAGATGTTGTGTTAATTAATGGGAATGACATGTTTCGCCTGACTAAGGCAATATCAAAAGTGTGACATTTCGCTTCGTTTCGTTTCACTTGTCTAAGGCAATATCAAATGTATGACATTTGATAATGCCTTAGATAGGTGAAACATGCCATTATCATAAATTTTAATTAAACTTCTAGAAAACAAGCGTATTAATTCGGAACACCATGTGTAAAGTATTCTTTCGATACTTTGGGAATTCAAAGAGAAAAACAAAACGAACAGAGCTCTAGCTGAATGTTGAGAAAATGCATTTCTTCGAGGGACGAGTAGAATCCATTTGGAATGTGTTTTGGAGCGGAAATTCTATGAGACCAGAGAAGACATTAAGTGAGAATAATATTTATATACCTACTCGTATACAGAAAATGGATACTTTAATTCTAAGACTGAACTTTACTGAACTTCCCATTTATATGGTAGATACGTTCCATGCGATACCGTATAAAACGTGTAAAAAGATAATTCTAATATATAAAAAAATATGGTGGATAGGTGACACTATACAAAATATATTTAGAATATCTAACAAACACACTTTTCCTTCCTGTCATACTTCTATCGATTACTAAACATTCATATATCGTGTCATGTCGATTTCTCCGACCCCTCACATGGCCGACATTCAATATTTGATTTATTTGAGCATACCACGTTTTCCTCGGCCTTCTTCTATTTCTATTATACCTGTAGTTCCAGTTACATCGTTAACATATGCTTTTTTACCATTCCTTCCATGTGTCCAAACCATCTTAATGTTCCTTTCATTATTTTGTTCATAACACTTTCATTCGCATCGCATTCACATCTTATATTTTTATTCAACACTCGATATCAAAAAAAAAATCATTACTGCTTATTGTGTCTTAATTTTCATTTTATCTTTATAAATAAAAGCGAAAGTGTGTTATTGTGAAGACTTTTTACTCGATAAATCCGTAATAGATCCTTCTGAAATTCTCAGAATTGATTAAAGTAAACACGGCGGTGGTTATATAAAAAATACTTTTAAAAATCGAAGGTAACAAAAATTATTAACTTCATTATAAACTGTAATACTATAGTCCACTGTAGTCTGCAGTCTTGTGATCCCGCTTCTCTTCCTCCTAGCCCTCTTTCGTATACAGAGAGCTGCGCATAGTACTGATTAGAAAGTACATGCGAGGGGTGTAGAAAATTCCAAATTACTGTTTTGCATTGTTAAATGAATACTCGATTTTTTTTTTTCTCTTTTTTTGTAGTGTATTATTTGGAAATTATTTAAAAAGAAATTTCTGAGTTGAAGTCAAGGAATTTTAAAAATAATTTAAAAACCTGATTAGTTAGTACTTAATCCAGGTCTGAAGGCTCGACTCTAGGCACAAGTCAGTGGGTTGGATTTTAGAATAAAACTTTTATCTCCGTGAAACCACACCAAGAGCTCATGAAGACGTATTTTGAATCTAAAATGAATGCTGCAGCTGATATTCGCCATCGTCTTGACAATACATTAATTATAAATCAAATATACAAGTAGTACTTACTTTAATTTGTAATGTATTATCTAAATATATTATTAGAAATATTATAAGTGTATTATTAGGAATATATATGATATGGGGCGGGAATCATAACGATGTAAATGGAACCAGAAATAGAGGAAGACCGAGGAAAACGTGGCACGATCAAAATAATACAATATTGAATGTCGGCCACGTGAGTAGTCAGAGAAATCGACGCGCGTGCATGACACGATGTCTGAATGTTGAGGAATCGAGAGAAATATGTCAGGAATGAAAAGTGTGGCAGTCCATTCTTTCTACCTACCCCTTCGTGGAGACAGCGTGATGGTTAGTTAGTTACTTTAATTTGGGTATGAAAGAGAAAAAACATTTCTGATCAATCTGTCGGATCATTTATGGACCTAAGATATGAAAAGAATATATTACAAGATGATGGGCCAGCTACTGCAAAGATTTGATCCCCGAAATTTTTATTTGGGCAAAGCTTCGGTTCAACTTATCTACCTATTGTAGATGAGCTCGCCGAGCAAAGTATGGATTTCTTTGATTTTAAGGTTGTTGATTATACAATCCTATAACATACAACCTTATATCTTCCAATGACGGTTTGTCATGTAAATGAAGCAGTATTAAAGTGAACAATTATTTAGAAAATGGGAATAATTTTGTATTTGAATCAACTGACGCAAAACTACGAAGTAAATCTACTATAATATGCTGGGAAAACATCATTATTTACCAAACTAATACATTAATACCAATACATGTAAAATGAAGACATTTAAATTATTAAATACATAATTAGATGTATATAATATCTATCCTCGTTGCATTGTATTATAAATTATTGTGTTATAAGCAATATGTATGGAGAATATACTATCAAAACAGAGTAATGTAATATGTACTCATGTACAGAAGTGTATACAATAAAGCTCACTTTTATAGCGCCGTTTATGAGAAAGCTTATCGTGATATATGACGTCATGTTTCATTGCGGATGCTTGCTTCCATTACGTTGATGATGGCTTAAATGACTAACATTGGTAGATTGCGAGGGAGGAGGGGCGAGGCCCAAACCATTGCTATCTCTGGGTCAAGGATGCTTCTGACCAGTAACTTAGTAACAGCTACTTGAACTGAGAAAAATACATAAATAAAAAATAATTTATTGCAATTTTATGCATTTATTGTTTCTGAAACAATCTGTGGTGGGACATTATTAAATATAACGAAAATACACTTGTAAAGTTTATATATAAACCACTTTATTCGTTATAAACACCAACCGGTTTCGCTCCCGCCGGAGCTTCGTCAGGGTAAAAGAATATACAATCAGTATATTATGTTACCGGAGCGAAACCGGTTGATGTTTATAACAAATAAAGTGGTTTATATTCAATTTTACAAGTGTATTATTAATGATATAAAACTCCATATTGGTTTATTAATATGAATGAAAAAGTGTGTTTTCTACAATATTTTTTTTAAGGCATCGCGGTCCATTATACGAGTATCTACCTATATCTTAGGGGGGAAGGCATGATGGTTAGTAAGTTATTGTAGTTTATTCAAAAATATCTAAATATAAAAAATAAATTATGTCGTCATATGAGGTAAATAATTGAAATTAAAATTTATAATATAATATATATTTTTTATGTTTAAGGGGTTACACCACCCAGACGCTCGAAAAAATAGGTATAGAATTTTTTTTTTGACTCAGTCATTAAAAATTTATTTATTCCTCTTTATTTTACGTATACATTTAATAGATTTATAAGCAATTTCCAAATTTAAAATAATAAAAAAAAACAATAAAAAAGGTGGAGACATGAGACGATTTTTTCGATTGGGTTCCGTATTCAAAAGTTATACATTTTTTAAACTCCAAATTTTAATGAAAAATCGATTTTTTTTCAAACAGCTGTCATTTCTCCGAAAAAAAAATAAAAAAACAAAAAACAAAAAATAATAATAATAATAATAATAATTGCTTACGTCACGTCTTAGCTATTATCCTTCTGAATAAGCAATACATATTTTTTATATTTATGCCTATTTATTTTGTTAAATTAAATTTACGATTGACTGACATTTTTTTTTGTTTAATATAAACTGACTTAAAATCTACTTATGTCTTCGAACGGTTTCTTCAAGTAGACTAGAAAATGGCAACGAGCTGCCGAAACCGGTTTCTGTTATGCCTGCGACCGGTTTCGGCAGCTCGCTGCCATTTTCTAGTCTACTTGGAATTACCGAAACCATTCGAAGACAAAAGTTGATTTTAACTTAGTTGATACTAAACAACAACAAAAATGTTATAATGTTTTTTTATTTCAAATAATCCGATTTTATTTTTTGAAATTCTTGACAGAATTTTGCAAGTTCGTTTTCATAATATTAATCTAGTTAATTATTCACCTACAAAGTTTAACTTTAAAACAAGTTTCATTCCATGAATCTTCTATCTATGTTGAACAGCAATTATTTGGCATGACGTAGACGCTACTTTGGCTGAATGATTAATGTGTAAATGAAGCAGTAGACAGTACCACTAGAACGTAATGAATTAGAGAGGAAATCATCAAATTAACTATGATATAGATCTCGCATCACTGTTCATGATTATTCATGACTTGTGTTTTATTCACCGTTTTATCAGATTGTATTCGAATGAAATCCTTGGTCGAATAATTTGTTTTTCTGTACTTAACGTACAATGAACATATCCGACAAGTTTAATCGTGAAACATGTAATTGTTATTGATAATTTTATTGCATTAATTCTACTACATAATGCCTGGGCGATATTAATTTAATTTTTTGCACACATTGATAATATTAACCCTTAAGTATTGAAGCGATGCATGGAACATTGACCACCTTCGTGGCCAATTGGTAAGTGCATTGACTGCCACCCCGAAAGTTCCGGGTTCGATTCCCGGCGAGGGCAGTGTGATTGTCACACTGTCTTTGATCTGGTGTAGGATTCACGTGACAATAAAATAGCGATAAATTATTTACCTATCACATGTCACGAGAATCACTATGATAGCTATAATACCTATTACATCGATTTGACTCATGCTGTCATGATGTAAAGACTGTCATGATTAAAATAATAACTTGCAAATAAAGGACGAAAGTAGAATAAATCTCGAGTGGTAAATCTGAAGTGTAAATGCAAATATAAGAAGTAAATGCAGAACGAATGAAAGTGTTGTGAACAAAGTAATAAAAGGGTAGTTAAAATGGATTAGACACACGGAAAGAATAACTGTGCATTTACACATTCGTCTAAGAGATATCATTTCTATTGCATTTATTATACTTTCATACTTCTTTTACCAGTTCCACGCTTCACTTCTGCAGGGTCCGTTCAAGAACACCATTGTGCTCTGCATATTAGATATTAATATCGGTATCAAAAAATAGTGTATAATACACATTTAATAATTATTTTTCAGTTTAAAAACGTTATAAAAAATGTAAATACCTCGGGCTTTCGCTTCCGCAAATTGCAGTTGTATAAATTTAAACCCCTATGAAAAGCGCCCCTCATAAACTATTCCAATAATGGCGCAATTCCTACATCCTCCACGAAAGTGTTAATAAGGAATCATTAATTTACTGCAAATTGCGGAAGGAGATTTAAATCGTAAAGAAAAATCAATACACTACTTAAGACAGAAGAATAAACAAAGGAAACGTTTTGTTTTTCTAATAAATACTTTATTACAAAACATACATGATAGGCATCGAAACAAAAAAATGCACTTGCATGAATTCCGACTTATTAGGAACTAAATCAGAGAAATAACATATTGCTTTTGATAAACTTAGCAATAGTCCATTGTTTTGGCCGAAACACTATGATAACGTAACATTTTAAATTGTTAAATAAAATAACATTGTTTTATGTATCACAATTGTGTTTTATTTTACGCGACAGCTGTTTCGTCAACCTATGTTGACATCATTGTAGCACCTAATGATGTCAACATAGATTGACGAAACAGCTGCCGCGTAAAATAAAATACAATTGTGATACATAAAACAAAGTTATTTAATATAACAGTTTAAACTTAGCAATAAAATACGAGTCAAAACGTATGTTTATTAAATGTTGTATTTTATTTCATGGAAATGATATGTTTCGCCTTGCTAAGACATTATCAAATTTAGCCGAAATCAAACGCGTTGAAGTTTATCTTCTTCTTAAAGTGCCCTGTCAGGTCCCCCCGACGTTGGCGATCACTCTGGTAAACTCCTCCCTATCCTGCGCTGTCCGGAACAGCTCCCCCGCAGTTTCGATTCCCGTCCATTCCCTCACATTGCGCAGCCAGGACATCTGCCTTCTCCCTGCCCCCCTGCGGCCCTCTATTTTTCCCTTCAATATTAGATACAGCAGGCGATGCTTCTCTCCTCACAGAACGTGACCCAGATATGCAATCTTGCGGACTTTGATTAATGTCAGCAGCTCTCTATTTACTCCTGCACGATTCAGGACTAATACTTCAGTTGATGTTTATACACCCATACGAGTATATTAGTGTTATAAATAAAATAATGAAAGAGTCATTAATATGGTTTAAATGAAGAAAGACCGCTGTCGACCTTCGTGGCAGAGTGGTAAGAGCTCTGACTTCCATACCAAAGGTCCCGGGTTCGATTCCCGGCAATGGCAGTGCGATTGTCACACTGTCTTTGGTCTGGTGTAGAATTCTCGTGACAATAAAATGGCGATAAATTGGCTACCTATCACATGTCATAAGAATCAAGATAATAGCTCAAATAAATTGTATACAGTCATTGGGTTCAAACGACCTGTTGTATACAAGGAAAATAAAATATAAATAAAAAATTACCATGAATGTGTATTTTAACGATGTAAACTGAACAAGAAATGGAAGAACCGCGGAAAACGTGGCACGATCAAATCAATCAAATATTAAATGTCGGTTACGTGAGGAGTCGGAGAAATCGACGTGCATGCATAACACGATGTATGAATGTTATAGAAATAAGAGAAATGTGACAGGAAAGAATTATGTGGCTATTCATTCATATCTATCCCTTCAGAGAGATGGCGTTATGGTTACCTAGTTAGTTTTTTTTATTTTCGCAAACTTCATTCATTTTTCATTCCGCATAGTCCTCTCTTCGCGTATATCTTACTGCTCAACTTTTAGTTAACAACCGCCTTGAACGGAAGATATGTAAAGTTAGTCTCCTACCCTAGTTTTCGAAATGCCTAAAACATTTCACGAATTTTCAGTGGAAACGTGTCTGCTATCACAATTATTTTCGCATTAATACCCCATTTTATTTTATTTTATCCGAGATTTTTTGTACATCTGGTGGTTTTGGATTCTTTACAAGTATATTTGCGTGACGAGGAAAATATACACATTTACTTATGTGTTTTGTAACAACTTGCGCACAAGATATTTAAAAAAATACTTGTTCATAACACTAATTGTACGTGTTTCAATACAGTTTTTAGTATTATTTTTCTAATTAACAAACAAACAAACAAACTATGGCACCGTTTCCCCGCAGAGGTAGGCAGAGAGAATGGGCCGCCACACTACTCTATCCCGGCAAATCTCTCTAGATTCCTCCACATTCATACAACGAGTCATACACGCACGTCGATTCCTCCGACTTCTAACATGACCAACCTTTAAAATTTGATTCATGTGGTCATGCCATATTTTCCTCGGTCTGCCTCGACTCCGTACTCCATTGACATCATTAACGTATACTTTCTTAACCATTCTTGATCCATCCATGCGTTCCATATGTCCGAAACATCGCAGCGATGCTTTCATAATTTTGTTCATAACACCTTCTTCCGCTCTACATTCCTTTCTTATATCAGCATTTAAGATTCTGTCGTATATCGTTCTACCACACATACGTCTTAGCGACCTCATCTCTACCGCATTTATTTTGCTTTCATCCTTCTTCCGACAGTTCCATGCTTTGCTTCCTCCTTCTAGAAATATTGACGAATTTATACGTCACTGATATAATCTACCTGTGTAAGTATCGACACATAAATACACAGCTCACGCTAATTTTCTCAGACAAAATATATTGTTTTTGATAAAACGATAAACAAGTATTTTTATTATTCATTTATAATTATTTCGCAATTGAAAACAAACCAATTATTATGTAAAAATATTCTTGTTGTTTTTAAATGGTAATACGTACATTATCACACGATATCCATTGACGGTATTTTTTTTTTAAATTCATATAATACATATATAATAAGAGAGGATAAATGAAAACTTAACATATGTGTTAATTTGAAAAAAAAATCAATGAACCAAAATATTATAATATTATAAATATTTTTTAAACCTTTACTCTTACTTTTCATAGTTTTAGTAGCAGGTTTATAATAATGGATTGTATGATTTTTTTTTATCTTTCGAATCCAGAGAAACTATCTGGAGACGTTGGCATTTCCACTGCCAACGTTTCCCCTGCTCTAGATGTCCCAGAGTGTGTGGGTCTAGAACTGGACTCAATGGCCATTTGAGAACCAACATCCGCGAAGGACAGTCTTCCTCCAATACGAGGGACAGACGATGAAGAAATATGAAACTAAACAAAATATAAAAATCTTGGGGACAAAACTTATTGCTGTTATTTTGAATATTGTGTACTAACATAAGCCAGGAAGCATTACCCATCAGCTTGTTATTAATCCAAAATTACATGTTAATAGATTAAACCGCTTTCTTTGATCGTTTGACATAGGATTTTAGGTTTATACTTTACTCATTAGAGGAAACCCAACATTTACATTGAGATTATATTGTAACGTTAGTGGCTGAATTTTCTAATCTCGCTACGATTCATAATTAAGCATTTTGTTCCGAACGGAAAACGGTTGAATTGATAATTTTGCTTAAACCTAGAATAGAAAATGAAAGTAAAATTCTGGTAACTATCTTTAAATTTCTATTAATCATTTAAGCATTATTTCTTTTACAGCATCAATGAAATTAATAATTCATTTCGAAATGCATTCAAAGTATCGGTATGAATATTAAATTGTTTTTAAAGAAACATTCTTTAAAACAAAAATCGTTCAAAACGTAGCAAACACCTGACAATACATTTTAAAACGAGTCACTACTTCACATTGCATTCTACCAATACGTATTACTGAAGTAAACTTTAACCGACTTTAAATTAGACATAAAGAGAAAGAGAGCAATGTCCAAAGTAGTTTACTTCAATAATTTATTCCTAAACTCTGTTAAGTATTTTTATGTTCTGATAAAATACACTCTACTAAAATATTGTTGATTTATTAAATTTTTGTTTAATAATTAAACAAGTTTCAGTTGGTACTTATGGTCTTGAAACTATAACATTGTCCAAATAAAGTGCCGAGAAACTACGAGTGACCCAAAGGGCCATGGAAAGAGCCATGTTAGGAATAAGCCTAAGAGACAGTCAGAAACGATGCGCTGAGAGAAAAAACAAAGGTCACTGACATCATCCACCGGGTTTAAAATGACAATGGGCAGGTCACGTAGCCAGAAGCTCAGACGAAAAATGGACAAGAAGACTGCTGACTTGGAGACCGCGGATGACGAGAAATGCAAGGCGACCGCAGCTATGGTGGAAGGATGATCTGAACAGACATGTCGGAATAAGCTAGAAACAGTCAGCACAATACAGAGTGACGTGGAAGCGAATGGAGGAGGCCTTTGTCCAGGAGTGGACGGAATAGGCTGCATAAGAAGAAGAATTATTAAATAAAACCAACTCAATCAAGCAAGGAAATAGGTTTCAAAATTTAAGGCAATTTTAAAGACCTTCATTATTTTATCTACACGTGTTTGTGGATTTCTTACTAGTTTCTGTGACACCGGTGAGAATACGAGTATTATTCAATAAGAATGGGCAATTCGCTGTGAAATTAACTCTGTTCGACAATCAAATATCCAATTAACAAAGCAGTTACTCAATTGGGGAATCACCAATCTTTGAGTTAATCCTAAAGCCACAATTTTATGGATAGGTATATTGTTTTTGTAGAAAGCATTCGCAATTGTACGAGTATTTAAAATAATTTTGTTACGAAAAAATATTGGGGTTTGAGGCTCGTGCAGGAGTAATACCTTTGATTCTAGACGGTCACATCTGCTGAAAGACAGATGGTTAAGAGATGCTGGTCTTCACTGGATGACCAGCCTTTGGAGTCTTGTGACAATATCTAGAAACGATCTCGACAGATCGGCCAAGTACGTGAGAGTAGCCAGATATGACAAAACCTAAGCTCTAAGCTAAGATAAAGACAATATCATCAGGTATTGGTGGAGACTGTGACAACAGATGGCGCTCTGCGTTGCGGTAGGCCACGAAAAACCACCAAACTACAATTTTCCAGAACACTTCTTCATGGTTAATATATTCATGATATTGTGCAACTTCCAATATGAGAGAAACAAAAAGATTCAATATTTGTAACAAAGAAGATACATTAATATTAGTGCGTTTTTTGCATCACACATAAGTAATTAAACTGACCACCAAATTTGTATTTGTATTGTAGTACAAATTTGTATTTGTATTGTTCTATACTATCTAGGTTTAAAACGTAGAAATTACTAGTAAATGTAATGAGTTAAGTTTGTTGTATGCTTAATATGTTAGACACATCAACTCGTATTTTTATATCCGCCAAATAAAACACGCATAAGAAAGCCTACGTTATAATTAAAATTACTTATTACTGTTGGAATTTTGAGTTCTCAACATGTTTTCGGAAAATTTATCGCGTTATAATTATGATGAATTTTTAAGATTCAAATAGCGTGAGTGTTGATGAGTTCAAAATTACAGTTGGAAAAATGTTCCTTTAAGGGGTTAGGGGTAGTCAGAGATTTAAAAAAAAGGTTTGAATTTTTTTTTTGTCAGAAATTTTTTTTATTTCGTAAAACTAACAAAACTAAATTATTATATTATGTTTTAACTTGATCTGATTCAAATTTGAAAAAATATATAAATTATAAATGAAATTAACGCCATATATATTGGACCATGTTCCTTAATACGGTGACCTAATGGTCACCGCATTAGGTCACCGCTTAATTAACTTCTAACAGGTTCATCTAAAATCATTAAAATAAAAAAAAGTTACTTTAATAATTATTCTAGTGCCTGAGCGAAGAATTTTTTCTTCTTAAAAACATCTATTTTTACAAACAATTAACTGTTGCATTTTTTCTTGAAAGTTTGCAAGTTAATTATCAGAGGTTGGCATTATATTAGTTTAAAATAAATCATCGATTAACCACTAGATTAACAATAAAAATAATTTTTATTTTATTTTAATGATTTTAGAAGAACCAGTAAGAAGTTATAATGGTCACCACAAAATACTTTATGGAACTGGGTCCAACAAATATGGCGATAACTTCATATGCAATCTATATGGTTTTTTTTTCAAATTTGAGTCAGATATAGTTAAAACAGAATTTAATAATTGAATATTGTTGGTTTTTAAAATAAATTAAATTACTGACAAAAAAAAAGAATAGTAGTTTTTTCATACATCTGTCTGCCCCTTACCCCTTAATAATAAATGGGAAACCATACTTATTTAATCTGACATTGCATACAAATACATTTCCTAATTTATAGAAAAATTACAAGACCATCATTATCTTTACTTATTTGCTTCATATGACCGTACAACTCATGAAGAGTTTTAGCCTCCTTGATGATTTTATTCCAAGCTTCACGATCATTCTCTTTTTGCTCCCAGCAGTTAATTTCATCCAACTTGGCCAGAACAGAAAGAACAGTATCCATTAGGTGCAGTCTAGGTTTTCTTAGAGGTCTTACTCCGGCTGATCTTGATGCGTACAGGGTCTTGATTGCTCTGGTCTCTCTGGTTCGTTATCCGTGCGGAATCCATGCTAGGCAACCAGCTCTCACCCTTCTCGATATAAGGGGTTGCAGAGTCATTGCACGAATCTTTTAGTTACTCATATACCTACAAGTTCCCGCTGCAATACCAGGTCTGGAATAGTTCTTGGGATCCCATTCTAAAACCAGTAGACCTTCATAAGTGGTCCAAAAAATCTATTAAAAACTAAAGTTGAATACTATCAACCACTGACAAACACTGTTTGACTACTGTCAAACACTGTTTGACTACTGTCAAACACTGCGAATATTTAATTTACAAAATGATTGTATGTATATACAATTGAAACCTTCATAATTTGGAAGTAAGAAAGATTCGAGATATAGCACTCCATTGAAACTAATTTAATGATTTTCACAGTATAAAATTGTATTACGATATAAATATCAGTCACTGTTATATTAATGACTTTTCCAAGGCCGTTCATACCGTAAGTCACGATGCATATCTGAGGTAGTCGGAAAAACGATTTGTCTTCTCACAATATTTATTCAATTTCATTGACACCTTTTCCTCGGTCTTCCTCTATTTCTTGTTCCGTTTATATCGTAAGCGTGTACTATTTATACCATTATTTATTCATTCATTCATTCTGTGTCCAATCCCTCTTATTTAATTTTTAATTATTTTGCTCATAACACTTTCATTCGCACTGCATTCACTTGACCCTCTATTATATTTACAGATTTATCCCACATTTGTCTAAGAAATCTAAATTCTACTACATTTATTCTACTTTTATCAGTTACATGCTTCACTTCCATGCATAAGTTTCCATCGATACAAGAACACCATTGTATACTATCATCCTAATTTTTTTTAATTGATTTTGGTTAGCTATGACAAACTTGTTAGTTTTAGATCAAGCAACAGTTATAATTGAATGAATGTAACACTAGATTATTTCGGAAAGACAACACGTTTAAAAAAGACAGAGAACAGAGAACGAATTATTCCAAATTTGCCTTCCATTGTTTGAATGTTCTTAATTAAGTTGTGTTAACTCCACAATTAGCCAGAAAAGGCAATGAATTAGGAATTCCGGAAAAGAAAATCAATGTTTGCATGTCACATATTTGGGAAAGGTGTAGCCTAGCGCAACAAAGAAAACAAAGAGCTTGGGTCACGCCACAAACCAAATAATGGTTTCCACGCCGTCATTCCACTATTTTCCACGTGAAAACACAATTTGTCCTCGTGACAAGTGAACAGCATGCTTTCGTTTGTTTTTGCTCGCCGCAAAGGAAAGATAATTTCAAGAGTTGGACTTAAATATTTATGAAATAATCTGAAGCCAGACGAACAAACACAAAGATCCATCATATTGTCACCTCCAATTTTGTAAAAAGTATCCAACAAATGTCTTCTTACACCTTTCAAATGTTTTTCAAGAAAGCAAAAATATTTTTAAATTGACTCAGGAAATTGAAAATAACTTTGTTTAATCCACAAAATACTAAAAAAATATTCAAATACACAACATGTTTCGGAGGATGCCTCCATCTTCAGGAGTAAAAATAAAATATTATATTTTTACACCTGAAGATGGAGGTATCCTCCGAAACATGTGGTGTTTTTTTTAATATTTTGTGGATTAAACCAAATTATTTTTAATTTTTTAAGTATATTACTATGGAATTCCACAGTGTTAATGCCTTAACATTCAATAATTTGTAAATTGAAAATGATTAGATTTACAAAGGCCAATTTATTTAAAAAAAAAACATATTCGCCACCACTTTGTGTTGTAGATTCACAGTTGAATCGAACGCCGGGAATCGATCCCGGGACCTTCGGTATGGCAGTCAGAGCTCTTACCACTCTGCCACAAAGGTTGTAAAAAAAAAATCAACACTTTTTGTACTTTTCACAATCATATTTCACACTGTACTTTCGATGGAACGCATGGGTGAAGAAATAATGGTTAAGAAAGTATAGTTAACGGTGTGAATGGAGCACGGAGTCGTGGGAGACCAAGAAAAACTTGCCATGTCCAGATTAATCAAATTTTAAATATCGGCCATGTGAGAAGTCAGAATCTATCAGAATATATGATAGAATATCGAATAACGATAATCAGAATATATGATAGAATATCGAACGACGAAATAAGGAAAAAATCTAAGGCAGATAATTGCATCATAAGTAAAATTATAAAATGATCCCTGAGATGGTTTTGGACATGTGGAACGAATGGATGAAATAAGAATGGTTAAAATGTTGTATACAAGCAGTGTGAGTGGGAAGAGAAGTCGTGGAAAACTAAGGAAAGCATGGCATGACCGAATTAATCAAATACTGAAAGGCGGTCACATTCAAAGTCGGAAGAACCGACGAGCTTGCATGTATGAATGTGGAGAAAGCTCGAGAGTATGTCAGAACAGAACGGTATGGCGATTCATCCTCTCTGCCTACCCCTGCACTCAAACGGCGTGATGGTTAGTGAGTTATATAAAAAATCTACTTTTCTATTTATATATTTCAAGAATTAATGTAGACATTTTATGACCTACTCGTATAATCAAGGAAAACTACCAATTCGCAATGCTTGGAAAGAATTCAGGATATTTAACCGAAAATCGTTCAAGTTGTTATATTAAACTTTGTCTCGCTTTTAGAAGCAATAATCGTAATTTCATCGAAACTAAAGGGTTGGTAGATGACTCCGAATTAATTTTACACGTCTTGAGTTAATCTCCTTTTCTCAAACTTATAAGAGTTAAGCCGCTTCCAAGTTTCCAGGGTGATGAAGACCTTCGTGGCAGAGTGGCAAGAGTTCTGACTGCTTCATCGAAGATTTCGATTTAGATTCCCGGTGAAGACAATGTGAAAAAGTCACGCTGTCTTTCGTCTGATATATTCTTCATAGATGTTATTAATAACACAATAATTTAGTATACAATTAAATGCAACGAGGATAGATATTAAATACATCGTTTTGCATGTATGGGTTTAAAACCGTAAGTGGTAAGAGCACTGACTGCCATACCGAAGGTCCTGGGTTCGATTCTAGATGATGACATTGTAATTGTTACACTATATTTGGTCTCGTGTAGAATTCACGTGACATTAGAAATGGCGATAGACTAGCTATCTATCACATGTCATGAGAATCAATAGCATAAAAATTGTATACAGTAATTGATTTCAAATAATTTGCTGTATACTCACGTTGAAAGAAACGAGAAACTACCACATTAAAAAGGCCTATGTGGCACGCCTTGAACCAGCAAAAAATGTTAATTATGATAACTTTACTGCAATCCCTAGGATTGAAAATAATAATTAAAAAAAACTGCTAAAAAACTTTTCATTCGTATTAATTATTAAATATTTAGTATGGAGTTTATTATCATTGTTCAAGAATCAATAAATAATGTGCATTATCAATTTACGTTTAGAAATTAACCCCGCGTATCAGAATCGTAGTAACACATTCCATTATAATTATATGAATTCTCTACAACCGGTGTCCGTTTGATAATTTGTATGGCAAATTAACCCTCGCGTTACATCTCCCGTTTGTGATTCTGTGTACCAACAGTCAAGCCACAAATCAACACCTAAGTGGCACAACCCTAATGATGATTTATCGAGTTCTACTAGCGAGAGTTACGCTATATTTAATCTGAACAAAGGTCCGATCGGAAATTCGATAGAGAGTAGATACCTTGAGCCAGTACCTAACCTACAAAGGCGTTACTAGAAAAAATCCAGCAGTGACAATTTAGCGGAGAAAAACACGTTTCTATTACTCGTATACTCGTATTTACCTTCACTTTGTGTTATGGATACTTATTTGAGTAATTACGAGTATTTGAAAACATTTTATTTTCAGAACACTTTTTGCACTCCTCAAAAACATGTTTCGGAACACAGACTCCGACGCTCATTATAGATTTTTTTTAATTTATACACTGAGGAAGGGTTTTTAAGTCATGTTTGTAAAAAGTGGTTAAAAGTGTTCAAATAATACAACTAACTATTTTACTAACCATCACGCCGTTTCCCCGAAGGGGTAGGTAAAAATAATGAACTGCCACATTGTTCTTTCCTGGCATACTTCTTTCGTTTCCTAAACATACATTCATCGTGTCATGCACGCCCGTTTTTTTTATTTATTTGATCGTATCACGTTTTACTCAGTCTTCCTCTATTTTTTATTCCATTTACATACTTTATTCACCATTCTTTCATCATTCATTCTTGATATGAAAATACAATATTTTCAAAAAATTATTTTAATACTCATATAAAGAAAGGTGTCTTGAAATGATGTGCTCCACCTAATGTGATATTAAATCTATTGCACACCTGATCATTATCATCATTATCAGCCGTTTGCATCCACTGTTGAACGTAGGCCTCTCCTAAAGCACGCCACCGCCCATGGATAAGTCCATTGCTGCTCCCATTCATCCATGTCCAGCAATCTTCTTCAGATTGTCGGTCCAGCGGCAGGGGGACGTCCAACTCCACTCCAGAACCCGTCTCCCCCATCGGTCGTCGGTTCTCCGACAGATATGGCCAGCCCATCGCCACTTCAGCCCGCCCATCCTCAGAGCCACCTGATGCTTAATACTATTCCAAGTGAGTCCTGCCGTCTTAACCTCGTCCTGACAACAATAATCTGTCTATTCTGGCTTTATGTAATATTTCATTGTTGGTGACCATATCAGTCCATGGGATTCACAACATTCAAATAACCCTACACGATTCATTGTGTTCACTTTGAGATTCCAGGACACCATTCCGTAAAGCAATATGGTCCATATATCAGTTGACCATTATATGTCTCAATTTTAAGTTAACTGCATTCATTTTTAAGATACCTACGCATATTTTAGGTTATAAGTTAGTTACGCCACTGAGTTTCGTGCGTCACGATTTATCAAATTATTATGGACAGGGTTTCTACCCCACACAGCATGTACGCATAACTCACACCAGTGGCGTGTTTCCTGCACCTTGAATTCCTACCGAATTGTGTAAGGAGTTAAAAGCAGCGCAGGGCACTATGGCATTATGTTATTCTCCTGAAAATTATTCACTTAATATGCCCATTTTCATTAGTTGATATTTACAAACGATAACTCGCTAATGCGATCAAAATAATCGTGAAAGAGCGGAAATTGTAATTTCTGTAAAAGATTTCGATTAAAATTCTCTAGCAAAGAAAAACAAAAAAAATTTGGATGCTTAATGAGATGAATCTCTGTACATCAAAATATAAATGTTGTTAGTTGAAAATTCTTGGTAGAAGTTCATTATGTATAAGGAATATATGTATTTTTTTAATTATAAATTCCTTTGTAATGTATGTTTAGGTTAATTTCACTTGGTGATATGGCTTCGACTGGTTTAAGCAGCTCGCTGCCAATTTTTGGTGAACCTAGTATTCATAGACTGGTAACCAATATGATAAAGTGAAAGTAATTACTAAAAATCATCGTTTTGTTTAATATTATTTAAAATGAACATCCATCAAGAGGCTTCAGAAAAATTTATTAATTATAGTTTGTTCTATTAAGAAAATATGAATCAAAAGTAAGAAATCAAGACATTCGTAAATAGCCAAAATTTCTCTTCAGAGTATAAAAGGTATGGAGCACTTACCCGGTAAGTGAGGGATATATTCCTACTTGCTGAAGTCGTAGCTACTTCAAAAGGTTCTCGAAAGATCTGTATTATAATAGTTTTATCTATAATGTTCTTGAAAACAATATTAATAGATTCTTAAACATTGCCGTAAAACTCAACTGACATTGAAGATATAACTGGAGAGGAACAAGAAAGGTGTCTCCAACTGTGGTGTATAAAGTCGGCCAAACATCCCACCACAATGGCAAATGAAATAGAAGAAATGAGACCCAATTATGACCACCCTTATAAGACCAGTTTATCAGTGACATGAAGAAGAAGAGGAAACCTTCCATAAAATGCAAGTTTCAGTATTGTATTAGGTGTTTCGGAAAGTTCTGTCCGTTTTATAACATAGAGCTCTGGTTATTTCAATCCTTCATATCTGGGGGCCATTTTTTTAAGCAAGCCTGAACAACATTTGTTTTCTCGCTCCTTAAAATGTCAACTTTCGTGGTTAATAACAAGCATTTGCGGGAAGTTCTGCTGTTTTGTTTTATTGTAATTGAAATAAGGTGTACTGAGGTATACTGAGGTGCATAAAATGCTCGTGGAAGCTTACGGCGATCATGCCCCATCGGATAAATCACGCAGATAATAGTATAGACGATTCAAACCTGGTGATTTTAGCTTTGACTAATTTAATGCGATTAAAGCAGGCACTGGCTGAAAACAACCTGAATGGGACAACATGCACAGCAAGCTGATTCTTCAACACGATAACCCTCGATCTCACATCGCAATCGCGATTCAAAACTACATTCAAAATGTGGGTTAGGAGATTATACCGCACCCGCCTTATTCACCAGACATGGCACCATCGTACTATCACTTGTTCAGATCCACAACGCATGCCTTACAAGAGCAGCACTTCCATTCATATTCAGATGTCAAGAATTGGGTCGATGTCTGGATTATCTCAAAGAGACGAGGCGTTTTTTCGACGATGGATTCATCTATTGCCAAAAAATTGGGGGAAATAGTGGCTTACGATGGACAATGTTTTGATTTATGTGTTTTTTTTATTTTACCTATCAAATAAATGCGATTTTCATACAAAAAAACAGACAGAACTTTCCAAACCACCCAATAAAACAGAATTTATATTAATTGTATCTCAATAGAGACGAAGATGTAAATTATTAGGAAACAGAATATGGTGGTCGGGGCGTTTACAAGACTTATGACCTGTCAATGGTTGGGTTAAGCGATCGCTTTATGTTAACAACATTCCCCATTCCCCCCTTCTTACGAAACTACATTTGACAAAGTTTTGGAACTTGTATACATGCTACTATTTTTTAATAACTTCACATTGTTGTACACTAGCGCCATCTATTAAGATAATTTGTAAGAGTTTAGCAGAAAGTCTTTATTAATACAATGTGAAAGGCTTATTACGCAATTATCACATTGGTAGATAACGCCTGGAGTGAAACTCCAATTTTTATGCTATTAACTTGTACCAATTTTTTATAGAATTTGTTTTTTTTTATACAAATACTTCTATATTTACTTCTATAATACTAATTTATATTTAATTAAAAATACTGTAACGTATCATGTTATGTACTAATAATAACATTAATTTGAATAAAATTATAGTTCATGTAGTGTATGTAAAACGCTTGATAAAATAAGACATTACATTTATTACTGTGGATAAAAATCTCAGAACACGCGATGCTTTCCGCACATGTCAACTTTATCTTAATTTATTCACTTATGTTCTCCTTAAAGCATTTAATTTATCACCCTCAATGCGACAGCTAGAAATGCATAGCAGTTTCAAAGTTTCCCTATCCCCCGAGAAACTAATACAGATACGAGTTAGATGGTTTGAGACTAAAAATTTACGTAAAGATAAAACAAAAGGTAACCGAATTCACCTCGAAAGAAAGTAAATCATTAAGACGTCTACAGTAATTTCCCATTTTATCAGTAAAATATAATGTACTGATAAAATGGGAAATTACTGTAGACGTCTTAATGATTAACTTTCTACCACCAACCGGTTTCGATAATTATTTCTTATACTGTTACTTTATGCTAAGATGGCACTGCATCATGGTAATCAAGCTAAGATGGCAGTGCATCATGGTGTTCTTGTGCCGACCCTTATGTATGGAAGTGAAGCATGGAGCTGGCAAAATAAGGATGAAAGTAGAATAAATGCAGTAGATCTGTAAGACGAATGTGTGGTAAATCTGTATTTATGATAGAGTGTCAAATGCAAGTATAAGAAGTGAATGCGGTGCAAATGAAAGTGTTATGAACAGAATAATCAAAGGGCTGTAAAGATGGTTTGGACACATGGAAATAATGAGTGAAGACAGAACGGTAAAGAAAGTATATGTAAACGACGTGAACGGAGCTAGAAAGCCGAGGAAAAGGTGGCACGATCAAATCAATCAAATATTAAATGTCGGTCACGCGAGAAGCTGGAGAAATCGACGTGCGTGCATGACAAGATGTATGAATGTAAAGGAAGCTAGAGAATTATGTCAGGACAGAACAGTGTGGCTGTCAATTCTTTCTGCCTACCCCTCCGGGGAGACGGTATGATGGGTTAGTTAGTTAGTTAGTTCTGTTACTTTATTGATCGCCCTTACGAAGATAGTGGAAGATAGTATCTAATCTGTCCAATTTACACCAGTTACGACTAAAAATTGGATCACAGCACGTTGCTTAAAAATTGAGTCAATCATTTCTGCGACCGTGTTAAAAAACTTGTACCTGAAGAACACCCGTAAAAAGCAAACCAGAAGGCCAATAACCATGAAATCTTCACTGCAACTGAGTGAAAGGACCTATCTAACCAAGTGCAAGCGCGCCAGTCATGCAGTGTTGCCAGTTCGCACGCCGCAACTAAGCTCTCGGAATTTAATTGCCACACCTTTATATAACAACAATATAAATGAAAAGGTAGATTTATTATTATTGTTATAATTATTATTATGATAAACTTGCTTCAAGATATTACATAATGCTTTTAATTTATACATAATTCATTTTCTAATATTTGTAAATTTGAAAACTCTTCTATGAAAGCTGCATGTACATATAATCAGGTACTAACCTCAGCCTTCAAGTAGACGCCACACAGAAACTCCAGTATGCCTTCCACGATCGGGTATTGGGCTATCCTTAGTAGGAATTTCAATTGGAAGGTATTACCGTTCACAATTTCGTCATATTCCGGAATCTCCGATTCTAAAATCAAAAAAATAATCATTAAATTACGATTACCTACAACAACAACAAAAAAAACACAAAAATCTACGCACGAATTGTAATAATTTCTCAAATTTCTGTAAGCAAATTACTTGAAAAAAAATAAGATAATAAATTATCATTTTTTATGAAAAGCATGTATATAATGTTGAATGTTATATTTAGTTTGAATAATAATTAAATAAAACGATGTTTTTTAACTACATCCACTTGTCTTTATTTCGACAGTGACCGGTTTCGACACGCCCTTAGACAGCCTGGCGAAACCGGTCGCTGTCGAAATAAAGAAAAAAGTGGTAGTAGTTAAAAAATCGTTTTATTTAATTATTATTTAAAATGAACTTCCGTCAAGAGATTTCAGTAAAATCATTTTATATTAAGTTTATATTTTATTTTATATGTAGTGCTAAATAAATGCCTATCTCAAACGGGTAATCTTAGATAGGAGGTATGAAAAGCCTGTATTTTTTAAATCAATTAAAAAAATATTCTAAATTACACAATCAGTATTGCTAAGAATGTTCTATTAAGTCTCCATATAATATTATAATATCTCCATATAATATAATAAATAATTTAGCTCAGATAATAATATACGTAATGTTGGTTATTTTACGAGGTTAGATTGTTGGCCTAACGCCCAAACCCCTTACTAGGAGGACTGAGCAGCAAGCAACAAGACTGGAAGGTGGCGGCCAGAGACAGGACCGGATGGAGAGGTTTCTTGGAGGAGGCTCAGACCCACCAAGGGTTGTAGCGCCGGAGAAGAAGAATTATAAACGTAGGAACCATATTAACTACACAATACATTACCCTACACAATCGAATATTATGAATCGAATTTATATATAATAGTATGGATGGAGAAAGAATGGTTAAGAAATTATACCTAAACGATGTAAATGGAGTACGGGTCGAGGTAGACCGCGGAAAATATAGCATGACCACAATAATCAAATTTTAAAGGTCAGTCATATTAGAAGTCGGAAGAATCGACGTGCGTCTATGACTCGTTGTATGAATGTGGAGGAATCAATAAAGTTGTGTCAGGATAGAGTAGTGTGGCGGTCCATTATCTCTGCCCACTCATGCGGGGAAACATCGTGATGGTTTATTTTTTTTTTTGAATGGCGTTAGTGTGTAGATTAAAAAATACTACCATGCAAAGGGTGGTGTGCAGATTAACATATATACAACTTCCAAAAAAATTGTCAGATATGGTTGTCCTAAGAAAGGTGGAATGGGGAATGTTGTATTACATAAAGGGTGCGCTCAACCCAACCAATGACAGGTCATAAGTCCTGTAAACACCTCGATCAACCATATTCTGTTTCCAATTTGCATCTTCATCTCTATTGAGATACAATTAATTCTTTAGTTTATTTGGTTGTTTATATAACATACATACCTTTACATACCCAAATATTAGCTGCACAATCAAACTATTCTTTTAAACAAAAAAATGGTTGGTCACGACTGGACCCAAACACACAATTTATAATTAATTTTAATTAAATATACTTCCCTGAATTGCAATGAAGACAAATATCAATTTAAAAGCATATCCTTCGTAAACCAATTTACTCAGAAAAAAATATAAAAGATAGCTTAGCCAAACCGTCAATAAAACTAATACCAAAACGTCAATAACCTTAAAAATGTACGATCGTGTATTCAATGTATTAAAAGGAAACTTTGGAGCTTTGGAGCTTTGGATCTCTATGCCTATGTAAGTGAATCGCATGACTTGCTCAATAGATGTGTTATCGATGATCAGCTTACATCTGAGAGGTTCTTTTGATATTGATATTGAACAGTTCACTTACTCTAAATGCTGACATCACCAGTAGTAAATTTATATTTAAAATATTAATTAAATCCAAAATTGAATTGAAGTACTAGCACAAACTAATAAAGCGGCAGCTGTGGCTTAGAAACAAACACATGCTAACCTAACGTAAGATCAAGATACATGTATATAAAACATGCATCTGCAACATCTTGACATATAGGATAGAAGTGAGAGCCGATACCAACAGCACAGAAAGCCTTCTCAGAGTGGCGGAAATTAGAATCATTCGCTCTATCGCAGGTAGAGTTCTTAGTTATTAGATATAAAATGAGACGATAAGGTCCATCTGTAGTGTTGAAAACATTGTGAAATTAGGAAGAAGAGGGATCATGAAAAATATTAGACTTGCAAAAATTGGTAAAACTGAAAACCGCAGCAGCAAGAGATTACCAGGATGGCAGCCAAAAAGACAGCTGGACGTCATCATCCTAAGACAGGCCACCACCACAAACAGGTCATACGATCTAGACCAAGTGAAAGAAAAAAAAGAAGAAATCGAATATGTGGCAACCTATCAGAACGACTACATATATCAACTTGTAATTTTCACAACTTTAATACTCCGATTTTTATCCAAAAGTAAGTGATATTGGATAACATAAACCATGGCTTTAAGGCTTATAACTTATGCTTTAATCTGATAGCCAGTACTTTACAAGTGGAACCTAATAAAAGTTACTTTGTAAAAAGCGTTTTATTTGACACAATAGGGAAATGGGTTATACTTTGTTCAGATTCTGGTAGTAAAATATAAAACTATTACATTTGACTGCCAAAAAGCCCACAAATAGAATGTGGTCGTAAAACTGAACGTTTTATTTCAAACCGAATGTGCTTATTTTTTTCAAATTTATAACGAAAAATTAAGACTAGTGAAAATACAACATGAAGATATTTGAAGCTAGTTTCAATAAATTCCAATTGACGCTCACGAAAATACTTAGAAAGTCTAAAATCCATCTTTGTTTTTTGTGTACGTATAAAATGTTTCATAAATGCTTTCTTAATAATGGATTCCATCACTTTTTTCTCGGTTTTAGTAAACAGTAGAAACATGTTTATTATTTGGACGTAGAATATTAGGTACTGTATAATCCACATTATTAAATATGTTTACAAATATAAAAATAGTATCCACAACGTGTTTCGGAGGTGACATTCAAATCAAATCAAATCAAATCATTTTATTTTCTCAAAAGAAATTACAAACAATAATTATAGTTTAAGACGAGAACAGGTAAAATATAATAAATACATAACGCATGAGAGATGATTCGACATTAGGATTACAAGATACTCTCCAAAGTCTGTATTTGTCTTCTGAACGTACTTTCACGAATATGAAAAAAAAATGCATTTCATAATTGTGTGTAATATTTACACATTAGGATGGAGGAGGTCACCTCTGAAACATGTTGCAGAATTTTTTTTTTTTGAAAAAATATTTGATAAATAAAGTGGATTATATAGCGTTAAATATTTTCGATCCAAATTAACAATGGAATCCCAGTGTTAATGCCTTTAGCTTCAATAAAGTCTTGTTGATTCTATTTTTTTTTTCATAATTTATTTATATATTATAATTTATATTCATCATCCTTTCAGTATGGCTTATTTTGTAAAAAATGTCGACGCCGACGAAATCAGTCATAATTATACATAAATAATTTACTCTTTCAAAGACATATAATATTATACTTTCTGTTGTTTCATGCGATTGCTGGTGGTTAAATGCAGAAGGCGCAAGATACGATTGTGTGGAGAAATAGGGGGAAGCCTGTATCAAGTAGTGCAAAATTTCCTGTATAAGCAAGTAAGTAAGCTGTTTCATGCAAATGTATACTATGAATGTTAAATTGCATATGAAAATTACGCAACATTGAGCAATTTTTCAAAACATTCAAATAATCAGATTTTTGAGAATAGATTACAACAAAACATCAGCAATATGGAGGTTCATGACCTTGATGGAACCAAGGACCCCACGATCACGAGCCCAGCGTTCAGTCTACTAGACACCCACTTGATATACTACATTAATCAATAAAATTATGATTATTTTTTACTTATCTATATATCGTACACGTGAGATGACTTATAGAAAAAGTAGTAGCAAAAAAACCAAAGATTCAATATTACTTTTGCTTTGCAATATATATTTTGTTCTTGATTCAAATAAAATAATAAGCAAAATGTCATATTTACTCCCATAACAAATAAGGCTCACGAATTTTAAATTAAGTGCTATTTTTATTAATTTTTAAGGAAGATAAAAAGTAACCAACATGAACATCAATATGAAACAAGAAAGAAAAATAAACTAAGGCTCCCATTCAGAAAAAAAACAAATCTCAGAATTCTCTTATGTATATAGCTTTTAAAATTTATGAAGATATACCGGAGGATGTCAAAAGTGTGCAGAGCATAAAAAAAATTAGAATAGAATTAAATAAATAAGTAAACAAAATGTAACCTTATATTTTAACCTTATTATTATATAATAATTGAATGTTTAATTGTTTTTATTAGAACATGTGTTGTGTACACGTGTACTATTTCAAGTAAATAAATAAAATAAAAATTAATTTATCAGAGTCATGAAAGTAAACACGTGAAATTGGATTTTTTCCATTAATTATAAATAAAGAAAAGTTGAAGTAGGTACCCGTAATGTTAAACAAAAGATCATAAACAAATGGACCATTCACTTGTTACCAACTTTACAATTTTTGTTTCAGGAACAAGCACGTTCTTTTTGGATTGTTGTATTATATATAAAATTACAGATAAATGATACATAAAACAGGTTATTTACGTTTTTATTGTTCATGGTTCTCAGTGATAATAGAACTTGTAGAGAGTAAATTGAATAAACAAAATTAAATCATATTCATCTATAGGCCTTAGGTCTGTAATCTAGATTAATATAAAATAATAACGTGAATAATTTTCAGAAAGCTGGTGCATTTCACAATAGACTCTTACCTGACAAAGCAGCTCAAACTTTTTTTAATTTATCACTAGAAACCAGTTAATATTTATACACAAAGCAACAAACATTTTAAAGACGAACGACACTACAAATGGTTTTATTTAGGATACAAATGCTTTCGCATTTAATTAAAGTAATTTTAGTTACTACCTTCATAAACAACTTGTAATCTTGAACACTTTCTTCCTCGTACCATAATGAATTCAATAAAATCTAACACTTCAAACACAAATAATGTAGTCAAATAATAAAAATGGACATCTGCTTACACGAATGTCAAAATGATTTTAGGTGTGTTCATTGTAACAATAATTTTTGTGAGTACTTATTTATAAACGTATTTTAAGTTATCCATAGATGATAAAATAAAGATGAAATATGAATTTTTGAAAAAAGAATTCCATTTTTGAAATAATATTTTTTTTCATATTTAAGAGTGGTTATTATTTTTTAAATAGTAGGTATTCCTAGGTTTCTACAACGTTTTTTTTCTTGTCTTGTTTTAGTTTTGGTGAATACATCTCATATCAAATATTTCAAATAGTCCAATACGAATTATGCGGATATTTCATAATCTTCTTCTTAACTAACTACATAACCATCAAGCCGTCTCACCGGAGGGGTAGGCAGAAAGAAGGGACTGCCACACTTTAACCGATGCGGCACTCCATCGTTCTCTTTTTGCCCCCGCGGGAGACGCGGTGTGATGGGTTGCGAACCTCATCGCCACCAATAGGCATCTCCCACGCACACTTCGATCATCCAACGTCCATCTTCTTCTTAATGGTCACAATCTTTTCACTTCTGTTTCTGTTTCATTTCTGTTTTCATTTCATTTCATGATATGGGTCTGAAAATATATATAAAGTATAAAAAATTCATGTTAGATATTGATTTCTCAAGCCTTACTAAAAAAGATAAGGTTGCCGGAAAATTACATTACTACAATCAGGTAAAGAGCAAATTAATTATTAACTTGATAACAGATTTCAGAGTTTTCGAAAATTCGTGAAAAGAAAAGATTAACGGAACTTATAATATTTAATAATTGTAAATGTAATTGTATTATTAGTGATAACATCACATTACTTTTACTAAACATTTTAACGCCCGTGCGCCGCGTGCAATAAAGGAAGCCCACTGCCCAAGCAAATATTCGCGCGACTTGCGACCTACGCGTAGCTGTTATAAAAATAATTATATCTCTAAAATTAGTCGTCCTATTTAGGTAAAATTAAAAGCATTATCAAGGTAAAAGATTGTTTATAATTTACAAAAGCTTTATTTCTAATTTTTCACATTTTATATAATAACACACTAAAGTTGAAGAAAAAAATCATTAGTAAATAAAAAAAATCCAATTTCAACGTTTTTTTCCGTATGCCAAATTTTAAAACATTTGTCTATGGATTAACCTATTTTGGGCAGTGGTGCAGATTTTGTGATTTATTAGGCGGACCGCAATAAGAAAACGCATATCCCAAGAGTTGACCTTATAACGCAGGTATAAACACTAATATTACGCATCATGAAAAAAATATTTATCGGAACCGAAAATAAAATCATGGATCGGTAACTCAAAGACATTTTTTAAGTAAGCTAATATTCATATTGTGAATACTATTGTCATAAATCAGTGTAATCCGATAGCGAAATGCACCATAATCACCGGTCCCGTACGGGACCGTTGGGCGTTGATCGACGCAAATCCACGGTCCCGTACGGGGCCACTGGGTGTCTAAAGATAAAAGAGTCGAGAACGACCGCTGCTGGATATAGGACTCCCCCAGACTTCTCCACATATTCCTATCTTGAGCCCTTCGTATCCAGTCACCAGCAATGTTTTAAGGGGAACATCTAGAATTTGGTGATGCCGGTGGGGAGAGCAATCAAACTGCTGAACATGATCGCTTCGGAGATCGATGTCTTTCATATTCGTGAAAGTACATTCAGAAGACAAATACTCTTGACTTTGGAGAGTATTTTGTATTCCTAATGTCGAACCATCTCTCATGCGTTCCTGGTATTATATATTCCTCATGTTTTACCTGTTCTCAATAGATGCCTTAAACTATAAAAAATGTTTGTAATGTCTTTTGAGAAAATGAACTGATTTGATTTGATTTGATTTGATTTGATTTGATTTGATTTGAATTTCGGGGATATTTTTTCAGAGAAAAATATTGCATCAGATGAATTCATTCTGAAACTTGCCGAACGTTTTTACAAAGGACTCCCTTCACATCCTAACCCCACAATAAAAGACCTCTCAAATTACGACCCAAACACCTCCAGCCGCCACAAGCGCCCAAAATCGATCCTCCTTCAGAGGAACACTCCGGGCTACAAAAATCTTGCCCCCGCATAAACTAACAACCCACCAAATCACCTCCCAACAATGTTCCTATCAGACGTTAGAGGAATAACCACATGAGTTGAACCTCTGCAAGCCAGAAGATCCAAGTCCAAGTCGAAGAATGTTTTAAAAAATTTAGTGTATATTTGTAAGCATATAAATAATAATAAAAAAATAAGAAAATATTTCATTTTTAGCAAGTTATTTGCAAGCTCCCTAGTCTCAAAAAAGAGTTCCTCCACTGCTGCAGTGATTGCGGCCTTCATACTGCCTGAAATACATTGTTTTAAAGGTCGTAAAACTAAAAGGTTTTTCCTTTGCAATGACAGTATAGGAAAAATAGTCTAGTGATATTAACGCCACACAATAGTCACCATAATGTTTATTACTGAAACACAATGGATTACCACCAAATTGTACGTATTTTAACAATAAAGGATTATGGTATTTATTATCTATGTAAGTTCTTTTCATGCTCAAATTGAGGGAAAACGAGTATGTGATGTTGCACTTAAAATGTTAGGATTTATTTTTCGAACTGGAAAAGTTTTAAGAAATTCACTTTACGAAACTGTACGACTCATTGGTCCGGAGTCCGCTAAGTGTGACTCGATGATATGGAGTCCCCACGAGGCGAGTTAGTCGCTCAAGTTAGAGAGGGTTCAGAAAATATTTCCGAGGTGTTTCTACGTAAAGGAGTTTGGTAGCTATCCGTGGCTTTATCCCACCGCATTCCTCTTAGGCATGCTGGGGACAAATAGTTTGCAGATAAGCAGGAATGAGTACACAAGCACATATTTCTTAAGACTTATTAAGAGATTCTTTGAGAACTCTGCCATGTTGAAGAGTATCCATTTTTAGGTTCCGGGTGGATATCTTCGACAGCGTCAGAACATACAGTTTTATTTCTCAATATGCAAAACCACCTTGCTTTTGGTGATGCCGAATCAATCTGCTGAACACAAACGCTTCAGAGATCGATATTTTTCATTTCATTGAAATAATTTTTATATTCTTATATGCGTATAATCCATGATGAACGAAAACATTTGTTTTATTATTTATATGATATTTTATGGGAATAAAATGTTTCACCTTGTTTAGGTTTAAATAAATGTAGCGAGAATCAATCGCGTAGCTCTTTGTATATCCGAGATAATGGATCAGAATAAGGTACTCAAGTCGGATGGTCGTCTAGGGGATAGAACGCTTGGCTCCTGATCCAGGGGACATGAGTTCGAGCCTGGACAAGACCAGATTCTTTCTTCATAATAATGAGCTATTTTCTCCTCATATTGAAGATTGTAAAACACATTCTAATATCATTGATTTAAATCTTTGGTGACAGAATTCTTTTAAAAACAAAAAAAAAGTATTTCATCTGAAGTATTTAAAACATTGCTCATGATACAACAAAATCTAAATACCGGCGTCACCAAAATCAAGTATGTTTTTCAAAATGAAATGTATAAAATGAAATGTAAATATGGCATAAACGTATATTTACGCCGACGAAGAAGTATTCTCATACCAGAAAGACTCTCGACGTATCTAGTTGCTACATAAATCCTCAAGATTTTATCAATTATGACATTTGAAATATGATTCAAATTGTTTCTTGAACAATGATGTAAAACTCCATATAAATAATACGAATTAATACGTCTGTTTTCTAAATATTTATTTTATTTTATTGTAATAACATGATTCACCTTGCTAAAGCAATACATGACATATACGAGTATATAATCTTTTTCTTAAAGTTCCCTGTCAGGTCCCCCCGATGTTGGCGATCACTCTGGTAAACTCTTTCCTATCCTGCGCTGTCCGGAATAGCTCCTCTACACTTCCGATTCCCATCCATTCCCTCACATTGCGCAGCCAAGAGATCTGCCTTCTCCCTGCCCCCCTGCGGCCCTCTATTTTTCCCTTCAATATTAGATGCAGCAGGCGATACTTCTCTCCTCGCAGAACGTGACCCAGATATATAATATAAAATAAGAGTATATAAAATAAGATAAATTTCTTAAAAGAGAGAAATTTTTATTTGAATTAATTAATTACTTTAAATTAAATTCATTTCAATTCAACTTTGATACGAAGCCATTATTTGATGGTTTGACATATTTTAAAATAAAATCAAACACCTTTTCACTTAGCATAAACCACAACAAGTTTCTGACAAATGGTAGTTTTAGTAATAGTTAACAGACGACAGTAAGAAGAAGGATGAGAGCATAATAAATGAGGTAGAAATTAGGTCCCTAAAAAGTATGTGTTGAAGAACGATGTACGACAGAATTTCAAATGCTGATATGAGAAAGGAGTGTATAGCGGAAGAAGGTATTATGAACAAAATTATTAAAGGATCGCTGCGTTGGTTCGGACATATGGAGCTCATGGATGGAGAAAGAATGGTTAAGAAAGTATATGTTAATGATGTAAATGGAGTACAGAGTCGAGGTAGACCGAGGAAAACATGGCACGATCAAATTAATCAAATTTTAAAGATTGTTCATGTTAGAAGTCGGAGGAAACGACGTGCGTGTATGACTCGTTATATGAATGTGAAGAAAGCTAAAGAGGTGTTTCAGGATAGAGTAGTGTGGCGCTCCAAACTCTCTGCCTACCCCTGCGGGGAAACGGCGTGATGGTTTTTTGTAAAAATAAAGATAAAAATAAAGAAAAAAAGTAATGTCGCTAACTAACTAACCATCACACCGTCTCCCCGCAGGAGTAGGCAGAAGGAATAGACCGCCACACTGTTCTGTCCTGACACACTTCTCTCGCTTCCTCTACATTCACACATCTTGTCACATGGCGGACTTTCAATACTTGATTGATTTGATCGTGTCACGTTTTTCTCGACCTTCCTCTATTTCTAGCTCCGTTCACGTCGTTTGCATACAACTTCTTCACCATTCTCTCTTCACTTATTCTTTCCATGTGTCCAAACCATCTTAACGACCCTTTCATTTTTTTGTTCATAACACTTTCATTCGCACAGCATTCTCTTCTTATACTTGCATTTGACACTATCTATCATATACAGATTTATCACACATTCGTCTTAGAGATCTCACTTCTACTGCATTTATTCTACCTTCATTCCTACCTATTCTACCTATTATTTTGCCAGTTCCATGCTTCACTTCCTTACATAAGGGTCGGCACAAGAACACCATTATGCATTGCCATCCTAGCTTTTTTGGATAAGCTTTTGTGTGCGATGACAACTTTAAGTGCACCATTTTCTCTGTTGCCTGCCCCAACCCTTCTTTTAATATCCTTCTTCATTCTCCCATCCTTTGTAAACATACTTCCTAAATAAACAAATTCATCCACTTGTTCCAGATTTTTACCATTCACACTAATGTTACAGACCGTCATAAAGAAAGTAATGTTATATATTTTTATTCCAATAATTGTTATACTCGTGTGATTTATACTTTTGGCTCTCAAACGAACAAATTGAAATGACTGTTCTTTCCTAGCCAACTTGTCCTAGAATTTTCTAGAAATATGATAGTGTGAAGAAATCACTTATTTGCCAAACCTATGTTGCCAAATGGGGTAATACTCCATTACTTTGACTGTAGACACAAAATATGAATCATTCGTTATTTGTTCGTTACGATTTTTAATAAAACGTATTGTTTAAACATTTTATTATCGAAATGAATGGAATATTTTGCACTGGCAGGCGACCTTTATTGTTACCCGACAACAATAAGTTTTCCTCACATTGTGGACTTAAATAGTCGGTAATCGGTAACGTACACGTCACGTTGACACAGTGTTCTTTTGTTAAAATTCGTTTCCTTAATTATTGTTTAATCGGTATCAAAGTTTAAATCTTAATTTTAAACAAGAACCCTAGTAACTTATAGAAAATAATATACCATATACCATATGTTGTCCTGCCCGAACGTTGGCTTGCCTGATATTTTTAGCTGGCAAGATAATTAATCAAAATACCACAGAATTTTACATCAGCACCATCTATAGTAAACAAACATAGCTATGAATTATTCTCAGAAGGTCAATTATTCATGAAATTTCCAGATAACAGTCTAATTGTCAATGTAAACCATGCAGGGACCCACTCAAACACACACAAATAATTTCATCAAAATTGGTTCAACCGTTTAGGAGTAGTTCAACTACATACGCCCGTACAAAGGAATTGTATATATAAAGAGATGTACACAAAACAACGAACCATCGTGCCATTGGTAGGCAGAGAGAATGGACCGCTATACTATTCGATCTTGACACACGTCTCTAGCATCCTCCACATTCATACAGCGAGTCATACACGCACAACGATTCTTCCAAGTTCTAACATGGCTAACCTTTAAAATTTGATTAATTTGACATGTCGTTCATTTTCGTACCAGCGTTTATGCCATCTAATTCTTTCATAATTCATAATTATTTCATAATCACAAATAGTTTACTTATATTATAAGGATTAATTGTATCTAAATAGAGACGAAGATGCAAATTGTTTTCTGGGAACAGAAGGTGGTGGCCGAGGCGCTTACAGGACTTATGACCTGTCATTGGTTGGGTTGAGCGATCGCTTTATGTTTAACAACAATCCCCATTCCGCCCTTCTTACGACCACCACGGCTGCCAAATTTTTGTAACTTGTATATATGGTAGGATTCCACGCCTATCTTTACATTTTTAAGTACACTAGCGTCTTCTATTAAGATTGGAAAGCATTAAGCAGAAAACCTTTATTAATGTACTGTGAAGATTTCTGCAAATCATACAGTACTAGATTTCGCCTGGAGATGTCTCTCCAATTTTATGCCTACTTGGACCAGCTATTTTATACAACAACATTTTGAATGCATACAAATTCTTGTAGACAAATACTGGATTTCACCCATTGCGGATAAATTATTTTTATTTTATAACATCTTCGTCTCTATTGAGATACAATTATTCCTTATAAAATTAAAATAATTTATCCGTAATGGGTGAAATCCAGTATTTGTCTACAAGAATTTGTATGCATTCAAAATGTTGTTGTATAAAATAGCTGGTCCAAGTAGGCATAAAATTGGAGAGACATCTCCAGGCGAAATCTAGTACTGTATGATTTTCAGAAACTTTCACAGTACATTAATAAAGGATTTCTGCTTAATGCTTTCCAATCTTAATAGAAGACGCTAGTGTACTTAAAAATGTAAAGATATGCGTGGAATCCTACCATATATACAAGTTGCATTCAAAATGTTGTAGTTTACTTATAGGTACTCGTATTAGTTAGTTACTCATTTTATTATAATTTAAACGCTTTTATCTTCGAACATTAGCTACCATGTTTATAGTTCGTGTAATAAAATGTTTTATAACAAAGTGCCGACAAGAATAGGGGTAACATAATTTTGTTTTACCCGAAAAAGCGTTTTACTTTAGGACCACTTTAATGTGGAATTAAGCGAACATTAACAGCCCCGATACACAATGCAGAATACGAACCCTTCATTACCCCGTAGTTATTAGAGTTAATGTATTTTTACTTAATCTGATTACGGTTTGTTATTAAAAGCACGTGAAACTTTAACTACTCTCACGTGTTTAAGCTTCCATGCCAATGTCATGTAGCTATAATACATTATTTCTAATAAATTTAACTCTCTAAACATAAACTAAAGCGCTTGACACGGATATTTATATATAATGCAGAATTGAAGTTGCACATGCTGCATTTAATAAAATGGAAACCTTATTTTTCAACGACAATCTATACCTGAAACTAAGAGAATGAATAATTGAAAGAATGGTTAAATATATACGGTATGTTCTACTAACTGTAATGAACCGGTTGGAGGCATTTGAGATGTGAATATATTGTAGAATGCTCCGTATACCGTAGACCTATAAGATCAGTAATGCAGACGTACTACAGGGAGCCGGTGCTAATAGAGATCTATTATCAAGTGTGGAGGTTTTAAATGTATCATATTTGGGTAATATGCTAGGTAGAAAAATATTAACTCATTGAGCTGTAAAGCATGGTCAAGAAAGAAGAACGGCGGGGAGTTTGCAGAAGGAAGTTGTCCTGGATGCGGAATATAAGGGATTGGACAGATATAAAGAGAGTTGAGAATCTATTTCAAGTAGCGTAGAACAGAGATGCTTTATTTCCAGTTAATGGCAGCATTAAGGGACTTGACACGGCACCATAAGAAGAAGGTTAATATTATATATTAAATAAGATTTCTTTTTGGCAACATAATAAGTATTTTTATCGAAAATCTAAAATGGTTGTTCAATGTCGCGTATTAAAGTGTAGACAAATATACACACTCTTAATTCCAAACACATTACTAGTCTTTTTCCAGTCGGTATTTTTTAAGTTTCAATCCAAGGGATTGGTTTTGCAGCAAACTTTTTAACATCTTCGCTGGTTCTTGAGATGTCACTTGGGCCTTTTTATTGTGACTGATTTCCACATTCGTATACAGCAGGTTATTTTAGCTAAATTACCGTACATTTTTTTAGCTATCGATTCTCATGACATGTAATAGGTAGATAATATATCACCATTTTACTTTCACATGAATTCTACACTATTATTAATTGTTTCTTGAACAATGATGTAAAATTCCATATTAAATAATGAATATAAATTAAATCGTCTGTCTTTTAAGAGTTTTATTAAGTTTTTTTATGGAAAGACATGTTTGGCCCTTCAAAGGCATTTTTGGGTTTATGTCTATTGTTTACTGTTTAAAATAGTTTTTTTTTTGTTTTTGTATTCTATAGTCATAAGCGTTTTGGTTATATACCTACTGTAATGTTTATGATTTTAAAAAATAAATAAATTGAAATTAATTGAAATTTAAATTAAGATAATTATGCATTTATTATTTTTCATATTTTCAATGATAAAGAATTCCTTTCAGCGTCTTAAGATATTTATCTTTCCCTGCGATAGGTCTTAAATAATCTGCTAGAAATTTTATATAACAAGTCAAGTAATAAGACAAAAGCTGATGAATATTTAAACAAGCGTATTATGAAGAGGAAAAATACGACGTTTTCATTATAATTTTTTCCCCACTGTACTCGAAACAGGACATAAATTATTTTTAGTTCGTGACATAATATTTTTTACTTTTAATAGAGATTCTCCCGAACAAATATTCCCTCACAATTTTTTCCCTCTTAGCCGATTTATATTTTGTTTTTGTAGACTATCCTATCCTAGTGTTTACTCACTGTGATAGTATAGGTGGGGTTAGGTATAGCCTGGCTCGTCGCTTTGTATACAAATTAGTGTGACCTTAGTATAGGAATATTTCCGCAAGGACGAACATATCATATTATGACGATGAATATTCGTGAGTAGGTCATCGTGACTCTGCTAAAAAAGGAAGATAAATGTAGATTTATTTAATTGTTTAAGTGACTATTTATGGATTACACATATCGCACGCTTAATAGAACACTGGCTTAACTCAAAAAAGTAAGTTTTGCTCAATCTGACATGAGTCGGTGTTTTAACAACAGTCGAAAAACACGTACGAATGGATAGCGTTAACATTGTGAAAAATAGATGGATAGCGTTAACACAAGCCTCTGTCTAATGTTAACTAAATTATGACCTAAACCATAATCGCTCAGTTTACTATTAAGCGTGCGATATGCTTTAGGAATACAGGTATATATGTATATCAAATATACTCTATATTGTTCAACTTATTGAACGCTAAGGCACTAACACTGTAGAATTCCACAGTAATATATAATACTTAAAAAAAATTAAATAACTTTGTTTAATCCACACATTATAATTTTCAATTTCACAAAAAAAAATTCTTATACGCATGATGAGAGTGCAGAGGGTTATTTGTTTCATCATGTCATCATGTAATCTTATTATTTAATATTATTTATTAGTTCTTACTGTTAAAAAATCTTATTAGTACTTATAACAAATAGCCCAGGTTAATTTTTAAATTTGAATTATTGTATCGAATTTTAAATGCGTTTTTATATTAGTCTTTTTTTGTTTTGTTTTTATTATATTTTTACACCTGAAGATGAAGGTATCCTCCGAAACATGTGGTATTTTTTTGATATTTTTTTTCATAATTAGTGGATTAAACAATGTTATTTTCAATTTCCTAAGTATATATTATTCGTTTGAATAAATTATAAGACTTGCGTACATAGCATACTTCGATCTATTATTAATAGGTATATTCGAAATAAACCTAGAGCAAATAAATCAAAAAAATATTTTGTGTTTTTAATCACATTCGTATACCGTCGATAGATTTTATCAGCAATTCAGAAGTCCTGAGAAGAGCTTATTGCAGCAGAGAATTATTTAAATGTATAAAGGTCCTACAATTTCCTCTCCGGGACACATATTTCGTGGAGACAAATACGAGATACTCCAACTTATGTTAATGGGCAAAATTTAAGGACAATGTGGTCTTGGCCGAAGCCAAATGTCTTGACTCCGAAATTTAAAGATTGGACTGGAGTAGAGAACGCGTAGAATTTATTCCAGGCAGAGCAAGGCAGAGAAGTCTTTAAAGAAGTATTACCAATGCTGTGGAGACTTGATATAGCCTAAGAATAGGAATAAGAATCAAATACACTATATAGGAGTTTGTCTACCTCGGGAGCAATAACATGGGACGGTCGGTCTAAGAGCGAGGTCGACAGCCGTATACATGAGGCTAGGCTTGCATTTGATAAAAGGTCTAAAATAATAGAATCGAATAATATAGACCTAAAACTGAGAATACTCCTCATCAAGACCTATATATGGAGTATATTGATGTACGGCTGCGAGACATGGTGCCTATCCGAAAGAGATAAACGGAGACTAGAGGCTTTTGAGATACGGTCCTATAGAAGACTATTAGGAATTTCCTGGAGAGACCACATTACAAATGAGGAGGTTCTCCAAATAATTGAAGGAGGAAGGCACCTGCTCAGGACCTTGTCCGAAAGGCGTACAAGATGGATCGGCCATGTAATACGACAAGAAGGCTTCATGCATGCCATAATGGAGGGTATGACCCAGGGGACGAACTCTAGGGGACGCCCACGCCGAGAGTACCTGGAAGATCTGTTGGTGGACGTGCGCTGCTCATCATATACAGATTTCAAAGTCGTACACGACAGGGAAGAGTGGAAGAGAAGAATAGAGGAAATTGCTGCAAACCAATCCCAGGATTAAAACCAGAGAGAGAGACTCTATATACAGAGTATTTCAATAGGGACATTCCAGTTTAAATCGGTCGTGCAGAATGTCCATTGTGGCGTGCGCTGTGTGCTACGTGGCGCGTCTTGTTGGAACCATATGTTGTCGGTATCCATATCATCCAGTTTAAGCCACAGGAGTCTCAAATGTATACATTAAACGAAGTATTGTGGACTCTGCAGGAAGGCCATGAATGCCATAAGAAAGCAAACAGAGATTTTAATAATACATTTTAACAATTTCAACGCGTTGCTGAAGCGTGTAGCGTTCCATGGTGAAATGTCAAGACTAAATAAGTATTCTTGTCTTTACCAAAACGGCCGCTATACGCCGTCCTTTTAAAAACCCTTTGACCACCAGGATACACCACCTGCAGCGAAGCCACCTGCTTTCTGGCCGAAATTATATTCCATACGTTATGTCCTTGAATGTTTTTTAAAATTAAAAATTATGGCAATTACACTTAGACAAGTTGTTTTATTTCATTTCGAAGTTTGAGCGCTCTCAATGTAAATCACTATACTGAACATCTTTCGTTTGCGAAAACGATCCTAAATTCACCAATTATACAATTGTAAGATTTCGAATAATTTTTATTTATGTAGACTCAAGCATATTTTTAAGAAATTTGACCTAAGGTTATGAAACGTAAATTCACGCATATATTCTTCTTCTTCCTGGCGCTATCCCAACTCATTGTCTGTAAATTGAATAAAAATTTACAAATATGATAGAACAGTCAAACACCAACAAAGTTACTGCTCTTTACGTGTGCAGTCGTAACACGAATATTGGATATCGCTTCGTGTGATAAAATAAAAATTTTACTAAGCGTGAAATGTTTACCATAGTTGATATATTTGGCCCGCCCTCCGCTCGTACAAAACCAACGTGAGGTTCACGCGAGCTTTAGAAAAGCTGCATTGCACTAAAGCTTACTTCAACAGAGATCGATGTACGTTACTCGCTTCAAACATTAGAATGTTCAAATTTAAACAAATCAGATATTACAATTGTAACATCTGATGATTTCAACTTAGGTTGACAAAACAGCTGTCGTGAAAAATAAATATAATAAAATTGTGATCCATAAACAGAGTTTTATTGTTTAACAGTTAATAAGTGAAATGTAAATGCCAGTGCATAATGGTTTTCTTGTACCGAGCCTTATGTATGGAAGCGAAGCATGGAACAGTCAAAAGCAGAATTAAAGTAGAATAAATGCAGAAAAATGAATCTTCTTAGACGAATGTGTGGATACTCTGTGTACGAGTATGATAGAGTGTCAAATGAAAATATAAGAAATTAATGCGGTGCGAATGATGATATTATGAACAAAATAATGAGGGGATCATTAAGATGGTTCTGACACATGGAAAGAATAAATGAAGAAAGAATGGTAAAAAAATTATATGTTAACGATGTAAATGGAACTAGAAATAGAGGAAGACTGAAAAAAACGTGACACGATCAAATAAATCAAATATTGAATGTCAGCCATATTAGGAGTCAGAGAAACCGACGCGCGTTCATGACACGATGTATGAATGTTGAAGAAGCGAGAGAAATATGTCAGGAAATAAAAGTGTGGCAGTCCATTAATTTCTGCCTACCCTTTCACGGAGAAGACGTGATGGTTAGTTAGTTATTTAAGTAAAAAGTGTTAAAGTAAAAAGAAAAATCCAATATACTGTCAATTTAAGAGATTTAAAAAGTATTCAAACACGTCTTATCCAAAACAGAAGTATAATTCTTGCATCATTTGTACAAAGGAATCAGTTTGGATGACAAAGCATTGTGAACAAATAGAGTTGTGCATACGTCAAATGCACCCATTAAATAATAATGTATTCATAAATTCAAATTTGACGCTCAGTTAACCAGTACATTGAAATGTTTTATTGCACTCTGGTTTATTAATAAAATTGCAAATTTTATGCATTCGTATTGAACTTTAAAATCAATATACGAGCATTGGTTTAAATTATTCACATAAAATTAGAATGTCAAGTTTAATCGTTAGCATTCAATGTCAATAATACATGACACCTTACACATTAATTTGTATGATTATATTATATGTGTACCTATTAGGCAAAAGCACACATGTGATTTTTTGGCAATTTTAAGATTTTATTACCAATATGTCAATAAAAACCAACTACGTGTTATGGCTAACTAACTAACTAACTAACTTACCATCGCGCCGTCTCCCCGGAGGGGTAGGCAGAAAGAATGGAACGCCACACTGTTCTGTCCTGACATACGTCTCTCGCTTCCTCTACATTCATACATCTTGTCATGCACGCACGTCGATTTTTCTGACTCCTCACGTGACCGACATTCAATATTTGATTGATTTGATCGTACCACGTTTTCCTCGACCTTCCTCTATTTCTAGCTCCGTTCACGCCGTTTACATATACCTTCTTTACCATTCTGTCTTCACTCATTCTTTCCATGTGTCCAAACCATCTTAATAACCCTTTCCTTATTTTGTTCATAATACTTTCATTCGCACCACATTCACTTATTATACTTGCATTTGTCACTATATATAAAACTTCTAAATCTTGTTATTATTACTTATTAAAATTTCTAAATCTTGTAGATTTTGTACAAAACTCATTGAAAACATAATATATTTAACTCAAACATAGCAAAACGTAAATCATAAATGAAGAAGTCTGCCAAAAACACAATGTGCAATTAAAAGCTCAATAACTCAACAAATTATTATATTATAAGGGCTCAAAATTTACATAAAAAACATATTTTATTTCCTGGGCTACGCTTTAAAAAATACGTCATTTTTTGGTGTTTTGAAATCTATATACGAGTACCCCCTTTAGCTCTAGTTATAAGGGAATATAAAAGCATATTTCAGGCTTTAGCAAATATTAACAAATATTTCAGGGTTCTCGCGGTGAACGTAGTCTCCTTTTTGAACTTGTTACTGTTGTGGCAAGGAAAACTGAACATGGCGGAGAAGATATGCACCATGATATGAGACAGTGCCTATATGTTGAAAGCCGGAGACTGTTTGAAGGTGTTTTAAACTGAAATGGTTTATGTCACTTGTTTACCCCACAGGGTGCAAAGGGTTGCTAAAAAAAGTAAGAAAGTCTTCGTTTGTGGTGAACGATCTTATTTTAGCAACAAAAAAATAATCAATGATTGCAAAATCTACAAGTTTGAGAGTTCGTTTTCTCTTCTATCATAAATAAAAAAATCAACTTTGTCATACCCCCGAAAATATATTATATAAAAATATGTAATTGTACGGTAGAAGAAATAGTTTGCCACATATAAGATATTGTTTTTTCTAGTTAACCGTAAATAAAAGGTTAGAAAATAACAACAACAAAAAATTATTTGGCACATACAAAGAATATTTTAAACTTTTTAGCAAAGATCCGAACCCTAATTATTATCATCTCAGTGGCAAGAAATTGAGTGATAAGACCATTTTCAGAGGTATGCCTGGTTAATGATGACCTTTGCGGCCGAGTGGTAATGCTAAGTACTTTGTGAGTGATAAGTGCCACCCCGAAAATCCTGGGCTCGATTCCCGTGATTGTCACACTGTCTTTGGTCTGGTGTGGAATTCACGTGACAATGAAATGGCGATAGATGAGCTACCTTTTACATGTCACGAGAATCAAAATGATAGCTTATACCCTTTGCATCGATTTGGCTTGCGCTGTATTGGTGTAAAAGAGCTATTCAACAAAATTATAATAATAATTGGAGGTGTCTAAATGAATGCAGATATTAAATACTGCATTTTTTCTTCTATGTTCGCCATACTTTGTGTTGTAGATGTTTTATTTGTATTTTTTTTTTTTACTGCAATTTTTAATTGCCGTGTTGTTTTCCTTAATTCTGAAGTTCGACACCGACACATACGAGTATATACTTAATGGTTTGCAATAGATAGACTCGGGTAAATTATAGGTCTTAGACATTGCAGTATTTTCAACGATGAAAACGTATATTTCGCTATTCAGTGGCAGGGTATAAAACATACTTCTCTTCTCCCGTTTCTTTTAAATAAAGTATTCAAGATGGGTTCATGGGTTCACGAATAAGCGTTTGAATCGAGTCCCGGGGGATTGTAAATTAGGTTAGCCGGTTCAAAAATGCTGGAAGAATAAAGTACACGAATGTTTATATGATGTGTTCAAACCAGCAAAGAGAAAAATATAGGCGGATATAAGATAAATACATAAAAAAAAATTACAAATAGGGTTAAATTATTTTTTATACCTTAATTTCTTCTTTTCGGCGCTACATCTCAGTGTGGGACTTGGGCGCCTCCACAACAGTCTTCAACTGGATCCTGTCCCTGGTCATCTATCTCCATTCTCCAGATCTTTCTAATTTCTCCCAGTCCTCTTCCACGCAGTCCACCCATCCTTTGCTTGGTCTGCCTATTAGTTTCTTTTCGCGCGGACCCATCTTGACACAACATTTTCGGTGCTCTATCCTCTGGCATTTTTTCTATATAGCCAGCCCACCGTAAGCGTTGAGACTTACAGAATCTCGACAGAGTTTCCTGGTAAATCAGTACTTCAAGCTCAAGAATTATTTTTATTGTTAGTCCCATCATCAGGCGTGGGTCCAAAAATTTTTCTCTGAATTTTCTTCTCAAAAACTGCCAGCCTGCTTTCATTTCTCTGCGTTAGAGACCATATTACAAATTCTGGAAAGAGTCACTGACGTCGACATATTTGGATTCATTCTGATATGTATGATTTTTTAGTTTCATCTTATCTTTGTAACGCCATTTTGTGTCCAAATGAGTCGCCTAAATGTTTTTCGTTTGTTATGTCTCATTTGTGTATATGTATAAATAAATAAATAAAACAAAATAAAAACAACCGGTCTTATAATAGTTTTATATATCAAAAGTTTGGTTTGTCTGCTGAGTATCTTTGACCCCAGAAGCTTCTTACACTTAATTTAAAATATTTAATTAATTTATATTGATGAATAATGAGTACTATCCGAAACGTGTTTGTCACGAGTGCATTAATGTGTTATGAAAATGCAATTTTTTTTTTAAATTTATTCTAGCATAATATATCATACTTAAGATAACTTTAAACTTGATATTTTCTGATAATCGAATGATATTACTTTTACTGAAGGAAGTGTATTTTAAATAAATAATAAATAAAACGATTTTTTAAGAATTACTTCCACTTTTGTATTTATTTAGACAGTGGCCGATTTGTTTAGATACGCTAACATGGACTTACTGGTCTGTCGATCCCAGCGATACTGGTGAAACCAATCGCTGTTGAAATAAAGATAAAAGTAGTTCTTAAAAAAAGCATCGTTTTGTTTAATTACAATTGATATATCCTGGTCACACATGAGACTTTTAATTTATTTACAATATTCGTAAAGCAGTCGTTAAGTTAAGTAGTATGAGTTTAACCATTTAGAAAAACCTAACCTAACCTAACCTTTTTTTTTGTCATGAGGAGGGTAAAATCTTCAGAAAGACAGCCACTGGTTTACTTTTCCAGTGAAAGTGTGGGATTTTTACTCACTAAAACCCCTCCTCCGGGTCTGTCCCGCCGGGTTGGCCATTAAGCACGTAACTCAGCAGTTTAGGGCAGACCTTTGAAGCCATTGTAGACTTTATCCCACTGTTGACAGGAATGGGGACCTCTGCCGGGCCGTCTCCTACTCTTCCTATTTAAAAATTACGTTTTTGGCAGCACCCTCTGGAATTCAGCATGGTTGAGATCATGTTCTCGGGGCAGAGGTCGGCTACACCGAGGCTCGCTCTCAGCCTAGCCTAACCTTACCTAACCTTCCATTATCGTTAATTTTTATAAAAATATCGGTGTGATGGTAAGTCCTAAAATGTTCATGTATTACATATTATGTTTATTTATTCAATAAAGTACAGCGGAGCATAGAAGTAGGATGGAGTAGATTAAATGTGGTCTGGCACGCCCTTGCTGTTGCCGTCTTTAAATGTAAGTCCCGGATGGACCGGGGATAGGCCCAGGGAGTGTGCGAGCGAGGCTAATAAAAGGGCGCCGCTACGCCCTATAACAGCCTCGGGTATGTGGCGGGAACTTCTATCTTAGTTACCATGAGTAATCTTCTTCTTCTTCTTTTAATAAATCTGACAATCTGTGACACAGAAATCATGTCGCGTCGGATGATGAGGTCCAGCTGTCCCTCCATCTCTTAGGCGGTCTTCCAGGTGGGCGGTGTCCGGAGGAGTTTACATAAGCGGCTGTATATGCGAGTCTGTCACCATCCATTCGGGCTATATGGTTTCTCCAGTATCTTCTTCTGGATCTACTCCACCGAACGATATTATCTATTTTGCAAGTTTTTTGTCCGCAAGTTGCGGACACGATCTCGGAGAGTTTTTCCAGTAATTGATCTCAGGACCTTCATCTTTGATGTTCTTAGTAGACCCTTGGTTCGCACAGTGTTCTTACTGTTACTTACTGTTACAGTTACTTAGTACTGTTACTTACAGTAGTTCTTACTGTTAAAAAATAATTGTTTGAGCCTACTTATAACAAATAGCTTAGGTTAATTTTTAAATTTGAATTATTGTATCGAATTTTAAATGCGTTTTATATTAGTCTTTCTTTGTTTATATTTTTACACCTGAAGATGGAGGTATCCTCCGAAACATCTCGTGTTTTTTAATACTATGGAATTCCACAGTGTTATTTCCTTAGCGTTCAATAATTCTACATGATAAAATCGATACTTTAAACCCACCAATGTTTTGTATATTAACAACTATCTCGTATTACGTGAACATAAATTTAAAATGTGAGTAAGTTAATACGAAATATGAAAAATCCAAGTGATTTATTGAGATCACATGACGATGGCACGCCCCTGATTGCTGGTGTCGTTAGCTCAAGATAGGGAGAAATGGGAAATTTATCACTGGCAGCTCGAACATGAAGCTACGTGATATGTACACACCATACTCGTACATACAACACCGTGTTCATAAATAACTGTTGCTTATGTTAAACCCAACGTTTATCAATTGCAGGATTCTACGATATATTTTTATAATATTAATCAATTTTTAAGGATTGATTGTATCTCAATAGAGACGAAGATGTAAATTGTTTTTTGGAAACAGAATATGGTGGTCTAGCACTTATGACATTGGTTGGGTTAAGCGATCGATTTATTTTAACAACATTCCCCATTCCGCCCTTCTTACGACCACCACGTCTGACAAATTTTTGGAAGTTATATATATGCCACTATGTTGCACCACACTTCACATTTTTTTTGTTCAATCTGCACTAGCGCCATCTATTAAATTAGGTGTAAGCATTAAACAGATTAAATTAATAATGTTTTTTATGAATGAAATCAAAATAAAATTGTTTTTGTAATATGAATACTAGGGTGTCCCTTATTTTTCAAAGTTTTAATTTTACAATGTATAGGCTATTGTTTTATTCATTTGGGCCTAAAACATCCGAAAACATTTTTTTTCCTTATTCGGAACAGTGTAACCCGTGCCGACTTACGCGCGAAGATGTCCCATACAAATTGCGTCACAGGAGCGGCGCGTTGTCGTTGTTAAAATCATTTAGTCTTGGCTTGTCGGGTAGTAAGCACGGATTGTTTTATATTTCAAAGATGCCAGTGGAACTAAGAAGCAATTCAAAAAGTATTTTCTTGGTTGGTGAAGTAAATCACCAAATAACAGTTGTAAACTACCATCTAATCTTCAATTTCTCGCAGTTCTATTTTTCAACATACGTGAAGTTAATTTAACTGTTAATGAAAGCGCAAATCTTGTCATTCTGGAGTGCAATAAATTTAAAAAAAGGCTAGAATACCTATCAGAGCTGTTCTTAATTATGTTAAGAAGTTAGTGGATCTTTATCAGGTCTGACGAGAACTGCAAAAAATAGCAAGAAGGTTCTGGACTTACATAGGCGCTGCGAAGAGAACTATCAACTTGAATTAGATAATTTATTCGATATCGCACACAACAATGCTCTTAAACGTGCTGTAATACGACAGCATCTTATAAACAATGCTTGAACGAAGCTTGTGTGCAAAAACTAGAAAGAGATTTGTTACTCTTTGCTTGCCGCCATCATATATACGAACTGATGCTCAAAAGTGCGTTTGAATTGCAAAATCGATTGTGCGAGATGATTATAGCAAACTCATTGAGCTTGCTATTATTTTTCTGGGTGGAAGCAATGAAAATTAAATAAAAATCAGACCTGCTGGCCCAATTAATCAAGCACGATGGATGGCAAGAGCTATTTACTCATTAAAAATACGCTTGCTGCAGTCCCAGTTTAAAATGTGCGCTAAGGACAAACAAGCTTTACGAGATGTTTGTTTATTTATTGTGGCAGTTTATGTAAAGCTCTGGCTTGAATGCAGTTTGGCGATAAAAGCTCCAAACAATATTTTTGATTTTTAAAGACCTTATAAGATTACGAAGAAGTTGACAATTTCCAAAGCGGCTTTAAACAAGTTCAGTCAACATTTGTGGTACTTGTCAGAGGAAATAGCCATCCTTTTAATTTTTGATAACAACGTTGATGAGCAGACTAAAGGAAACATTGTAGAAAAATTACAAAAAGAAAGTTTTGGTGATTCGAGAAAGAGATATGTTCCATCGAAGGAACAGATGTCTGGCTCTCTATATGGTACGTAAGTAGTGTTTAATCTGGTATTTAATTTAGAACTTATTTGTTTTATTTATAGGTACTACAAGTATTTGTTATCTTGTTTTATGGAAATCTTTGAGTGAGCTTGTTTCTATTAAGAGTAAAGATTTATTTTCACGACTGAAACTTGATAGTAGTTTCCTTCAAGAAATTGAATCTTCATAGAAAGACAGCGCGGCGTTTGTGGAAGCTTAAAAGATGGTTACTAGCTCAAAAGCAGTTAATGACACCTGAAAGAGCTGTTTATCTAATGACAGACTTTCATGGTTTGACTACCGCAGATGAAGAACATAAGCAGTTCATATTATATTGTGTGGAAGAACATAGAAAAATTTGCCCAGACTGTAAAAAAAGAGACTTTGAAGAGAAAATAGCCAAGTAAACAAATATAAATTTGGATCTTTTGTGATAATTATAAGAGAAGCTTTATAAAAATATGTGTTTTCATTAATATTTATCTAACATAATGGTTTTAAGTGATCATGTACAACTACATTTAAGAGACACTTAAATGAGCTATTTTCTAAAACTTTGAGGGCAAGTCGGCACAGGTTAAAATTAACGTAAGAAGTTGAAATTCTGTATTTGGGTAACTAGTAGACTATTAAACACAATAAGGGGGTATGCGTTTAAAAAATCCAAAATATTTTTTTTTTGCCCATATAAGGGACACCCTGAATACGCTATAAAAATCTATAAAAATACTTATAATATATGTTTTATCGGAATGAAAATGTTTGATTTCTGATTGGAAGCGAAGCATGAAACTAGTAAATAAAAAATATTTCTGAAACAAACTAACGTAGAATGAAAAGGATGAAAGTATAATAAACGCCGTAGAATTTAGATCTCTTAAACGAATGTGTGAATACTCTATGTATGATAGTCTCGAATGAAAATATAAAAAGTTAATGCGGTGCGAATGATGGTGTTATGAGCAAAATAATGAAAGGATCATTAAGATGGTTTGGACATTTGGAAAGAATGAATGATGAAAGAATGTTAACAATGTAAATGGAACATGAAACAGAGGAAACGTGGCACGATCGAATTTATCAAATATGGAATGTCGGCCACGCGAGGAGTTAGAGAAATCGACGCGCGTGCATGATACGATATATGAATGTTGAGGAAGCGCGAGAAATATGTCAGGAAATAAAAGTACGGCAGCTCATTCTTTCTGCCTACCCATTCGGGGAGACGGCGTGATGGTTAGTTAGTTATAAAGAATCAAACGCATTGTTGTGTATATTTCCGGGCTAATGGAGCACAATATGGTACTTAATGTAATAAATTTCGCTTAATTCATTGTCAAAAATAATTAATTGATAAAACAAAAAATAAAACAAATTGTTTCTTGAAAACAATTATAGTATTTTATGACTTTTCTTTACAAAGCTTATATTGATAAAACATATTTAAAATTATAATAATTTATTTTTTGTGAAATGTATACTTATATCTGTATACGAATCCTGGATTTTCACCTGTGGGTGGTTAATTCAAATTTTTAATTGTATCTCAATAGAGACGAAGACGCAAACTGGAAACTGAATATGGATGATCAAGGTGTTTACAGGACTTATGACCTGTCATTGGTTGGGTTACCTAACCTAACCTAACCTAACCTAACCTAACCTAACCTAACCCAACCAATGACAGGTCATAAGTCCTGTAAACACCTTGATCATCCATATTCAGTTTCCAGTTTGCGTCTTCGTCTCTATTGAGATACAATTAAAAATTATAATTATTTGACGTTTTATTTTCAGAAAGCCACTCTAGTGTCCAAAATAAACCTATGTAAAACGGGCTTTCATTCATAATATTTATTTTGAATTGAGTTTGATATCATGGTTCAATAATTAATAAACGACATATACATTTACTTTTAATGGCATTAAAAGTAAATATAATGAACCGGCTAGAGGCATTTGAAATGTGGCTTCACCGAAGAATGTTCAGGATCCCATGGACAGACAGAGTGACGAACACAGAAGTCCTGAATCGTGCAGGAGTAAATAGAGAGCTGCTGACATGAATCAAAGTCCGCAAGATTTCATATCTGGGTCACGTTCTGCGAGGAGAGAAGTATCGCCTGCTGCATCTAATATTGAAGGGAAAAATAGAGGGCCGCAGGGGGGCAGGGAGAAGGCAGATCTCTTGGCTGCGAAATGTGAGGGAATGGACGGGAATCGGAACTGTGGAGGAGCTATTCCGGACAGCGCAGGATAGGGAAGAGTTTACCAGAGTGATCGCCAACGTCGGAGAGACCTGACAGGGTACTTTAAAAAGAAGAAGATGTATATTTAAATATTATTTAATACATGTTTAATAAGTACAACACAATATTTATTTATTTTTAAAACGTGCATTTTTCGGATGACGTTATCCTACTACGGTGTATTTTTTATACATTTTTAATTAGTTCAAACAAACAGAAAACATACTAACACATAGTACAAAATGTTCATAAAGAAATTAGTAATATGTTCATGTAGGTCGATTCCTTCTGAGAAAACGCATAAATTCCTACTAACAGTGATTTATTAAGTCAACCCCTTATATGAAACGACCATAAATCGCCTTGGAAAAAATTCAAAATCCCCTTTCATTAAATGGGTAAGAAACAAGAACCTATTTTTTTATATATAGTTTACTTTATATCTACAGGCAATAATAATAATGAAAGATTTTTCCATATATTTGGAAGACAGTTTTGTGGTTACTTAAGTATGAAATTTTATTGCTTTTTCAATTTCGCTTGACCCTATAAATTTTATGATTTCAATAGAGTAATTTATATTATAGAGTAATAAAAAAATGCTTTAACACGTTGACTACACGTGTAATATGTTTCTTCAGGATCGCTGATATCTGCAGACTGGTATAAGATAAATTCTTCCTTTTCTCCTTGGTTCTACGACGAGCCTAGGGATTGAACAAGCGAAACTGACAAAAAAAAACAGCTATATTCAACAGCTAGCTTCGGTTCCCACTTAAAATGTCCTTGTGGTGTTTTTATTTTATGTAAGTGTTTTTGAAAACTTGAATCGTTTCATTATTAAAAATACCTTCTTCTTTTTACGGTGCCGTGTCAGGTCCCCTCAACGTTGGCGATCACTACAGCAAAATTCGCCATAGTGATTTCTGGGAAAAGGTGACCAGAGTGGTTTCCCGTTGCCTTCTCTGGTGGATTTTTCTGTCGGGGTTACCTTCCCTTAGCTGGTTGGATCTGGTTTGGAGGCACCAGAAACTCGCCTTTCATCCCCTCGTTATCTGCTGTGATCACACGGTTATGAGTGTGATCCCATTGCCTGGGGTTCGCTACAGGGACGCTAACGAGTTGGACTAGTCAGTAGTGTTGACTGTGGAATGCAACTGGGCGTTTCGCAGCATTTTATAAAATCACACCCTCCAGCAAGATGTGAGTCGCCGCGACCCTACTGACAATTCGAACCCGTTAAAAATATACTCACAACAAATAAACACAATAAAACACATTTTATTTTAAGTATTTTATTTCGAATACTATGTATTGTATTACAATAATATAATCTAACCATTGCAACAATTGTTTTAATAGTGGACTCTTCATAATAAGTAAATTGTTTTAAATAAAAGTGTGTTGTGTATAAAGCCATTGAGATTTTTCAATTTATATAAACTTAGAAAAATGCAGTGTCTATGAAAGTATAAAGCAAATGATACAATTTATAAGATAATACGAAAGGTGCATAATAATAATTAGTTATTGTTACCTTTATAGAAAAATATTTAAAGGCGTGAAATATTTATTGCACGTATTGATACATACACTCACAATTTTCCAACTTATTTTCCTTAAACTCTAAAGGTTTTTAATGGTATTGTACCTAGGATATGTGTAAATAATTTTAAATAATAACCTTATGTATACCTTAGAGCCAGAAAGTCGTAAGTGATTTTTTAATACAATTAAGTCCAGATGACCAAATGATGGTCATGTCAGTTTTTCATATTGTTTCATATAGTATATTATTTCATAAAGGGCAATTGTCTGTCTTTATACTTACTTCTTACTATACTATAATATAATATATTATAATATGTTCGCTGGTTATATTTTACTATACCCTGGATTCTGTGTCGATGTAAACATTATACGAGTATGTTTCATACATAACTCATTTTAGACAAAAAATCACTTAAGACATTATGATTCTTAGGTACAGATTTAACGCAATAGAATATAATCTGTAAATTTTATTTGATATAATACATTAATTGTACGACTTATTATAACGCAATTTTAGTATAATACATAAATAAATAAATTTTAAAAATCATTCGTATTTTATTACGCACAAGAATTTTTAAAACAAACGCGAAGAGAATAAAATGATGAAATTAAGATTTTTAAAAACAATATATTTTACATACAAATTGCAAGGATGTGTTAAAGATTAGAGCATTTATTTATTCTTATTTAAAATGTCAAATTCAAACTGAAAAATATTTTGAAATGCGATTGTTAAAAACAAGAGAACTATACATAAAAAGTTTAAGGTTGTTTTGAAGATAAAAGCAACATTCTTTTTAATTTACAGTGTTATTAAAAATATTATATTTCGAAATGTTAATCGACTTATTCGGCTAATATGTACAATTGTGTTACTAATTTTATAATTTTGACGTGTAAAAAGTTTATTAAATCAAATTAAATACTTATTTCATATGTTACATAATAATTTAAAACAAAAAAAATCTTAACCTATTAAAACTAAAAAAAAAAACATTAATAATTCTATTGATCTTCTGATATATGAATATTGAGGAAGCGAGAGAAGTATGTCAGGAAAGAAAAGTGTGGCGGTCCATTATTTCTGCCTACCCGTTCGGAAAACGACGTGATGAAATGATTTTTAAATCATTTCAAGTTATGACTGTTGATCGACTCTGCAATCGCAAGGCCAATCCTTGGGTGTTTGTAGCCTGAATCTATAAAATTAACGTTTCTCTCACGGTCCATTGTACGTAGTATCACTTCTCCGCAAACCATCCGCTTTGTTCGTTTTCGCACCTGACAACAAAACTAAAAATGTATTTTATCACAAGGTGCTTCAATGAAGGTAATCGACCTTCATGCAACCCATCCAGCAAATATATGAAGATGTTTAACAGAAAGTAGTACAACAATGCTACTGATCATTTCGATTCGCTCTTATAAAACAAATCCCTTGCTGCCGCCACGTGAATTACATTTATTTCAATGTAATTTTCATTATGATTTTTGCATATTTATTGAACTTAATTCATTTTGAGTATTCATTTTAACTCAATAAATAACTGAATTTAATTCAGCTAATAAGTTAATACAACATTTATTGATTCTGAGGCGGTACAGTTTGCCGGATCAGCTAGTATGATATATTTTGAAATTCTTGTTAAGAGGTTATTTGCGTCATTAATTGGGTTTTACCATGAATTGCCGAAGTATGTCATTTGATAACGAAACAGCGTATTTATTAAGTGCGTAAATTTTCACGATTGGTAGCAATACGTTTTTTGGGATCTTGGGTCCGTGTATACCGAATATATCAGTATATTTTGTTTTCTACTTCGACCTACGTTTCGGAGATCGTTGCAGATTTCATCTTTAGTGTAGTTCTTGATTATACACTATACTATAACTACACTAAAGATGGAGACTGCATCGATGTCCGAAAAGTCGGTCGAAGAAGAAAACATTCTACAATGATCTCTTGTACTCATGATCCCAAAAAGCGTTTAAATTATCTTGATGTAAAACAAAAGCAAATATGGCAGTACACAATGGAGTTCTAGTGCCAACCCTCATGTATGGAAGTGAAGCTTGGAGCTGGCAAAAGAAGGATGAAAGCAGGATAAACGCCGTAGAAATGAGATCACTAAGAAGAATGTGCGAGAAAACGTTGTATGATAGAATACCGAACGATGAAATAAGAAAGAAATGTAAGGCAGATGACTGCATCATGGATAAAATTAAAAAAGGATCCCTGAGATGATTTGGACATATGGAACGAATGGACGAAAGTAGAATAGTTAAAAAGTTGTCCACAAGCAGCGTGAGTGGAAAAAGAAGCCGAGGACGAATGAGGAAAACATGGCGTGACTAAATTAATAAATTACTAAATGGCGGTCACATTCGAAGTCGGAATGATCGACGTGCGTGCATGGTACGATGTATGAATGTAGAGGAATCCCGAGAGGTATGCCAGGACAGAGGGGAAATGGCGTGATGGTTAGTTAGTTACAAAACGGTTCAGCAAGGTTTTTTTAAATATCCAATAGATACGTTATACTTATAGGCTGTATGACAATGAGATAAATTGTTTACCGAAGTCAAACGTGGTTTACTTACAAACTATAATAATTATAAATGTGAATATTTCTACACTTCTCCTTATTCTTCTGACGACGAATACGTAAGTCGTCAGTTGATTACATGGTACTAATAATTCTTTGGATCTTGGGTATTTCCATGTCTTGCGGTTTCTTCTTCGACCGATCTTTTAAATATCGCTGCAGTTTTTATATTAAGTCTAGTCAACAGGTCAAAATAGTTCGACGGAAACATTTATTGCTTGCTGCGTCACTAGTCATATGGTTTCGTCCCCGGACAACTAAACGCATCAGTGCATCATGATGCAAATATGAATCAACCATAGTTTTTATCAATTTTTTTGGTATCACACTCTGTTTTTAATAAGTCTCAACCATCTCCATATTTTGGAAACCACGTGGTTTTAATAGAAAACTGTTTTACCGACACATTTTGGAATTAAACCTTGGCATGTTACGCGAATGTGACTATTGCAATTTGCTCCAGTTGGACAAAATTATTTAATTTCAGTGACTAAGGTAATCCATAACGAATTCGGTTTAAACTGTTTTTACATATCATTTGTCCATTTATAAGTATACAATTTGCTCTGATTCATATAAGAAATATGCTTTTATGCAAATTTAGAAGAAAAAATATACATATATAATTTTTTATGTTTCTGTACAACAATACATACTTTTTTAAATATAAAAAATCGCACACTGCAGTGTTAGATTAGATGCTGCTTGCAGGACAGCATATAATTCACAACTCGGAAATCCTGAATGATATAGGTATTTTTTTGTTGACAAATTTTTGATTTTAATTATTATAATGCAAATACTTGGGAAGATTGCGTGATTGTGTAAGAAACACCACAAATCTAGAGGTTTGCGAGGTTCAAGATGTGCTAAGATTGGGGTGACAATGTCGATGGTGCTGGTACCAACATGCCCAAAGGATGTATAGCACAAGAATTTCATATATGGTTCTGCACGGAATACCAGATGGACGGCGTCCACCAAGGAGACTCGCAAAAACAGCAAGTACAGCATCACAAGAGCAAAATCATATGAGAAATGTTTTTACAGTCACTATTGTTTCTTGAATAATGATATGATAATAAGAGAGGAACACAGAAGGGTTATATATAGGTATGTTCATCCCTGATAATTATCTTTGAATATAAAGAGGCCACATATTATTTTATCACATGGTGCGGAACCAACCTGCGATGGTAAAACCGGTAGATATATAATAGCAATCTCTTTTCTAAACTGTATCCTTTCGGGGGTCAATGTATTTTGTGAAAGTTGGCCTACCCAAGGAAAGCACTGTCTGTATTCAATTTTTTATTTTATTTTCTTGTATACAATTACTGTATTCAATTTACTTGAGCTATTATATTGATTCTTAAGACATGTGATAGGTAGCCAATCTATAGCCATTTTATTGTTACATGAATTCTGAAACAGGTCAAAGACTTTGTGACAATCACACTGCCAATGCCGGGAATCTAACCCGGGACCTTCGGGGTGTCAATGCACTTATCACTCGGCCACGAAGATCATCAAATTAAAGCTAGAGTAGATCATCGATCTATGACACGTCGGTCGAAGAAGATCCAAAGAGTTATTCTAATCGTAATAGCCTAAGTAATAATATGCGAGTATAATACTAATTTTAATATTAGTATATAATTTAAGATTAAATCGTAGTCAAATTACTTGGCTCATCAATCAATGAAATCGTAGCAAAATCGATTCACCTGTTTTGCCTGTATCTACAATATACGTTATCTACATATTATACAGACATGTATTAGAATCCTGATCAAAACACAAATTACCTTCTGGGGATTTCCTAAATGAACTCGTTCAATTGCTTTGAAAAATACGTGTACCAAATATTTAAATCGACATCAATAGATATTATCTAACAGTCTCATTGGTAAACCAAGCAATCTGTCCCTTACAAACCATCACACAGATACAATTTGTTTTTATCTTAACAACATTTCGATCTAGAAATTATAATATACGTTTTTGTACTCATATATTAAAGTACATACAGCCATACACTTGTTCCTATTATCAACAGCAAATATGGATGTAAATATGTATGTATGTACATTTTTTATTAAATTTAAGGCTGTCTATTTGATGATTATTTTCCGACACGCCCATAACCTTACCAACACGGAGATCTGTTCATTCTGTTTTTAGTTCTTAAATAATTACGTATTCTCCCCAGCGAATACTCAACACAAAAAGCTGTATAAAAATCATGACGCTACTATGAACGCACCCGTCACAAAAAACTGTTTTGATTTTGAATAACCTATGTTCTAAAATATAATTTATATTTTAATTTGAATGCTAATAGGAATACTTACAGAACATAAAAAAAGCTATTCAATCTTCTTTTTCTTCTTCTTCTTTTAATAGATCTGACGATCTGTGACACAGAAATCATATCTCGTCGGATGATGAGATCCAGCTGTCCCTCCATCTCATAGGTGGGCGGTGTCCGGAAGGGATTTCATAAGCGGTTGTATACTCGTATGCAAGTCTGTCGCCATCCATTCGGGCTACGTGGTCCCTCCAGTATCTTCTTCTGGATCTACTCCACTAAACGATTTCCTCTATTTCGCAAGTTTTTCTTATGTCTACGTTGCGGACACGATCTCGGAGAGTTTTTCCAGTAATTGATCTAAGGACCTTCATCTCCGATGTTCTTAGTAGTCCCTTGGTTCGCACAATGTCAGCCCGCGTCTCTACAGCGTACGTCATGATAGGTCGCACGCGTGTTTCATAAATTCTGATCTTGCTGTCGATACGCATGTGCTTGTTCTTCCAGACCAGATTCTTCAGCTATCCTGACATGGCAGAGGTTTTACTGACTTGTTCTCGTACTTCGGTATAAAGGTCATTTTGGCTGCAGATCTCTACTCCCAAATATCTGAAACGCATTACTCGCTCCACAGATATATCATCAACAGTCAACATACATCTTGTAGGTTGCCAATTCAATCTTCTTTTTCTTTTAATAGACCGGACGATCTGTAACACAAATATTATATCTTCTCAGATGATGAGATCCAACTGTCCTCCCATTTCTTGGATGGTCTTCAAGCTGGACGATGTCCAAAAAGGATTTCATAAGCTGCAATATATGCTGGTCTGAAACTGGTAATTCTGAATATATGGATCCTTCCAATATCATCTTCTGGATCTACTCCACCAAACAATATCCTCTTTCACAAGTTTTCTTTTTTTTAGTGTTATTTAGTGACACGATTTTAGAGGGTTTTTCCAGTAATGAACCTTAGGACTTCTATCGCAGATGTTCTTAGAAGGATTTTGGTTCATACAGTATCGACCCGTATCTCGATGATTCGGTTAATATATTGTTGTGCTCTATTGTTTCTGTCTAGAATTACTTATATGATCAAAAAAATTTCAACTCTGCAAAACGAGACTTGACTAGTTTATTAATGTCAGCAAGCATGGCGAAACCTGTCGCTGTCGAAATAAAGAAGAACGTGGAAGTATTTCTTAATAAACGTCGTTTCATTTCATTAATTTTTTAAATCATCTTTAAATCATCTGGTGGTGGACCAGTCTGTCGATGCCAGCGAACCTGGCGAAACCGGTCGCTGTCTAAATAAACACAAAAGTGGAAGTAGTTCAAAAACATCGTTTTATTTAATTATTATTTAAACTGAACTTCCATCAAGAGATTTCAGTAAAATCATTTGATTATCTATGTTTATTTCTTAACTATGTTTATTTCTTTGAAAACAAAACTTTATTAAAAATTTTAATGAAATTGACCAAACATGTTTCGTACACAGGAGCCCTTCATCAGTCAAAAAAATGAATCTTAATATTTGTAAAAACTGACTACATTCATGAAAATTTTGTTAAAATATTTATTTTCAATATTATATACAATAAATTATATGCTAAGGGGAGAAAATACCATCTCCTTCGACTGATATTATTGGGTAAAGTAGGGCGACGTCGGGGAGTTGGGAGAAGGCAGTTGTCCTGGCTGCGGAGCATAACAGAATGGACAAGAATGACAAGAATTCATAACCTGTTCCAAGTGGCGCAGGACAGAGATGTCTTTGCTGCAGTGATTGCCAACGTTGAGGGGACCTGACACGGCACCAAAAGAAGTGTTAACAAAAAAATCAACATGGTTAAAAATATGTATTAGTTGTCTTTTTGGTTAAATAATAATAGATACCACGATGATGCAAAGTAGAAAAATAAATATATTTCTTTTTCTTCTGATTAGTACCTTTATTTTTTCAATGATATTAATTTATCATGATTATGTTTTAGAATATCATAACTGGCTGAAAAACTTGTCTATTGCGTCATTACTTTTCAAGACATAACATCACATAGTTTGAAAAATAGATCCTTGATCCTTGATAGATCGTTCAATGCCTTCGATTATTAATGGATTCATATATTGTAAAATGATTGATTTAGCGTTTTTTAAACTAGCCTCAAACAAAATTATTATTATTATGCACTGCCCATTAATTCTATGATAACTTCATAACATATTGAGAGAAAAAAATATTTTAAATTATTTAAACATTTGTATTAAGATTAATTCAGTGATAAATTTCAGATAATTAATCAGATAAATTTAATAAAATTTTAGTGATAAACTTTTAATGGTCGACCATGTTAAAAGTCGGAAGATTTGACGTGCGTGTATGACTCGCTGAATGAATGTGAAGCAATCTAGAAACGTGTGTCATGATCGAGTAGTGTGGCGTTCCATTCTCTCTGCCTACCCCTTCGGAGAAAAAGGCGTGATTGTTTATCGTTGTTGTGTATACTCTTAAATAACTGATTGGAAACTGCCTAAATAAATATTTTAAAAATTAATGGACTACGTTGTTCGACTTATGTTTACACATTGACTTTAACTATTAAGTATGTCATTTTCTATTTTTACGTATGATTTTATCATTTATAAATTTGTTTTTACAAATAAGACGTAATATATGAGACATTTTGTGATGCTTTACTTTACAATGACGTCTCATAAATGACAATTTGAACCAGAGGCGGCTGCGGCTGTTCTGGGGTTGGTGTGGCCAGGTCGCGTAGCACAGCCTCCATGGCCGCCTCCCACTCCAATCGTCTTTGTGCTGAGATCTCTGCTGATTTTCCGGGGGTCAGTCTTGGCATGCTCACCTGTCAAAGAAAGATGAAATTACACACTGATATGAAAAATATTTTCCTTAATGTTGATGATATTTTCAATTTGTAACATAAATGTTAATTGAAAGAACCTAAGGTTATTAAACTGTTAAACTATATATTATTATTCTTCTTCTTCTTCTGGTGCCGTGTCTGGTCCCCTCAACGTTGAAGATTACTCTACGTACGTGTAGGTATTTAAAGAGAATTTCAGCAAAACAATAAACATCAAACTCGCATAATCAAATCAGTTTATTTCATCAATAGATATTAAAAAAATATTTTTTAGGCATCTATTGAGAACAGGTAAAATAATATATTGTGTATAGGTAGTATACTACCAGAAACGCATGAGAGATGGTTCGACATTAGGAAGACAGGCTACTCTCCAGAATTAAGAGTATTTGCCTTCTGAACGTTATTTTACTAATATGAAAAACGTCGATCTCCGAGGAGACCGCGTTCAGCAGATTAATTGCTCTTCCTTACCGGTGTCACCAGAGGTAGGTTGGTTCTGGCGGCTGATAGGTTAAACAATCTTTGCTGTCGCTGTTGGAGATAATCTATCAGGGACATAAAGCCGAACACCCTCCAGCACGGCCGAGTTCTCGAAATATCCCCTGAGTAATCTAAAGAAATGGGTTATGATACCATATAACCCAATTGGGTTTTTAAAAAAAATAAATTAAATAAAAAAATAAAAATAAATCTCTTCGTAGCTGCAGAGAGTTGGTTCCAAGCATTCCCAAAAGAAATGCCGTGCCTACTCTCATAGATGATCCTGAGATCTCTCATCGTGCTAGTTGCTGGTTGTTCATTGTGTATCTATAATACGAGATATATATATCTCGTACACAGTTTTCAATGCTCTATTAAAATATAGCATAACGCACTTAGAGACATTAAATTGCATTAGATTACTGTGACTATTGTGACTGTATCTATAAAATACATTATACATTATTTTCTAGTATATTTTTATGTTTTATCGTTGACCCTAGGGTCAGTTCTATTTCTCCTAAAGAACTCACAAATGATACTCTCTTGCCTTTCCAAACTTAAACTTTAAATAAACTATTAAAAATTTTAGGATAATTCATTTCGATTTGTTGAACAAATTACCTTAACTGATTCGAGGCATTATCACGCTGTTAAACCAACGATTAAGTAAACCAACTTTTAATTCCCAAAGTCATAACTACATCCGATTTAGCAGCGATAAACTTTTCTTATTATAATGCCAAGTTTAAGTGCTGTTAATAAAACTTAAATAGTTTTACTCGGTTCTCGGTCGTGTTGTTTTCCCTGAGTTAACTGTAAGGGTAATGGTCATGCGGATTGGAAAAATAAGTAATACGGTCGATAAAAACGTAGCAGCAAGCCAGAACATCCAATTGAAAATGGATTCTTTGGCTGAATTGTGTATGAAAATGGTGGACTATAAACGTTAGTGTGTCTGAACCGAAATGAGCCCTGCTCCGTGAATTTTTTTGGTTTAAAGTATTGCTTAAATCAGGGTTTCCCAAACTTTTTTAGGATACCTTTCCCAAACTTTTTCTGCAATGTAACACTTCGCATACCCATAAATGTTAACAGAACGTTAAACTTATTTTAGGCCATATTATATAAAAATAATATTATATAAACATCACATTGCGATCATTGTTATTTGTACTTTCATGGTAGAAGTTTATTGTAAATAATGAAAAGAAAAATTATCAAACATTTACTTATAGTATGATATATATTTAGTTTAATTCCACATAGGTAACTTCCACCGACGGCCGATGGAAGAGACGGGTTTTGGAGTGGAGACCGCGTACAGGATTCCGCAGAGTTGGACGTCCCCCTGTTCGCTGGACCGACGATCTAAATAGGATTGCCGTACATGGATGGATGGAAGCGGCAATGGATAGAGGGCGGTGGCGTGCTTTAGGGAAGGCCTACGTTTTGCAGTGGATCGCAGACGGCTGATCATGATGAGGATGATGACATGGGTAACTAGACACTAACCTAACCTGACCTAATCTAAATGGAATTAAATCAAATACTCGTATATAATGTAAATAAAATATAAAGTATTTTTATTTATTTTCGTTATAAAAATATAAATAAAGCACATAATGACTTTGATGATTTTGAGTCGTTGAGTTGCATATCTTCTTGATATCTAGCAAAATATTGGTACGTTTGATTATAATATGGTGTGACGTCAGTACACTTGGCGTCATAAACATCAATGGAGATTTATCATCCCTCGCCTATCCATATAAAGTAGAAGATCTTTAAATGTGTTGCAGTGTATAAAACCTTTCTCAATTGTCACGAAAACCTATAGATTCAGCTGAATTCTTGTTTCATTCATTCTTTCCATGTGTCCAAACCATCTCTTCGATCCTTGCATTTGTTTGTTCATACTTTCATTCGCACTCCATTTACTTCTTGTATTTTCATTCGACACTCTATCATACACACAGATTTTCCACACATTCGTCTAAGACATCTTATTTCTACTGCATTTATCTTACTCTCATCCTTCCTTAGCCAATTCAATGCTTCACTACCATATATATGTAAGGTTCAGAACAAGAACACCATTGTGTACTACTATTTAAGCTCTTTTGGATAGGCTTTTGAAATAATTCAAATGGAATAAAATATTACCACAACGTGAAAATTTGTTAAAATATTTATTTTGTAAATTCATTACAATATTTAACTACACTGATGAAGGACTTTTGTGTCCGAAATATGTTTGTGTTAATTTAATTTCAATTTTTAACATAGTGTTGTTTACAATGAAATAAATTTTGTTCAATGAATCCGCAACAGAAAGTTATAATGAATATGGAAGGAATTCGAAAAAAAATTAATATGCATAAGTTGATAGCTTAGATAGCGTCGTAAAGTTGTTAACAGCTCAAATTCTCATAAATTTGATAGCTCCTTTTCGTTATATTAGTATACCCTTATCTATACACAAAAGGTAAGTCTATATAATCCTCTAGAGTATTCTCTAGCGATGCAAAAAGGGAAGAAGAAAAGTTTCAATGCTTCCGCGGAGGTACAGAGGACATAAAATTACATGCCTTATCTTCCCTTGTTTTATTACAGAGGAAATACATAAAATTCTATCACTCATGACGCATAATGTAAAGCGGTCAAACAAGAAATGGGCAAGGCATGCGGTCGAAAGAATAATTATGAATAATACAGTTCGCTGCAATAACATCCGATCGATTTCACAAAAAAATTCTAAAATGTGAAATAACAGACAAGTCAAAATTTGAGAGTAACTTGATTTAGCTGTGCTAAAGAATCGGTGTAAAGTGCACAAAGGTGTTCTTCTATCGACCCTTATGTATGGAAGCGAAGGAACTGGCAAAATAAAGATGAAAGTAGAATAAATGCAGTAGAAATGAGATCTCTTAGACGAATGTGTCGATACTCTGTGTAGATAGAATGTCGAATGAAAATATAAGAAGTGAATGCGGTGCGAATGATGGTGTTATGAACAAAATAATGAAAGGATCATTAAGACGGTTTGGGCATATGGAAAGAATGAATGGTAAAAAAATTATATGTTAACGATGTAAATGGAACCAAGCAGAGGAAGACCGAGAAAAACGTGGCACGATCAAATATATCAAATATTGATTGTCGGCCATGTGAGGAGTCAGAAAAATCGACGCGCGTGCATAACACGATGTATGAATGTTGAGGAAGCGAGAGAAATATGTCAGGAAAGAAAAGTGTGGCAGTCCATTCTTTGTTCCTACCCCTTCGGGGAGATGGCGTGATGGTTAGTTAGTTAAGAATCGGTAAGGAGCAAAATACGTTCGATCCGAGAGCTTTGAATATATAAAATTCTTTGATTTAACGTTACTAATCTCGAATTTACGATTAACTAAAACACTGTTTTTTCCACTTTTGAGTTTATTTTTCTCGACTTGTTTCGAAGTCTTACACCTTTATTATCGATAGATAGATATAAACTAACCAAAATTATCACAAACTAAGTGCTAGAACCTAAAAATATATATAACATGTGTTAGTTAACTTGGCGAGTACCAGGGACATTATTTTTATTTTTATTATTATTTTGTTGAATCGCTCTTTACATCTTGACAGCATGAGCCAAATCGATGTAAAGGGTATTATACGGGTTGTTCCCGTATTTAAATGTAAGTCCCGGATGGACCGGGGACAGGCCCAGGGAGTGTATGAGCGAGGCTGATAAAAGGGCGCCGCTACGCCCTATAACAGCCTCGGGTATGTGGCGGGAACTTCTATGTTCCTTTCAAAAAATAAAAAAAGGGTATTATAGCTACCATAATGTACCTAAAATGTACAAACTGTTAGGGATACGCGTGTGTGCCAATTACACTCGAGTACAAGTCTATAAATAAAATTAATATTTAATTAAATTTCATTACTAAAAAACCTGCTTTTTTGCACGTTTCTCGGAAAATAACTCAAAGGTAGGGCAGTTAATCCAAATAATTCTTTATTTCTATTTTTCTTTTTTATATACTTTATATATACAACACTTATTGTATATTAAAAAAATTAAATTAAATAGACATGTTTCGGAAAAACAGTCCTTCTTCAGTTAAGATATTTGTTAAAAATAATATAAAATTGTTTACGTGATCTGACAGATGTTATAAAGATTTGTTTTGGAACTTTTTGTTTTTATTTCCTAAAAATAAGTTTAATATTGTTTTGATATAGGTCTATCGATAAAAGTGAGTCAATAAATTGAAATAGCGAAGTATTAATAATCATGTTTTAATATTTCTTAGAAGAGCACAGCTGAATTCTGCCCTAAGATGATGACGACGGTAATAAAAGAGATTTGTCTGTTCACAGAACGCATGTTTGTAAACCGTAAACACGTTGGGATTATAATCAAATTTATATGGGGTTTTATTTGCGGAATGTAAATCATAATCATAAACTCTGTAATATCCGGTTGCTCGCAATCTAGCAATGCCAGCAATCATCATAGAGAATACGTGAGAGGGGAATGTTGTAAGTTCGCAATGGGGAGAATATCAGTAATTGTTCATTATTTTATCTTAAAAAATGAAATAAAATTCTTTGGATTTTAAGCTGACAAATAAAGTCAAAGTCACGAGCTTCTCTACCCGATGTTAGCCAGGAATAGTAAACTCAGTACCAATTATAAATTCCTGATTTACTAAACGGTCTTAAGACTGATCTTTACGTACGCAGCCCCCGTCTGGGAATGGCAGCTTTGAGACAAATACGAAAACTTTAACACCTTTACTATAAGGCCATCCGACTCTTAGGGTATTTTTCAAATGATTTTTTTTCTACCTCTATAGAAAAAACAAATTATCAGAAACATTTAATAATACTTGGCTATCCAATTTTCAATTAATCATAAGATTCTTCCTAAAGCATTTAATGTGGATTTACAAAATCTTCTGAATATAATTGTGAGCACGTGAGTGAAAGAACATACAAATGAATCCTTCGCATACTTAATTTAACTTATCTTGATGAATTCAAATAGCATTTAAAATTTTATACAAATAAAAACGTCAGTTTTCTAGATGTTTTATTATATTTTATGGCAATGAAATGTTTCGCCATTCTAAGGCATTATCAAATTTGATAATGCCATAGAAAGGCGAAACATGTCATCCCCATAAAATATTGTATATATTCTAGAAAATAGACAATTTCATTCGTATTAATTATTTAATGGGGAGTTTTACATCATTGTCCAAGAAATAATAAATAAGAATTGATATAATGGTTGGGTTTAAATTTGAGTAGATAATGAAAATTACTTTTGTGCAAATAATGGAATTAATCTCGACTAAAACTAATCATTTTTCTAAAATAGATATTTAAAAGTGAACTACGATTATTTTTAAAATAAGAAAAAAATATTATTATAGCGATTAACGTGGTGTAATTTTGAATAAAGTACAACATCGAAAAAATTGTCTTAAGCTCGAAAAACTCCCCTCATTCATTTGTACGCCTATATGACCTTAACTTGGATCAAGCGAACTTATTTAACTACATTTCCATGTCTTTAAATCGGAAATACTAACCCCAATAATAAATATAGACCTGAAGTGGAAAGCGTGTCTAAGTAAATGGAATTGGTTCATCGTAAACTAATCGTAAAGAGGTGTTACAACTAAGGAAGACTGAAATAAAACATTACAGCACCTGAGTGCTGATATATACGCCTTATGTTTCTTTTATTGTAGTCAAAACTAGATGTTTGATAAAACTTATGTTTGATAAAATAAACTTGTTAACACCATGGAATTTCATAATGACGATTTTTTAGGTTTTCCACTTTTGAGTTTATTTTTAGCGAGAATGTGGTGCGAATGAAAGTGTTATGAACAAAATAAGGAAAGGGTTATTAAGATGGTTTGGACACATGGAAAGAATGAGTGAAGACAGAATGGTAAAGAAGGTATATGTAAACGGCGTGAACGGAGCTAGAAATAGAGGAAGACCGAGGAAAACGTGGCACGATCAAATCAATCAAATATTGAATGTCGGTCACGTGAGGAGTCGGAAAAATCGACGTGCGTGCATGACGAGATGTATGAATGTAGAGGAAGCGAGAGACGTATGTCAGGATAGAACAGTGTGGCGTTCCATTCTTTCTGCCTACCCCTCCGGGGAGACGGCGTGATGGTAAGTTAGTTAGTTAGAGTTTATTTTTCTCGACATGATTTAAAGGTTTTACACCTTCATCTTCTTAAAGATCATAGAAACATGCCGAGAAAAATAAACTCAAAAGTAGAAAAAAAACTATTTTAATTCATCAAAAATCATGTAGATGTTTATATACACACTTTTTCAATTTCAAATTTTTTAAACTTTCGTATGAAGCACTTAATTTGTGGCGTAACATTATTAAACAAAATAGACATTTTTAGTATTTGTATCTTAACCATTTTATTTGGTAACACCAACCGGTTTCGCTCTCGGAGCTTTATCAGGGTGAGAGAATTTATAAGTTCATTTGCACCGCATTCACTTCTTATATTTGCATTTAACACTCACAAATGTTTTCACATGATTTTACGTATGGAAGATATTTATTCCTTATGCAATGTGATGTTTATCGAAACTTTACTTTAAAACTGTTAAATTAAATAACTTTGTTTTTGTATCACAATTGTATTTTATTTTACCCGACAGCTGTTTCGTCAACCTATGTTGAAATCGTCAGGTATTACAATAATATATCAAATGTCAAATTTTCGTGATTTTTCGAATCTCTATGTGTATTTGTTCCTATGTCAATTTGAATAATTTCTTGGATATAATTTAGAAGTTCTTGCTGCAATTTAATGAGGTACCTAAATATTTTAATTTAAAAAACGGTTAGTTACTATTTATAGGAGAAAATATTAAAGGTGGAAAATATAATAATAAAACAGTATAACATAAATTAAAAAATTAAAAAGATAAACAATAACAGAAAGTAGATTACATTAATAGGAAAGGTGACAAAATTGAAGGTAGTATTATTATTTTTTAGCTAGACTATACAAGGGAAAAGTTTTTAAAGTACTATATACTAATGAGGAATAAGAAGGAATTTGTTTATGTATAACATTTACTTAACATTTTTTGGCCTTCAAAATTTTAAAATTTTCTAATTTCTCTATTTTTTTAGGATTATTAGCTATACCTATGTTTTTTTTTTTAAACAAAAACAAGTAAAGTAGAAACTTTACTTCTTTTGTCTAAGGGTAAGTATTTCAAATGTCTAGCAATAAGCCAACCGTGTACGGTAAAACGGGTAGCTTGTTTTTGTCACACTATCCAATACTCCGTGAAAGATATTACGTGTTACACCGTATAAGGAATTTCAGAGCGTCGCGACGCCGAGGTAAACTTCGAGCAAGATTAAACCTAAAGACAGCGGAAAAACTTCGTTGTTTCCTTAAACGAAAACAAATTAAGTTCAACATGAACGAATCCGACTGCATATTATAGACGATATATGTATACAATATGTATAAAATATAGTATACATATTTTTAAACTGTTTAAATAAAAAACTTTGTTATAAATATCACATTTGATTATATTTTGTCGCGACAGCTGCAACCGATCTTAGCATCGTCAGGTCTTACAAGAAACTACACACAATATTGTAAACAATTATAATACAGATCAGTAATTAGGTACAAGAGTAACAGAAATTCAATATTGATGAATCAACAAAATTAAGAGAAAAAAACAGGGAAGCAAATAATATTAATAGAAAAGGGTTCAACAAGTGAAACACAATTATAAGAAGAGAATAAAAATACAATCTTCATAGATGACGTTAGTGTGTAGATTGAATAAACTACATACTCGTATATACAACTTCCAAAAATTTGTCAGACATGGTGGTTATAAGAAAAGAAAAGAAAAATGTGGAATGGGGAATGTTGTATTACATAAAGCGTGCGCTTAACCCAACCAATGACAGGTCATAAGTCCTGTAAACACCTCGATCAACCATATTCTGTTTCCAATTTGCATCTTCGTCTTTATTGAGATACAATTAATTCTTGAATTATAAGAATGGTGTAAAAACCATATTTAGATTATAACCGATATTGAGAAATAAACAAAAGAAGTGAAAACGTAATATCAACATTTTTTCATTAAGTTATAACACGAAAATGTTTCACAAGTATTTTGTACCCAAGGGGAATATGTAGGAATTTGATTGTTGATGATATTTTTTTCGCACTTTTTTGCTTATAAAATTTCTAATTTTTCGAAATTTTTTAGATTATTTGTGAAGTGTGAAAATTTGTATTCTGGATTTCAAAATTATGGTTCGCCATTTCAGAGAATATGCTTCTTTTTTCAATATGATATTTTATGTTCATTAACCTCGTTGAAAATGATCTGCCCATGTTACCAATATACAAGGCATCACATTCCTTACAATTAATTTGGTAGATTTTTCCCCCTTGTATACAACAGATCGTTTGAACCCAATAACTCTTTACAATTTATTTAAGCTATTATATTGAATCTTATGACATATGCTAGGTATCCAATCTTTCGCCATTTTATTGTCACGTGAATTTTACACAAGATCTAAGACAGTGTGACAATCACACTACCATCGCTGGGAATCAAACCCGAGACCTTCGGTATAAAAATCAGGAAGCTCTTACTCTCTGCCACGAATGTTGTGCCGTTGATGGATAGACCATCATCTCCAATAGAGACGGTCAAATAGGTACAGAAAGACTAGTTACACGGATATTCTCAAAATCCCAAAAAAAACAAAAAAAATACTACCACCAATCGTGAAAATCTACGCGATTATTTCACACCATTCTTACTTTATAATGCTTCTATGGGCTTAAATTTTAGTTAGAAACATACATGTATATTCCAACACTTATCTGATAGATAAGTGCCATCAAAAAACATTTTGCTAAGTGCTGCGATAAAAAATAACACATTCGTTCATAATTCAACATTCACGGAAATATCAATTTGAACCAAATATGCGTAATATGAACGAAATGAAAATAAATCGCTTTACCTAGGTCTTTTAGTTAAGATAGGGAAAGGAAATTTTCCTCAGATATATTTCAATGAAAATTGCATATAAAAAGTATATATATATATATATATATATATATATATATATATATATATATATATATATATATATATATATATAATATTATATATATATATATATATATATATACATATATATATATATATATATATATATATATATATATATATATATATATATATATATATATATATATATACATATATATATATATATATATATATATATATATATATATATATATATATATATATATATATATATATATATATATATATATATATATATATAAGAAAACTCTTGTCAAAAATGTTAGCGTGTCGCTACTAATAAAACGCGTTATTTCTATGAATTGAAACCAGCTATATGTTATGAACCAACACGATGTTTCGAAACACGTAAAACTGAATTTTCAACAAAATATGAATTCCGAAACGCATAAATGGTGAATTTATTATCATCGAGACCTTAATTTAGCTAATTGAATTTTTATTGAACTATAAGCCATTAACACTGTGGAATTCTATAGTGATATACTTAGGAAATTGAAAACAACTTTGTTTAATCCACAAAATATTATAAAACACGACATGTTTCGGAGAAAACCTTCATCTTCAGGTGAAAAAATATAATAAAAACTAAACAAAGATAGATTAATATAAAAAACGCATTTAAAATTCGATACATTATTTTATTTTAAAAACTAAACTGGGCTATTTGTTATAAGTTCTAATCATTATATTAATAAATAAAGAAATAGCCCAAGTTAATTTTTAAATTTAAATTATTGTATCGAATTTTAAATGCGTTTTTTATATTAGTCTTTCTTTGTTTAGTTTTTATTACATTTTTACACCTGAAGATGAAGGTATCCTCCGAAACATGTCGTATTTTATAATATTTTGTGGATTAAACAAAGTTATTTTCAATTTCCTAAGTATACTAACATCTTTTAATGACGAAGATTTGGAAGATATAATAATTTGAATACATCAAGCGTGGCGATTGATTTAAAACGAACAATGAGAAGAGAAGATTGCTCGGATGTAATTGTAACATATGGCTTACGGACTATTGTTTGATCAGATGTAGACTGGATCGACGACCTTCGCCGAAGCCGATTTTATTTCTTGATTTAACTAGTCGTTAGTCACTTGTAATTAATAAGAAGCATGTAATGTAATTTTATTATTAGCAAACATTTTGAGAATTTAAATAAATGTTTGAAAGTAATTTTATGTTTGTATTATAATACGAAGCACACAAAAATTACTACATAAATAATATTATGCAATTCTCCTTCTATTTCTCTGTGTCAATGGCAAGAAAACTTGATACGTATTATATACGAGTATACCGCAAAAGTGGCTATAAAAAATTGCTCTCCTCTTTCAATATTTTTCTTGCCCTTGTAGAAGATGGTTAAACCGACTTTTTTTTCATTTCTAACGTTGTGCTGTGCCGGGTTATTGTACGCCACACGAAAAGCCACCTTCCTTGCCACCTATTTTATACTTTTCTATTCAATTGTGCAATTGACATATATATTTAAAAATGTGGTCGTTCTACATGGTTTGGAGATTGTATAATAAACTCTAATACCATTGATTTATACCGAATTACGATATGTTACCGAAGTACGAGAACAAGTCTGTAAAGCCTCTGCCGTATCAGGATGTCTGAAGAATTTGGTCTGGAAGAACAAGCACATGCATATCGACAGCAAGATCAGAATTTATAAAACATGCGTGCGACCTATCATGACGTACGCAGTAGAGACGCGGGCTGACACAGTGCAAACCAAGGGACTACTAAGAACATCGGAGATGAAGGTACTAAGATCAATTACTGGAAAAACTCTCCGAGATGTGTCCGAACGTAGACAAAAAAAAACTTGCGAAATAAAGTATATCGTTCAGTGGAGTAGATCCAGAAGAATATACTGGAGGGACCATGTAGCCCGAATGGATGGTGACAGACTTGCATATACAGCCGCTTATGAAATCCCCTCCGGACACCGCCAACCTGGAAGACCGCCTAAGAGATGGAAGGACAGCTAGACCTTATCATCTGACCAGACATGATTTCTGTGTCAGATCTATAAAAGAAGAAGACCATTGATTTAAAATATTGGAGTTATATTTTAAAAGGTGATGAAAACGACGAAACAAAATACGACGAAGCCTGTGTTTAAAAATACTCGTTTATTTGACATAATACGTAATAAAAGTTCACCCAATGCCTCAGGTAGGAACTGACCCTTTTGAGTATTTCCACTTGTTTAGGAACACCGTGTAGTATGCATAGTTACAAAATGTAACTCTAATAAGTTGGTGCGAGTGAATAATCGTGTTATTCCTTCCACTAAAGTTCCTATTAGCCCGACACGCTACGACACTATAAAGTAGAAATTTCCCCCAGATTTCCATAGTCAATTTTTCTACCGAAGCATTAAATCTTTCGTGGAAAAACGCAGAGGGTTTTTGCGCTTCGTGAAGTAAAATAATATTTTAGTTTATTACATTATAATATTTAAACGGAACCCTCGGCAATATAATGTATTTTATTGTTATTCTTTGTGAATATTATATCGACGAAAATATTTAAGGAAATTAAATGTTTTTTTGTATATATTTTCATATGAATATCCTAGAAAAAACACACCGAAAAGAAAGAAAGCAGCAAATCAAAGCCATGGCAAAGAGACAAGACAAAAGGATTTGTCATATTATGTCCCATGAGGAACTCCTGCATGTTATAACAGAGGAGATGGTAAAGAGGACAAATTTAAGAGGGCGCCCCCGACGGGAGTATCAGATATAGTTCTGCGATGAGATAAACATCGTCCAATACTTATGAATTCTTCAATTTGTGTCTTTATTTGTGTTGTTGATTCAAATTTGAATAAATTGAATTGCACTTAGAATTTTCACAGCACTTTGTTTTTCTTTTTTGTGGTCAAACAATTTTAACATGATATTCGTTTATCGAAAGAGGTCGGTCATAAGCAAAACATGTCTGTAAAAAGGAAAATAACATGTGAAAATACTTGTACAAAGGGCAATCCAATTTATTTAAATGCGTTTCATATAATACGCTGAAGAGAACCGTAAATGACGAAAGCAGTGGAGGACGGAGTGCAAGACTTTGCTACAAACCAATCCCAAGGATTTAAATTACGAAGAAGTAAATCAAATCAAATCAGTTTATTTCATCAAGAGACATTACAAAATTAATTGTTAAGGCATCTATTGAGAACAGGTAAAATTAATAATATATTGTGTATAGTATACTACCAGAAACGCATGAGATATGGTTCGACATTAGGAAGACAGGATACTCTCCAGAATTAAGAGTATTTGCCTTCTGAATGTACTTTCACTAATATGAAAGACGTAAGAACAATAATCATGTGCAACACGACATTGAGAACAAATTAAACATACAAAACAATATAAACAGGGAAAGAAAAAATAATATTATAAATAAAATAAATGAACTAAAGAAGTAAAATAGACCACTTTACTAGCCAGCGAAAAGTCCCAGCTGCGTGTAAACTAAGATTGACAAAATCAATTCGGTCTCTGTACATTGTACGTATTGAATATTATATAACACTTCGGCACTTCCCACAGAAACTTAACCCCAGCACTTGCCCGAGATTTTATCCGCATTGACGCAATTTTTGAACGTCGGACTCAAAATATCAGCGGCACAGAGTTCTCAGATTTACGGCCACTTTTTAAAATACTTCAAATAATAGCTCTTCAAATATCTACTAATGAATTTCCCATAGCATCCGTTTTTTTTTAAACGCTTCAAATAGAGAGTTGAAGGAAACATTATTACCGGTTGCTATTAATAATTTCATTAAAAAACATGTGAGCAGCATATTTTAAAATTACGGTTTTATTCTTCTTTTAATGGCATACATGGTATTATCAAATGTTTTTAACAAAATCTAGTGTTTTTTGAACAATGAAATAAAACTACATATTAAAAACATTGGTGTGGAGTATTTTACTAAACGGCTGCGAGACTTGGTGCCTGGGCGAAAGAGAGAGCAAAAGGCTGGAGGCGTTTGAAATGTGGACCTACCGACGAATTGTTCATGTTTCATAGAGAGACCACGGTACAATTGAGGAGGTTCTCAGCAGAGTTGAAGAGAATAGACACATGTTGAACACCATAGCGAGACGAAAGTTTCCTGCATGATGTACTGGAGGGAATGGTCGAGGGATCGATTGGCAGAGGACGACCCCGCCAGGAATACCTAGACCAGATTTGCCGAGATATGGGCTGCACCTCTTATGCGGAGTTGAAGAGAGTTACCGAGGACCAACCGGAGTGGAAGAGGAGATGCGTCGCCTTGTTGCAGACCAAACCTTAGATTGAGACCGGAGAAGAAGAATATGGAAGATGGAGATGGAAATGGAAGATGGAGTTTTATTACATCTTTCAGATTGGACTGCTGTGGTTGGTTAAGAAGGAGAAGGACCTGTAATTGGACTATTTGGCTGAGGTGTAAGAAATGGAAGAGGAAATCGCTTAATTGAATTTTGAACAAAGAATAAACTTAGTTATTGTTTTTAATTGTATCTCAATAGAGACGAAGAAACAAACTGGAAACTGAATATGGATGATCAAGGTGTTTACAGGACTTATGACCTGTCATTGGTTGGGTTAAGCGCACGCTTTATGTAATTACAACATTCCCCATTCCACCATTGTTATTATGATCATGCATGATACATTTTTTTGGAAGTTGTATATATACTCCAAATCCATACCTATCTTCACGTGTCAGTTCCAGTTAGCCATCTATGTAGATTTGATTGTACTAATTAATTTTTTAAGATTAATCTATACAATCCTCCCACTAACGCCTTCTATGAAGAATGATTGTTTAGCATTTAGCAAACTACTTTATTAACACAATGCGAAGAGGCTACCGCCTCCTAGCGCACTGTTTTAGAAGTCGCCTGGAGTATCACTCCTATTTTATATTCAGTTTCCAGTTTGTTTCTTCGTCTCTATTGAGATACAATTAAAAATTTAAATTAACCACCCACAGGTGAAAATCCAGGATTCGTATACAGATATAAGTATACATTTCACAAATATTAGTTATTGTTTCTTGAATAATGATGTAAAACTCCATATTTAATCATGAATACGAATGAAAACGTCAGTTTTCTAGAAGTTTTATTGTAGTTTATGGGAATGACATGTTTCGACCTTCAAATGTTTGATAATGCCTTAGAAGGGTGAAACGTGTCATTTCCATAAAATATAATAAAACTTCTAGAAAACTAACGTTTTCATTCGTATTAATTAAATAATAAACTTGTCACAGCCAACACCCCTTACTTCTTCAAATATTTTAACAAACAGCTTAAGGTAGCTCTTGAGAAAACCACCAGACGATTACATTACAATACAATTTCAATACATCAAATTATTTTCCCGCGTGTTTTAATATGTAAATGAAAGTAGGCATGTTAAATGAATACGTTGATTTCATGGCGATTGTGTATTTAAAAAATCATTTAATAATTAATTATTCCGGGGCTGCGTTGCCTACCCCCCTAATGATTAATATCCATTGCAGACATAACTTTCACATATCATTACCAGTACTGAATGAGCATTCGTGTTTGCATATCATTTATATAGTCCCACGGCGTAAAAGTTCTTTATTATACTCTGCTGTACAGGGTGCATTATACTTGAAATAAATTAAATGATTTTTCTGAAATCTCGTAATGGAAGTTTATTTTAAATTGTCTTATTTTTCTTCTGGTGCTATGTCAGGTCCCCCCAACGTTGGCAATCACTGCTATAAAAGCATATCTGTCCTGCGCCACTTGGAACAGGTTCTCAAATCAGCTCATTCCTGTCCACTCTCTTATATTTCGCAGCCAGGACAACTGCCTTCTGCCAACTCCCCGACGTCCCTCTTTTATGGCCATGATTATCAGCCAAAAAATGTGGTATATTTCTCCCTTTAGCACATGACCCAAACATGAGACCTTTCTATCCGTCACACAGCTCGACAAAAACTTTCTATTGGCTCCGGCTCTCTGTAGTACGTCTGCATTACTGACCCTATCGGCCTACGGTATACAGAGCATTCTGCAGTACATTAAGCTATAACTAAATTAAATTATGTTTTTTAATAACTACATCCACTTTTGTATTTATTTCAACGACTGTTTTTTACTTGACTGGCTGGCATCGACAGTTTATCGACGCCAATCAACCTGGCGAAACCGGTCACTGTCGAAATAAAGATAAAAGTGGAAGTAATTTTAAAAACCTATTTTTTTAGTTATTAATGAAAGATAAGGTATTTCTTAAAAATACAAAGTAATGTTATAAGGGTATAAATTAATGAATAGTAAGAGTTATAAAATTATCGATAAAAGTTTTTTATGTTTTGGTAAGATTTACATTTAAACTTATATAAATAACACATGTGAATTCTTTAAAGTGAATTGAATTTGGTACATATTTATTTTTACACTACATTATTTAGATTTTTTTACTGCCAACCCGTTTCACTCCGAACGGAGCTTCCGCGTGGTAGCAAAACAATTTACATTTTCAAATGTTTTGTTACCCTCATATACAAAAGTTCCGATTGGAACGACACCGATTGGTAGTTAAGAAAACAAAATAAAATATAATTAAAAATACGTTTTTCCGTTTATTATTATTATTTTTTTTTTCAATTTTTAAATGAAGTATTTATTTGTCAGCCACAACTGACTGTCTCGTGTGTTAAATGTTTATGATTATCTTAATTTGTTATAATTTCGCTGTAATCGAATGATTATTGGAATTCTATAAGATATGTGAGAAAATTAACCTTTGATGTTAAATAACATAGTTTTCTATGCTACCGATATTCCCAAGCCCGGATAAAGGGAAGGATTCATCGTAGGGCTAATCACCCTGCATAACGATTAAAAACACATGTTACGAACACCAACATAATCGCCATGGAACTCAGCCACGGATGGCCAAGGACAAAAGCGAGTGGAGGACTGTTATGGAAAAGGACCCCACCTGGATGTAGCGCCAAGAAGAAGAAGAATTACCGAAATATTCGTCCAATTAATCAGTTTATGAATGTATTTCTCTTTTTCTTTTTTATATACTTTGTATACACAACAATTACATTAAATAAAAATTACATAGACATGTTTCGGACAACCAGTCCTTCTTCAGTGATACATATTTAAAATATTATAAAATTGTTTACATGATCTGACCAGTGCCGGTGCTCCCATAGAAGCCCAGAAGCCCGGCTTGCTTAAGAAATTTTGAATCAAAACCTCTTCTGGCTTTCAGAGGTTCAGCTCTTCAGTGGCTATTCCTCTTACGTCTGATAGGAACATTGTTGAAAGGTGATTTGGTGGATTGTTGGTTAATGCGGAGGCACGATTACTTAGATTTGGGGGGTTTGATTAAAATTTTCTTACGCAAGCCGGGCTTCTGGGCTTCTATGGGAGTACCACCACTGAATCTGACAGATGTCTGATGAACATCTGTCAGATCATGTAAACAATTTTATATTATTTTAAAAATGTATCATGATAATATGTATCACTGAAGAAGGACTGGTTGTCCGAAACATGTCTATGCATTTTTTTAATGTAAGTGTTGTAAATACAAAGTATATAAAAAAGAAAAAGAGAAATAAAGCATCTACAACACAAAGTATGGCAAATATAGAAGAAGTTTATGAATGTCTTACATGAAATACAAAAAAAAGTTTTGATTATTTTACGAGTAATAAGTACAACTCACACTGTATATATAATATCAAGGTAATTTTAATATTTTGCTATTCTACGGCAGAACTTAAGCTTTCACGCACGCAAAAGGCAACAAAATATTAACAACACGTAAGTAGAAAAATAGTAAAACTATGAAATGTATCTTAACTCAACAATTTATTCATTCTGTATGAAGTAATCGGATTACTGTATCACTAAAACCGCATTTTTTTAAACGTGCAGTTTATCCATTGAGACCTAACGGTTGGGTAGTATTGAATACGTAATTAAACGTTATCCGTACATGCAAACTATGTTTATCAAATAGTTAAAAATAAGAAATGAATGTATGGTAATTATTATTTATTGTAGGTAATAAAGTGTTTTTTTTTTTTTTTAAAGTAACATAGAAGTTCCCGCCACATACCCGAGGCTGTTATAGGGCGTAGCGGCGCCCTTTTATCCACCTCGCTCGTACACTCCCTGGGCCTGTCCCCGGTCCATCCGGCACTTACATTTAAATACGGCAACAACAAGGGGGTGCCAGACCACATTTAATCTACTCAATCTCACTTCTATGCTCCGCTGTACTTTATTGAATAAATAAATAAGCATAATATATAATACATGAACATTTGAGGAACATTATATAAAAAATAAAATATACACCACAGGAATATACAGCGGGAAGAACAGGAGAGGCAGAGGAGACAAATGCAAATGTTATACAGTGATTGCTAATACACATAAAAAAGAACAAACTTACAGTTAAATAAAAACATAGAAGGCTACTCGCCGCTTACCCGAAGCTGTTATAGGACGCAGCGGCGCCCCTTTGTCAGCTTCGCTTAAACAATCCCTAGGCCCGCCCCCATCCACGCGGGACTTACGTTAGCTGGATAATGCACAATTCCAGAAAAAAGCAAGAGACAAAACGGTATCTAGGCCACATTTAATCCAGTTTAATTTCAATACACTTCTATGTCCTAATCTCACAAAACAGAGCAAAATATGGTACATGATTTAATGGCCTATCATAAAATCATCTCTGCCACGTAAAGAGTCAGAGACTTCAACTCGACGCATGGATGTATGAAGGTTGAGGAAGCGAGAGATAAACTGGTTTGATTTGATTAAAATTACAATTGCAGTAAAAAAAACAGCATACCTAATAACAAGGAAATTAAATGTCAAAAAAAATATTAGCTAAAAACACGATAAAATAATGCGATTCCCAAGACAGAATTCTCATCGGTGGAATTTGTCTGTTTAGAATGGTTCCAGTTCGAATCGATTTAGTACGTAGAAAAGCGTACATAAAAATATTTCATACAATTTATACTCGTAAAGCAAGCAGTCTCCGTGGACTTTTTATTCTCGCCTAAGCTCTACAAGGAAAAATTTAATACAACATGTAAATCTCCAGATCTCTAAATGTCTATTTTTTCCGACTCTAAATGTCTATTTTTTTGTCTGAATTTATACGACTGTTTAAGTCGAAATTTTGTAGTCTTTGCTCGCGTTGATCATAATTCTGACTTTTATCTTATGATCTAGTACAAATTCTAATTAGACGTTAACTATTTTAATACAAACCACATTTGTTTTTTTATTCTTATATAAACAGAGTCAACTAACTTACCAACTAACCATCCCACCATTTCCCCGTAGGGGTAGGCAGAAAGGATGGAACGCTATATTGTTCTATCCTGACATAACTCTTGCACAACTTCTACGTTCACAAATCTTAACACGCACGCTCGTCGATTGTTCCTACTTCGAACATGGCCTTCCTCAAGTTCTTTTTCCATTCACACTACTTGTATATATAGTTTTAACCATTCTTCCCTCATCCATTCGTTCCATATGTCCAAACTCTTTCTTAATTACATATATCACGCCTTCATCCGCCTTACATTCATTCCTACTTCATCATTAGATATTCTATCATGCATTGTTTTTTTCTGCAGATTATTCTTTGTGACCTCATTTCCACGACATATATCCTTCTTCTGCCAACTTCAAACTTCACTTTTACACATAAGGGTCGGCACTAGAACTCCATTGTGCACTGCCATCTTTGCTTCAACCGATTTATTCCTGCGGTAAACACTTTGAGTGCACCATTTATTTATTTTTTCCAGCTCCAACCCTTCTTTCGATATAATAGAAGAGAGTTTTGAACATTTATTCCAGCTTCATTTTATTTTGCATGATAAATTAATAATGATTCGCTTTCGTACATAGTGATTGGAACCAGAATTCCATTGTGAACAGCATTTAGCGTTTTCGTTGATAATTTATTGTTTCCAATTACCGATTTTAAAGATCCATTCACTTTGTTATCCGCGCCAACTCTTCTTTCAATGTCACTGTCCTTTCGGCCATCCGCTGTGAACATGCAACCTAAATACACAAAATGAAGTTTTATTTTATAAATGAATTAATTGTTTTTCTTTTAAGATTATTCAACAAAATGAGATCAATATTCTACAATGACAACTTGAACTTGAAACTAAGGCAGAGAATGTTGAAGAGCTATGTCTGGTTTGTATTACTCTATGGCTCGGAGACTTGGGCCCTGAAATACAGTTTGCTCCAACTAATACTGATGGGAAAAATTGAGGGGCAGCGTGGTCCTGGTAGAAGGCAAACGTCTTGGCTGTGCAGCATAAGATACTGGAGCGGGATGAGACGTGTGGGGGAGCTGTTCCGGGTTGCGCAAGATAGAGAAGCCTTCGCCGGAGTGATTGCCAACGTCAGGGGAACCTGATACGGCACGCGAAGAGAGAGATACGAGATTAAAACATACATTTTTCCAGCACTGCATACCCAAGCATCCAAGCTAGGAAACTAGATTATATATGTAGCTAATATAGTTTGTCCAAGTTTCTAACAGTAATTTAACTGTAAAACTTTTGTAAAGAAAAAATAAATTGGATATAAGTACTTTTTAAGAGAAGTAGATCTCTCCTAAAACAATGTAACCCCTAAAACCTAAAACATACATCTCAATAGAACAAACTTTTCGCGAGTCCCTAGTGACACTTTCATACCTATGTACGTTTATATGGTACCTATTTAAGTACAAAGTTTCTTTAAACTTAATTGTAAGTACTAGACACCTTCCAAATACAAGGTGTTCTGAAAAAAAGTAGAACGTTTTTTTGGAAAGGAGACTTTATGTTTCTAAAATTTGATTTACTGCAGTTTTTATTCCATTTTGTGATCATGGAACTGGCAAAAGAAGGCAGATAGTGGAATAAATAAAAGCAGTAGAAATGATATATCTTAGAGTGCGGTAAATCTGTGTATGATAGAGTGTTCAATGCAAATATACCATAAGTTGTGATTCCGAATAGTAAACACGATTGCAAGGCGAAACAAATTTGACACTATTTATATAAATTAAATCCAATTAAAACCATTAAACAATCTTATTTACTATTATAAATTAATAATGGAGTTTTACAAAACTAATATCTCAACCATCAAAATTTGTGATTCAAGTGTGAATGAAAGTGTAATGAACAAAATAATGAAAGGATCATTAAGATTGTTTGGACACATGGACAGGGAAAAAAGAATGGGGAAGAAAGCGTACGTAAACTGAAATAGAAATAGAGGAAAGCGTGAAACGATCAAATGAATCAAAATTAAATTATTCCAATGTAAATCCACAACACAAAGTGATTTTTGCAAACCACTAACAATTTAGGGCCGCCCTGTATATTACTCGTATATCTACGCATACATATATTTTCAGTTTATTTCCCATTATCTCTTACTTCTCCCGTGTAAGGTTACTGAAAACACAAATATGACAAATATGAGGCTCCTGTTTGCACAAAGTAAATGGAGCGTAGATACCAAGAACATTATATTTTCGTCCCTGACTTGAACTATGACGTCACGTGTCTTATTCCATTCCACATTTGAAATTCAAATTTCTGAGTAAGAACGTTTTTTATTTTATTTTTGCATATCTATGCGTAATATTATCATAATGCATTCATGACAAACAAATCGAATTTTATGCTTTCATAAACTGTTTAAATTTCGCAAAAACAAGTCCAATGTCTGATTTCAAAAGATCACCCTTTCCACAATATTATCAAATTAACATAAAACTATTTATCAATGATAAGCACATTTTTACTTGTTTTTTTATACATAAATATAAATTCGTATTTTATTTAGTTAATACTAATTGAAATATCTAATGTCTATAAGTTTGATTATATTTTATGTGAATGACATTTTATTCTGTCTAAGGCAATATTAAATTTTAGATTTAGACATTTAATAATCCCTTAGACGGGCAAAACATATCATTCACATAAAATATAATAAAATTTGATAAGGAGTTTTACATCATTTTTCAAGGAACTCGTATTTTTATATCCATAGTTAACTCCTAATATAATTCAATGTGCGAGGGGCGAGTAGTAATTGGGCGCAAGTTACCGATTTTATCTATCTGGGATGTATGTTCATAAGATACGGAAAAATGGAGAAAGACATCGAAAGAAAAGTTGATGCTGAAAACAAAATCACTGCTGTTATTGCACTCACAATCATCACTTTCAATGGAAATATATCGACTGAAGCAAAGATGGCAGTGCATAATGGAATTCTAGTGCCAAACCCTATGCATGCAAGTGAAGCTTTAAGTTGGCAGAATAAAGATACAGTCGCTTATGAAATCCCCTCATAAGCGGGGATTTCATAAGCGGCTGTAAAAATGGAGGGACAGCTGGACCTCATCATCTGACGAGACATGATTTCTGTGTCACAGATCTTCAGATCTATTAAAATAAGAAGAAGCCTGTATTTTTTGGAAGAGCCACACTCAATACACGAAGAGCTGCATGCGGCCGCGGTTTGGTGACCACTGCTCTAGTTTACACGCTTCACAATTTGGGGACCATTTTTGAAACATTTTTTTCTCCACTTTGCAGCTCACCCAGGAGTCGTATTATTTTGCATTATCGTGCAGGCCCAAAAAGGCCGGTACAACTTTATAATGCGGCGCCTGATTAAGTTAATTACTCTGGAACAACAGCTGTAGGTCAAAGTTTGAAACACGAACAGGTGGAGTTGGTAAGCCTCAATAAGTTACACTAAATATTATGCCCTACCGAGAACCACAGCTAAGGACATAAAAACGCCATGTTCTACATTCTATTAAACTACGCTCGTTTACCATTATACTAATAAGCTGTTTTGGTAATTTAATTTAAGGAAAAAACCTTTAAAAAAACATTTTATGACTAAACTAACCATCACGCCGTCTCCCCGAAGGGGTAGGCAGAAAGAATGGACTGACACACTTTTCTTTCCTGACATATTTCTCTCGCTTCCTCAATATTCATACATCGTGTCATGCACGCGGGTCGATTTCTCTGACTCCTCACATGGCCAACATTCAATATTTGATTTATTTGATCATGCCACGTTTTCCTCGGTCTTCGTCTATTTCTGGTTCCATTTACATCATTAATATATAATTTTTTTACCATTCTTTCTTCATTCATTCTTTCCATATGTCCAAACCATCTTAATGATCCTTTCATTATTTTGTTCATGACACCATCATTCTCACCGCACTCACTTCTTATATTTTCATTCGACACTCTATCATACACAGAGTATCCACACATTCGTCTAAGAGATCTCATTTCTACTGCATTTATTCTACTTTCATCCTTCTTTTGCCAGTTCCATGCTTCGCTTCCATACATAAGGGTCGGTAGAAGAACACCATTGTGCACTGCCATTCTGGCTTTTTTTGGATAGGTTTTTCTTTGCGATGACAACTTTAAGTGCACCATTCTACTATATTATACATTATTTGGAATTGTCCACAAAACCAACACTAATGTGATATCATTTTTTCCCCTATAGGTTAAAATCTTGCAAAAATATCAATTAGATAAACTATAATATTATTTATTGTTTCTTGAACAATGATGTAAAATTCCATATTGAATAATTAATACTATATTAATGAAAACGTCTGTTTTCTAAGATATTTATTAAATTGTATGCGAATGACATGTTTCGCTTGTCTGAAGCATTATCAAATGCCTAAGATAACATATTTACAAAATATTATGATCATATTTCAGAAAATCGAAACTCGAAATATTATGACATTTACGTATCTAAATAAAGCATATATTATTATAAGTTACTTCATATTTATTGTTACTTCTACAATTATATAAAATTCTCCATAAAATAATAAATACTAATAAAAGTATACGTTTACAATAAAAATAAAAAATTGAATAAAAACAAAAATTAATAACATCGTTTTTAACGTTATTCCCATTAAATTTAATAAAACTTGTAAAAAAAAACATTTTCATTCATATTTAAAAAAATCTACTTTGGATGTCTCGTCTTTCACTTATATTTCTGGCATTGTTAAATATTTGATAATACCTTAGCGAAACATGTGTTTCCCACAAAATATAATAAAATTAGTATAAAACAGACGTTTTTATTCGTATTAATTATTTAAAATGGATTTTTATTTAATTGTTCAAGAAATAATATTAGAAACCATTTATTAATTGTTTATGCCCGACAAGTATGTTAATAGACAAGAATAGGTAAGGAAACAATAGTAATTCAAAATAAGAACAATTGTTTTCCCTGTAAGTATTATATTAGGTCCTTACATATGAAATTGGCGTTTTGCCGTACTGGCAACTTTGATCTCAAATATCTTTTCTTTGGTTAGGAATTCCAAATTCAAATTTATACAGCTATTCACTCAAGTATTTTTGTTTCGAAAATTATAATTCATTTGATTTTTCCTCAATTGTTTTTTTCTTTGCGTCACTCAGTTTACAAAATGGAAAACTTGAAATATCGCGTTATTTACGAGTACGAGTTCCACCGTGGCACCAGTGCTGCAGAAACGGCTCGAAGGATTAATGATGTGTATGGCGACGGTGCCGCAAAAGAAAACACAGTGCGTTTTTGGTTCCAACGTTTTCGTTCTGGAAATTTCGACCTGCAGAACAAGCCCCGTGGATGGCCGGAGACCAAAGTTGATAATGAAGAATTGAAGGCTATTGTGGAAGCGGATCCATCGCAAACCACTTCCGAGTTAGCTGCAGGCTGCGGTGTTAGTGATAAAACTGTTTTAATCCACTTGAAGCAAATTGGGAAGCTGAAAAAGCTTGAAAGGTGGGTACCTCACGAATTGAGTGAAGCAAATCAACAAACGCGCGTTGACTGCTGCGTTGCATTACTCAACCGGCCCAATAATGAAGGGATTTTGAATCGAATAATTACCTGTGATGAAGGCAGATGTCTATTGTCAGCAACTGCAAACCATGATGGAAAAGCTAGCTGCTAAACAACCGAGGCTGGTTAATCGCTCTAGGCCACTGCTGCTTCATGATAACGCTTGACCACACACTGCACAACAGACGGCTACCAAATTAGAAGAGCTTCAATTGGAATGTCTAAGACATCCACCGTACTCTCCGGACCTTGCCCCAACAGATTACTATTTTTTTCGAAATTTGGATAACTTCTTGCAAGGGAAAAAATTCAACTCCGATGGGGCAGTCCAAACCGACTTCAAAGATTTTATTGATTCGCGTCCGAATGGTTTTTTTAGTAAAGGGATCGATGAACTACCTATGAGATGGCAAAAGCGCATAGATAGCAATGGTACATACTTTGATTAAATAAATATATTATATTTAAAAAAAAATCAACTCTATGTTCCTCCCATACAAAACGCCAATTTCATATGTAATGACCTAATATATATGTAGCTGGATAGTAATGAGATAGTAACGTGATAACCTATGGGTATGAGACGTGGACAATGACAGCGAAATCCGCAGAGCGACTGGATACTTTTGAGAGAAGGGTGCTGCGCAGAATTCTGGGACCTGTGAATGACGGTGAAGGCTGGAGAGTGCGGCATAATGACGAGCTGTACCATATTTACAAAGCTCCCAGTCTCTCAACACAGGTCAGACTGAATAGACTTAGATGGGTCGGTCACGTGCAGAGGATGCCGTCATCGCGAACCCCAAAAAGATTGCTGGAGTGGCACCCAGGTGGTAGAAGACCAATTAGACGACCAAGACTGCGATGGGAGGATGAAGTTGGAAGAGATGGGGCGAAATTGTTACGAGTGTCAGATTGGAAAGTCGAAGCGGAGGACAGGAGGAGTTGGAGGCGAAGAATATTGGAGGCTAAGGCTCGATATGGGCTGTAGGGCCATCGATGAAGAAGAAGAAGGATAGTAATGTGTAACTGTTTCGAGCAAAAGCAAAGTTTTATGTTATTTTAATAATTAGGTGCAATCTAATGTTATTCATTTAAGGGTGTAAAAGGTATGTTAAAAATATAGTATTCACCTTATTTAGTAACTTATCTAAACCTGTATAATGAACATTTTACATCAGTATCGCATGTTAGAAGTACCATATTTTAATGTTTTTTATGTTCCATTATATAAGTCGGCCATAAATAAATGAGTATATTGCATTATAAAAATAAAATGTTTAATATATAATAGAATACAATACTTAAAATAATACAATTAAGTAAAAGCTCATTTGTAAATTCAAGTGGTTCTAAAACTATTTATACTTAGTTTTATATTGCAAATGAACACATATATTTTTATTAAAATATTAATTGAAATTTCTTGAAAGAAGTTCATAGTATAAACTAACTTACCACCACGCTGTCCTCCCGAAGGGATAGGCAAAATGAATGGACTGCCACACTTTTCTTTCCTGACATACTTTTGTAGATTCCTCAACATTCATACACCGTGACATGCACGCACATTGATTTATCCGACTCTTAATGTTTGTTGTAAATAATGAAAAATAATAACGGCCTTTGGTGGCAGAGTGGCAGAAGAATAATAGCTATGACTGCCACACCGAAGATGACAAGTTAGATTCCCGGCGACAACAGTACGAAAAAAAACAATCACGCTGTCATTGATCTGGTAGAATTCAGGCGACAATATAAATTGTGAGACTACCTAGCTACCTATCACATGTCTTGAGAATCAATAACTTAAAAGTTACACAGAGAGTAATTGGGTTCAAAAATGATTATGTGAAACAACGGAAAAGTTTTCCCGAATCTCGCGAGATGAAACAGTATTTTGAGAATTTCTTTAAAGAAATTCCCTCTCAATTTTTTCCTTAACCATTCATTCTACGGTCAACAATCTAGCTCCAATGCCAAAACTGACGAAAATCTAGATTTATAAATCAAACCAATCTCAAAGCTTTCAAGAGAGACCGAGATTTTTATCTCCGAAACCATAAGACTATATGCGGGCGAACGATTTTCTTCGACTGGTAAACATAAACCAATGTCGAAATGCTTCATTTGAAATTCGAATAACCCTTTGTCGATTGAGCACTATTACGTAATTTATAATAGTTTTTAAACGCCTTTGTGTTAGGGTGGCAACAGCTATGACTGCCATACCGAAGGTCCCGGGTTTGATTCCCGGCAATAGCACGGTAAAAAAAAATAACCACACTGTCTTTGTTCTGGGAGAATTCACATGATAATAAAAAAAATTGCGATGGGCTATCTACCTAACACATGTCAGGAGAATCAACAGGAAAAAAACGTATATAGTAATTGGGTTTAAGTAACCTGTTGCCGAAAAATTATGTTTTTGAACGAACCATATATATATTTTTTTTTTAAAAAGACTAATACCAAGGATTGAAATCAATGATATTAGAATTTATTTTTCAATCTTCAATGTGAGCAGAAAATAGCTCATTATTATGAAGAAGGAATCTGGTCGTGTCCAGGCTTGAACCCATGTCCCCTGGATCAGGAGCCAAGCGTTCTATCCCCTGGACCACCACCCGATGATGATATCAAAAAAGTTTTATTCATTTCTTTTTTCCCTGTTGAAAGTTGAAATACCGAATAGTTAACCAGTCTATACGATATTTTTAAAATATTAGTTAACAAGAGTATTTGGTACCTACCTAGAAAGTCTATGTGTTGTCTACTTGATACCTACCTAGAAAGCCTAAATGGTTCCTACCTAGAAAATGTCCTATTTTCCATCCTTAAATCAATCATCGTCGTACTTGTGACGTTTTGTTGCGTGGAAATAAAAACATTTCAAAAGTTCTAAAAAGTTTTGTGACTTCTCCCTACATTCAGGGATATACAGAACAGGATCTCGTGGGGCGTCTATTTTTACTTTCTCGATAGGTACCTGCCTAAAAATACCTCTAATGAAATCAATGTTTCATAAACAACAACTTTATGGCATAATTCATATTCATTTCGGGTCAATGTTACAAAACACGGCGGATACTTTTCAAAACAATTCGCTGAAATGAGATTAAGTGCCCAAATATTATTTTGTATACAGAAATCAACGTACCTACCTATTGTACAAGTATCGTACTTAAAAAAACTATTTCAAATACACTATTTTACGTACACCTGTTTCATATTTTTGATTTCTTTAACAGTTCAAAAACTACAGTTCACGATTTAAAGCGAAATATCAATTACATAATCTAATGTTAGTTGTCATCGTAAACAAAAACCTATCCAAAAAATCTTGAATGGCAGTGCACAATAGTGTTCTTATACCGACCCTTATGTATGGAAACGAAGCATGGAACTGGCAAAAGAAGGATGAAAGTAGAATAAATGCAGTAGAAATGAGATCTCTTAGACAAATGTGTGGTAGAACGATGTACGACAGAATCTCAAATGCTGATATTAGAAAGGAATGTAGAGCGAAAGAAGGTATTATGAAAAAATAATAAAAGGATCATTAAGATGGTTTGGACATATGGAAAGAACGAATGAAGAAAGAATGGTAAAAAAATTATATTTTAACGATGTAAATGGAACGAGAAATAGAGGAAGACCGAGGAAAACGTGGCACGATCAAATAAATCAAATATTGAATGTCGGCCATGTGAGGAGTCAGAGAAATCGATGCGCGTGCATGACACGATGTATGAATGTTGAGGAAGCGAGAAAAATGTGTCAGGAAAGAAAAGTGTGGCAGTCCATTATTTCTGCCTATCCCTTCGGGGATTGGATGTGATGGTTAGTTAGTTAGTTAGTTCATCTAGAAATTTTGGAAATCAAAAAGGCAATTAAAAATAAAGAAGATATTATAAAAAACCAACTAAACTTATCTTCTAGTCCCATAATTAATTTATTTCCACTGTCTCATAATTCCAAGTAAAGAAAAAATTTCCCTGGCACTAAATTTAACTTTTATCCCCTCCACTTTTTCACTTGTCATTTAGTATATAAGTAATAACTCAATATCATTTTACTGTTAAAATTCATACACTGAAGAAGGAAGGTTTGTGTCCCGAAACTTGTTTGATAAGAGCGCAAAAAACTGTTATGATAATACAATGTTTCCAAAAAGTTGTTCAAATATAAGTTTTATTTGCCAAAATTCATTTATGTACTCGTAATCTGAATTTTATCATAGGGTTATTAATATTACAAAAATACACGTATCACACACAATATAATATTATATTTTGAACTTGCGAACCATCACGCCGTCTCACCGAAGGGGTAGGCAGATAGAATGGACCGCCACACAGTTCTTTCCCGACGTGCTTATCTAGATTCTTCAACATTCATGTATCGTGTCATACACGCATGTCGATTTCTCCAACTTCTTGATCGTAATTTAATTTGAATGTAATTTTAATTAACTAATTAACCATCAAGCCGTCTTCCCAAAGGGTTAGGCAGAAAGAATAGACCGCCACACTGTTCTGTTCTGATATAGTTCTCTCGTTTCTTCTACATACCTTGTGTCATGCACGCACGTCGTTTTCTCCGACTCCTCACGTGGCCGATATTCAATATTTGATTTATTTAATATTATTATTTCAATAAGTGAATGGTTGAAATACGAACATTTATGCTGTTTGTAATGTCTTTGGAGTAAGTAAACTGATTTGATTTGATTTAAATAAAATAGGTAAAAATAAAACAAATACGAGAAAATACCTACGAGTATATGAAACTGCATACTTAGTTTTTTTGTGTTTGGTACCTTTTTTATAACAACTATTTAAATACAGTACCTCCATCTACAGAAGTTTCTGGCAAACTAAGTTGCTTATATCAGTTTAAACAACAAAGCAAGGTAACAATTGGTTGATTGTTCAGAAATCGAATACTCCGTACTCGTGTATGCTTTTGAATTAAGAATAAAATAATAAATTATATTTTTTTCTTCTTCTTGAACAATTGTGTGATATTCCATATAAAATAATTTATACGAATAAATACATATGTTTTTTAAAAGATTTATTTCATTCCAAATCGAATTTATCAATTTATCTAAAAAGAGATTAAAAATAAAAATAAAATAAAATAATCAGGGCATTATTTTGGAAGTATACATCGACATATTAACACATGTGCAAATAACATACGACACTAATGAGTCTGGATACTTTTCATAGTTGTTTTATTAATATAAAAAGTCGATCTCCGAAGCAATAATTTTTCAGCAGTTTGTTCTCTCATGGGAATGACATGTTACACATTTGCAAAGGCGCTTAAGTATTTTAAAATGTCTTAGAAAGCCAATATAATATGTGTCATTTACATTTAATAAAATTAAATATGTAGAAAAATACTGACCTTTTCATACGTGCTAATCATAATTTCTTGTTTCTTGAACAATGATGTAAAATCCAATTAAAAAATTAATAAGAATGAAAACATCTGTATCTAAAAGTTTTATTATAATTTTTGGGAATGACATGTTTTCCTTGACTAAAGCATTATCAAATGTTTATTATTATTATAACTATTATTTTGTTGAATCGCTCTTTACATCATGACATCATGAGACAAATCGATGTAAAGGGTATTATAGCTATCATTGTGATTCTCGTGACATGCGATAGGTAGCTAATCTATCGCCATTTTATTGTCACGTAAATTCTACACCAGACTAACGACAGTGTGACAATCACACTGTACTCGCCGGGAATCGAACCCGGAACCTTCGGGGTGGCAGACAATGCACTTACCACTCGGCCACGAAGGTCGTCATCAAGAAGATTCGGTCTTAGACAGACGAAACATGTCATTCCCATAAATTACAAAAAAAACAGACGTTTTCATTCATTTTATTTATTTAATATGGAGTTTTACACCATTCTTCAAGATACAATAAATAATTTTGATTGCACTTCTCTTAACTATGATATATTAATTCGTGAATTAAGAACTATTTTTTCATTCTCATAACTTCTAGAAATCAGACTTTTCGTTCATATGAATATTGTAGTTCATATATGCAGCCGAACTTACCCGCAACATTGTGTGGTTTTAACTATTTCGAATCAAATGAAAAATTCAAATATGCAATTACTGACTTGCGTGTCTACAATAACTTTAAATGCACCATGTATGAAATAAGTGTGTCAAGTGCGTAAATTTGGCAATTATTCAAAAGCGAACAAAACACTTCGTAAGTTTCGTTTGAGCTCTCAATAAAATAATAGATTTTATGATGTTGATCTCCCGAGAAGAGGTTACAACACAACCGTGATGTTCGAATTTCAAAGAAACTGATTTTATATCGATTTAAAACTTTGACTCATACGATACAAAGATTCGATTCTATTGGCTTCGGTTTCTGTATTCAAACCACATTTATTAAATGAGTATCAAATATTTACATCAATAAACATGACCAGACAAAAACGACCACGTGGTAGAGTGGCAAGAGCTAAGACTTTCAAACTGAAGGTCGTGGAAGTGTGATTGTTACACTGTCTTTGTTCAAGTGTAGAATTCACATAACAATAAAATGACGATAGATTAGCCACCTATCGCATGTCACGAGAATTAATATAAATAGCAAAAAACAAATTGTTCACAGTAATTGGGTTTGAATCCTCGTGGTCTACATTTGATTAGTCTGGGTGACCACCTATATTATCTTGTCGCGCTATATGTGTTGCCCAAAGCCGTTATAATTTAGAATATACTCGTACTCCATGAAGTCGATACTCGTATATCGGGTTTTACGTCTTGTTTCTTAATTTTTTTTTCGGTCTCTTAGATTCTCTTAAATCTATCATTCAGTGATTTCTAATTAATTAATACAAATAAAAATGTCTTTTTTTAGAAATTTTAATACATTTGATGTCTTTCTGGACCGACGTTTCGGAGATCGTTCCAGTCTCCATCTTCAGGGTGGTTATGACTTTCACGGATTTTCGTTAAAATGAATCTTTCTCAAATAATTAAAAGGAAAATAATTAGGCATATTAGTGAGATCCTGTAAGACTTTATCATAAACCCTAAATCCCCCCTTGCCCTCTTTTGGAGGGACACTCCGGGCCATACATTTAGCCCCATTATAAAACATCTACCAAATCACATTCCAACAATGTTTCCTACAGACATTACAAGAATAGCCATTAGAGCTTAACCTCTGTAAGCCAGATGATCCAAGTCCAAGTTTTTTTAGAACCTAGGGAGGAAATTATATTTCACGAGAGAAATCTATCAGCGCAGTATGAGTATCGTAGATGTGTCGGGGTTAAATGCATAACCCAGATAAACATATTTCATGATGAAATATATGACACGAATAACCGAAAAACGCCGACTCAGGACCTACTTATCAAATCTGATGATTCGAGGGCCCAGATTTATTCAGTTTGGTCACTAGTTCACTAGAGCAGGGCATCGTGTACAAAGCATATAAAAGCGGTACTTCCGAACACCCAATACGTCAGTCAGTATTGCGACTTCTAAACGACACGAGTCTACGCTACCAAGTCTACGTACGAGAAACCTCCGACCTTCCTACCGAGCTACACAACTGTCTACACTGCTACGCCACGAAACCTTCGACGAATCTTCGCTCCAGTCGACCGACACTACTGCCCAGCGAGCCATCATCCTCTACTGTTCACCCCGGACTCCGCCCCGCTGCTATCGACATCCAGCCACGCTCCATCACGAGTACATAATACTGTTTACGTATGATTACTTGTGATCTGTAATAAACGCTGAAACCTCCACCGTCTTTCAACTCTCACCACAAAACCCCAAAGATGTATGTCTAATATAAGATTTACCAAGTACTCAACACCTGTATTTAATCTCATATTAACTCGTGGAACTATTTTTGAATGAAAGTTTGTGGGACGTGGGGACTGTATTGTAACATCTATGACTATCAGAATGTTACGGTAAGCGCCGGTGCGAGTATCACTGCGCGCGTATTGTATGGTCTTGTATCCGCGGGTAAGTGCGTCATTTCCAATAATAGTGTCGACTGTTGGCAGTCGATGGGAGATTGATTCAAGACATTATTTATAAACTGCCGGACAATCCGCACGGAATTCCAGATCCGAACATCAACTCCATCAAATCGGACCCAAAACGAAATTGGAATTATAGATCAGTCTTCAGTTAAAATTCAGCTAAGAGCAACGTGAACATATTTTGTTAATTTTTATGCATAAATATATACTGATTAACTAACCATGACGACCTACGTGGCGAGTGGCAAGAGCTATGACTGCCACACTGAAGGTCCCGGGTTCGATCCCCGGCATGAATTTACGTGACAAAATGGCGATAGATTATTGTAATTGGGTTCAAAAAACCTGCTTGAGACAAATGTGGAAAGCAACGAAAACCTACCAGATTAAAAAGGCTCAAGTGGCATCCCAAGAACTAATCATCATCCCAGGAAGGATAGGCAGAGATAATGGATCGCCATATTGCTGAGTCTTGACATACCTCTCGACCAAAAGATGGCAGCGAGATGCCGAAACCGGTCGAAGATACAAACATCAGTGGATTTTAATTAAACATACATCTTAAAATGTTTTTTTACATTTTTTTTCATCATATACCTCTCGTACTTCCTATGTATAAATACATCGTAACATGCAAGCTTGTCGATTTTTCCGACTTCGAATGTACCGGTCTTTTATTAATTTGGTCATGCCATTCTTTCCTCGATCGTCCTTGGCTTATTTTTCCATTCACAATATTTGTACTTCTATACAACTTTTTAATTATTATCGTTTCATCCATTTGTTCCATATATCCAAACCATCTCAGGGATCCTTTTTAACTTTACTTATGATGCTATCATATGCCTAACATTTCTTCCATATTTCGTCATTCGGAATCTCGATGTCGTCTTGAGAATGGACTTTTTCATTCATTTTATTTATGAACCTTTGTCGTTCGTTATCACATATGAATATTATTTTAAACTGTTAAATTAAATGTCTTTGTTTTTTGTATCACATTTGTATTTTATTTTACACGACAGCTATTTCATCAACCTATGTTGACAACATCAGGTGTTACAATAATATATCAAAATACAAATATTTGTAGACAAATACCTACTGTATTTTACCCATTACAGGTTAATCATGTATAGATTAATTGTATCTCAAAAGAGACGAAGATGTAAAGTCCTGTAAACCAATGACAGGTCATAAGTCCTGTAAACGCCTCGTCCACCATATTCTGTTTCCAAAATAATTTACATCTTTGTCTCTATTGAGATACAATTAATCCTTAAAGTTATTTAATTTAACAGCTTAAAATGTTAACGTATCATAGTGTTTCTGCCAAAACAATGGACTATTCAATAAATATTATTATTTATGATAAACAATATACAATTTTTCTTGTATACGAGTATATGCACAAAAATACCATACTATTATTCAATATATAAAAATGTAATTATTTAAGATTCCCTTATAACTCATATCTCATATTTAGAAATCGGGTACATGGAACAAATATAGCATCACCAAATTGTTATTTCAGAATTCTCTGGTCTAATCTTCCCTTCCACCTTTTGGCTATTTAAACATAAACTTTTGTACATTATGAGGTACGCTTTAAGTATCCACAGCGTACGCACAGGTCAAAACGCTCGTATTCCTTGTGGACCCGATAAAATGAATACTAAACTTGTACCTTAATTGTAATATATAATCAACGTAATATATAATATATCAATTAACCCCCATTTTGCGGCTGACTTCATTTGAAGTAATAAAAATTGTCTATGTATGAGGTTGTCTACGTGTACAGCTCAGGCAGATAGTTAAAGTTAATCAAAAATCTTCTTAATTATTATCAAAAAGATTCTGCAAAGTGAGGTACTCGTATAATAGTATCAAATAAACTTAAAAGATACACGGGTAATGTTTAGGATTGTATCTAAACTGTATCAGTGGTTGGCAAACTGCAAGCCAAAAAAGGTTAATATAAGATGTACAACGATTTGGATTTCATTTGAGAGCCAAACTTCTGAACAAGAACCCCGTTTCAATAAGTCGGTCAGTGCGGAAAATAATACAGTTAATGCTAAAACTTTGTCATGGTTAATGTAATCAATAGCCTTGCATTTCCTTGGAAATTTTGGGTTTGTCTGGTTTGTGAGTTGATGTTTTTTAATTCAAGTACGATTCTAAGTTTATGTTTAAAAGAAAACTAATAAGATATACCAAAAGCATTCGACTATGTATGAACTGTATATCAAATATTAATTATTATATTATGTTTTTTTTTTTTTTTAAAGAAAAGACTAATACCGAGGATTTAAATCAATGATATTAGAATTTATGTTTACAATCTTCAATGTGAGCAGAAAATAGCTCATTATTATGAAGAAGGAATCTGGTCGTATCCAGGCTTGAACCCAAGTCCCCTGGATCAGGAGCCAAGCGTTCTTTAAACCTTTTATTTTTGAAACACTGTTATTATACGTTTCACAATTTATTTTTATATCGTTTTAGATTGTCGCGACAGTTATGTTGGCATCCTATATGATTTCGCCAACTTAAATTGGCATTATCAGGTGTTACAAACAACTGCAGCTGTAACATGATGCCAACATAGGTTGGCGAAACAGCAGTCGCGACAATCTCATTAAAATATATTGAGAAACGTGTTTAAAATTAAAACATTTCATAATAGTCCATTGTTTTGGCCGAAACACTAGATTAGTTTTGTGTCGGTGTTACATATACCTTGTTAAGTTGTCTGATGATGCCAACATTGGTTGGCAAAACAGCTGTCGCGACACGCAAAAAGTGAATAGTTTTTTTGTTACAAATTTTAACGTTTAATAATGTTGAAGTATCATAGTGTTTCGGGCAAAATAATGAATTTTCTAAATAATATAATACTCGTATGTATACTTAGGAAATTGAAAAACGTTGTTTAATCCACTATTTGCTAAAAAATATTTTAAAAACACGACATATTTCGGAGGATACTTCCATCTTCAGGTGTAAAAATATAATAAAAACTAAGCAAAGAATAATAAAAAACGCATTTAAAATTCGATACAATAGTCAAATTTAAAAATTTACCTGGATTATTTCTTATAAGAGGGTACTGACAATTTTTTTTTTACAGTAGTAACTAAAAAATATATTTAATAATAATAATATTAAAAAATTGGAATTTAGAAAAAACATAAATTTGAAAAGACATAATTTGTATACAAATTAATAAATGATTAATTTGCATTTGATTGGGAATGGGAGCTTAGGGGATTAAATGTATATCATAGCAAATAGCCCAGGTTAATTTTTAAATTTGAATGTTGCATCGAATTATAAATGCGTTTTTAATAGTCTTTTTTTGTTTAGTTTTTATTATATTTTTACACCTGAAGATAGAGGTATCATCCGAAACATGTCGTGTTTTTCATATGTTTAAATAAATAGTGGATCAAACATAGTTTTTCAATTTCCTAAGTATATTACTATGGAATTCTACAGTGTTAATGCCTTAGCGTTCAATAAGTTAAATAATATGTAATAAAATAAATTGGTGTAGTCTTCCCTCTCAACTCATACTGAACCAAGCTATCAACAAGTAGTAAGAGTGATATATTGAGACTGGTATTAGGAACTGGCGCCCGTGAGCTGGTACTCTGTTCGTTTATTTTCCTTTGTCAGATGACGATAACAAATAGACTTTGGCAACGATATACTCTCTCAACACGTGTGTCGGGGATTCGATTAGCTTCATTACTAAACTAATCAAAAGGCTGAGATCAGTACTCACTTCCTAAGAAGAATACTTAATTTAACTAACTAACCATCACGCCGACTCCCCGAAGGGGTAGGCAGAAAGAATGGACTGCCACACTTTTCTTTCCTGACATATTTCTCTCGATTCCTCAACATTCAAACATAGTGTCATGCACGCGCGTCGATTTCTCTGACTCCTCACATGGCCGACATTCAATATTTGATTTATTTGATCGTGCTACGTTTTCCTCGGTATTCCTCTATTTCTGGTTCCATTTACATCGTTAACATATAATGTTTTTACCATTCTTTCTTCATTTATTCTTTCCATATGTCCAAAATATCTTAAATATTTTATCCTTTAAATATTTTGTTCATCACACCATCATTCGCACCGCATTCACTACTTATATTTTCATTCGACACTCTATCATACAAAGAGTATGCACACATTCGTCTAAGAGATCTAATTTCTACTGCATTTATTCTACTTTCATCCTTCTTTTGCCAGTTCCATGCTTCGCTTCCGTACATACGGGTCGGTAGAAGAACACCAGTGTGCACTGCCATTCTAGATTTCTTGGACAGGTTTTTGTTTGCGATGACAACTTTAAGTGAACCATTCACTTTGTTGCCTGCCCCATCCCTTCTTTCAATGTCCCTTTCCACTTGCCCATCTATTGTTAACATACTACCTTAATACACAAACTCATCTACTTTATTTGCTATTGTATAAATAGCGCTGAATATAAAAAAAATCCTAAGTTTGTAAGACTGTTCTTAATAATTATGCAAAAAAAGAATGCGATCTGTTTACCAGTTTGTTAACAGCAGCTGGTTGAACCAGCTCACCTCAGGAGTGCATCACGATTTTTATAATGAATAAAAATATTGGACTAAAAGTGTATCTCAAATGTTGTGTTTTCAAGAGAATTTTGTGTGCGGAATCATTACGAATGTTAGAAAATGTTTTTTGTGAATCATTTTTATCAATAACTCAAGCTTACTATTGGTACAAAGCATTTTCATTTTCAGACGGTCGGGAAATCCTCAAACATTTGTCTCGTTCTGATCGACCTTCGACCAGAACACTGATGAACGCATTGAAAAAGTGAAAGAAATTCTTCTTCATCTTCTTCTTTTGATTGTAGATCTTGCGATCTATTTATGCAGGATATCAACTTTCTTCCTGTGATGAAGACGACCAGCCTTCTTTCCATCTCTTTGGTGGTCGTCCTGGTGGTCGACAGCCCTCTGGAGTCTCGTGCATCACGATATTAGGAATTCTTGCTTGATCCATTCTCTCGATGTGGTCCCTCCAGAATCGTCTTATCTGCCTACTCCATCTCACTATGTCTTCAATTTTGCAGGATTTGCAAATTTCTTCATTGGGTATCCTATATCTAAGGGTTCTCCCCACAATAGGTCGCAATGTTCTCATTTCTGCTACTCTTTAAGATGTTTGGTTCTGACAGTGTCTGATCTTGCTTCGATTTCGTATGTCATTATGGGCCTGATACATGTTTTATAAATTCTATCATTGCTTTCTACTAGCATATGCTTATTGTCCTAGACAGTGTCCCTTAGACATCCGGAGATAACTGCAACTTTATCAGTCTGTTTTTTAACTTCATTATATAGATCGCTGCAACTAGATATCTCCACACCCAACTGAAATTATGCTCATAATCGTCATCTGAGTGTTTAAAGGGTAGCATTAGACCTGAACATCTCTCGAGAGTCCATTAGTTTAATTTTGATGGAAATTTTGTAAATTTGTAGATCCATACATTCATTTGAAGTTACGCAGTTCTTGGAGCAATTCGTCCGGATATTAACACTTTTAATGTCAGTTTAGACTTGTCGGCATTTCGCTAATCTCGTTGTTATCAGAGACTTTTCTGGTAATAAATGAGTTCTAATTTTAATTAAAAATAATTGTTTAATACATTTTAATGTTATGGCTGGGGTCTTTGTTGAAGAATTCCAAATTTCTTCATTGCTTATCTTAGGTTCTTGATAACAACCCATTTAAATTATTTTTTTACTCAAGTAATCCTTGATACTTGAACCCTTTATTGGATCGAAGGAAAATATTTTAGTTATTCGCGTTCCAAAAGACACAGTTTTGTATTACCCACAAAGCGTTATTTAAATAAAATACATTTTATATGAATGAAAAGGTCTGTCTTTCCAGCATGTCATTCCACCAAAAGGGCGAAACATGTCATTACATCAAAAATATAATAAAACTAGAAGAAAACAGACGTTTTCATTCATATTAATTATTTAATGTGGAGTTTTACATCATAGTTCAAGAAACAATACAGAACATATTTGTAGAAGGAATGATAAGAATTGAATGATATAGATTCAGAAAACAAATCTTAAAATATTATTTTTGTACCATTCCTTTCATGACAATTTTTTTAAATATAATCAGCTTCCTAGCATCCAATTAAGGGTTAAAATCGAACATCTATGGAAGGAAAATAAAATCATAAATAAATTATCTATTTTCCTTGGGTTAAAATCGAACATCTATGGAAGGAAAATAAAATCATAAATAAATAATCTGTTTTCCTTTTTTTAATGAATGGGCACATTAAGACAGCTTCGTACACTTGCGCATCATGTATTTTAGTTATTTAAAATGATCGACGTGAACATTTAAATTATTTTTACATGCTATATTTTCCTCGGACCCAATCTACTGCTCCATTGCAATCTTTCGCGTACTTTTCTGCATTCATTCTCACCAAACTATTTTAAGAATTCTGCCATTATTTTGTTTTAAAATATTCTCGTTCTCAAGTAGATGTATTGCAGTTTTTTTATACATAGTCTTTTGAACTAACAATCACAAAGAAAGTTATTTAAATTCAAAATGAATTTTAAAACAGATTTACGCAATGTGTATGTATTAATTTAGATTTTTCTAACATCTCAATCATTCAAATATCCACATCTTTTACGAGTAGTAAGGGTAATTTTAAAACGGATGTTATAATTATTGAGTCGGAAACAAAATTGCAAAAAATGTTTATCAAAATTGATTTATAACTTTGCACTATCAATCACTCATACATCAAACAGACGAGTAACGAAAAATGTACGTTCAGAATCAAAGCAATTGGTACAGACGCAATTGTCGTACCAGATATCTGCTGCACAGTTCTTGTGGAGTCTGCAAAATTCATAAAACATCAAAGCATTGTTAATGGGTTGCAACTTAAGTGATTAATTGACTTGCTTTGTGCTTGAGTAACTAAGATTTGCGACGATAATAATTCACTGGCGCATGGCGGTTCCAACAAGTTTTCATTCTTTTTTTTAAATATTTTTGTTACAATTCGATGTTTGACTTGAGTATAATTTAAATTCAAAATAAATAATTCCACAAATAGACTGTACAAGTATAAACAAGTATGTAAACTCACAATAAATCTGTAAATCTCACAATAAGACTGTATAAGTATAAACAATCTCACAATAAGAATGGAATAATAAATCTCACAATATGACTGTACAAGTATAATATAAACAAGTATGTAAACTCACAATAAATCTGGAAATCTCACAATAAGACTGTATAAATATAAACAATCTCACAATAAGACTAATAATAAATCTCACAATAAGACTGTACAAGTATAAACAAGTATGTAAACTCACAATAAAGTGCGTAAACTCACAATAAAGTACATTATATTTACATTAAAGCCAATTCGGTAGTAATTCGCTTATCATACAAATATCATGTCGACCTTCGTGGCAGAGTGGTAAGAGCTCTGACTTCCATTCCAAAGGTCCCGGGTTCGATTCCCGGCGATGGCAGTGTGATTGTCACACTGTCTTTGGTCTGGTGTAGAATTCAAGTGACAATAAAATGGCGATAGATTGGCTACCTATCACATGTCATAAGAATCAATATGATAGCTAAAATAAATTGTATACAGTAATTGGGTTCAAATGACCTGTTGTATACAAGAAAAAATAATAATAATAATAATAATTTGCGATATGAATATGTGTCAATGATATTTTCATCTTCTTTAACCAGCTGACGTTAACTCCTGAACATATGCCTCTTCCATGTCACATTCCTGGGCTAATTGAAAGCACAAGATAGGAATGCAAAGAGAAGTAGGGGGAAGTCTATGTCCAGCGGCGGACGAAATCAGTTTTATGAGAAGAAGAAGACTTTTTTGTAAGTTTTCTATTGAATACTATATATTCGCGCATTTTTCATATCTTTAAGGTTCGCCCACGCCCTATTTAATCGAAGGCTTTTTAGAAATCGACAAAAGCTATTGGAGCGGAAAATAATCACTGTATGTTCCACTTAACGCGTGTTTTTTGTTTTTGTTTTATAAGGGTAAGAAAAAAACTATTCAAAAGTGTAAACAGCTATGACAATGAAAATTTTATTTTAATGTTTTAATACTCCTAAGTTTAAATTTCAACTGGTTATTTGAATCGAATTGCTGTATACAACTTTTTAGCTATTGATTCTCGTGGCATAGTACAGGTAGCAAGTCGCCATTTTTATTGTAACGTAAATTCTACCAGAACAAATACAGCGTTTATTGTTATTAGCAAAAGTGAATTGTAATGCATTCAGAAAAGCAGCGTCATTCAAAATATATTTAAAGCCCGTAGCATCATTCACACGCTACAAATTCTCTTTACACTTTCGTACGCAGACTTGCATTATTCAAGTTTAAAATAACCGCGTCTACTAATGCACTAAAAATACGAAAATATTTATAAATACGAAGCCTTAAAACATTTATGACAGCTCTCTGTTCGGTAAAAGTTTAAATCAACTTGTTTAATGATGACAGATTCGATCAACACTCAAAAATCGTATTTTTTTAGTTTCACCTCGTGTTAACGGCACATTCCGTTGAGAGCTTTCGACGATTTGGTTCTACCTTGTAGATATTATATATCACATATGTACCATGTATTTACAAACATTGGAGTTAAACCAGATTTAACTAACAGACTAACCATTGCACCGTCTCTCCGAAGTGGTAGGCTGAATGAATAGACCGCCACACTGTTTTTTAACTGCTCTGGCATACATACTTCTTTCGCTTCCTATACCTCATTCACGCACTTCGATTTCTGAGATGCTTCACGTGACCGACGTTTAAATTTCATAGTTTTAATCGTGCCACGTTTTCCTCGGCCTTCCTATATTTTTCGTTCTGTTTACATCGTTAAAATACTTTTTTTATTCATCATTTACATGTGTCAAAAGCATAACATTGATCCTTCCATTAATTTGTTCATAAGACTTTCATTCGCACTGCATTCACTTTTTATATTTGTAATTCAATATACACATTGACTTTTGGAAGAGGGGGTTAAGTCAAGGAGATTGATAGGAGAATACAGCTCGGTTGGTCTGCATTCGGAGGGCTGGGCAACATATTCAAGTCGGACATGCCACAACATTTAAAAACAAAAGTGCTGGACCAGTGTATGTTACCTGTGATGACCTATGGATGCGAGACATGGACGTTAACTAAAGAAGCATACACAAAATCAAAGTTACACAACGGGCCATGGAAAGATCCATGTTGGATCCATGTTGGACTCACTTAGAGACCATATACCCAACGTGGAGATTAGAAGACGCATCAGGGTCACCGATGTAGGGATACGCATTGCGAGGATGAAGTGGCAGTGGGCTGGTCATGTGTGTCGACGGAATGATGGAAGATGGAGCCAGTGGGTTACTGAACGGAGGCCAAGGTTGGGGCGGAGAAGTGTCGGGAGACAGTCAACCAGGTGGAGCGATGATATTGTGCGGATAGCGAGAAGGGCCCGGAGAGAACACTAGCGAGAGACCGAGAGAGATGGCTTGGGGGTGGAGAGGCTTGCCGAAAGTGTTAGCAGAAAGAATGGACTATCACTCTATCCTGACACATCTGTTTAGCTTCCCCCATAATAATACAATATAATACGGCACACGTCGATTCGTCCGATTTTTTAAATTGGATTTATTTGGCATTTCTCGGTCTTCCTCGAATCCGTATTCCAATACATCGTAAACGTACACTTTAATAATTATTATTTCTTCATCCATGGATTCCATATATTCAAATCAACGCAATAGTCCTTTCAAAGTCGGAAGAATCGTTAACAAAGGCGTGAGTGTATGATTCGCAGTATTAATGTTGAGGGCGTTAAAGAGGTTTGTCGGAATAGAGTGTGCTGGTCCATTCTCTCTGCCTGTTGTTCTTATGTGAAACTTCACATGTAGTCAAAATCGTAAAATGTTCATTATCATTATTTAATGATTGTTGAATCGACCTTCATTATTAGATCTGCAGATATTTCTAATAAAACGTTACACATTATATTATACATATAATAAACTACTATAAATGCTTTATAAATTTAATGGACGTTCTACATACAAGGTCGTAAATAAGTTACAAAGTGTTTACTTTTCAGAAAATCTTTAAATATACATATTTGTAATAAGCCATAAGCCAACATGCAAGATAGGACTGTGTGGAGAAATATAGAGAATGTCTATATCCAGCAATGGATGACATCGGCTCTATAAGTAAGTAAGTAAGTATATGTCATCAATATATTGGGAACCCTATTAACTGATTGAATGAAAAATTGAGATTGGATCTTGGAATTATATTCATGAACACATGTGGTCACAATCTTGTTAAACTGTATGAATTAATTTAACAATAACTTTCATAATAATAGCTAACTAATTTTTATCAGACAATTACAATTTAAATTTCAAATTACATTATTCACTTCAAATTTGTAGTTAAATGTCTAGAATCATTTTTTTATTTTAATGAAATAGAACGATATTTTACAATTTAAGAACTATATCCATTTTGTATTTATTTTGGCAGCGTCGAAATTACCACAAAATTGGAAGTAGTTTAAAAAAATATCGTTTTTTTTAAATATAATTATCATTTTAAATGAACTTCCAAAATATTTTTGTTAAATCATTTGATTTTCTTAAGTACATTATTATGTTTATTTTTTCATTCAAAGATACACCAAAGTTTAAGAATAAATTAAATATTTATTTTATTTAAACGAGGTAAAACTTCATTTACATCAAATATTAATGAAAATTTCTGTGATCCAAAAGTTTTATTATATTTTATGGAAATGACATTTTTTATGTTATAATGGCATTATCGAGTGTGATTTGATTGATGAAACCCTAAACAACGATAAATCAGGTTGTCACTAAAAAATTATAAAGATAAAAACCTCGAATAAAAATAGTTTTTGTGCTATAAATAGTGGATCTCGCTCGCAGCCTCGTAAGAACAAGCAAGAGAGTAAAAAGTAGCGCCCTTTCACGCACGAACAATGAAAGTGTGCATTTTTATTTTAAATTGCAGTTTGAAAAACAGCGTTACAGTTAAAAGATTAAAAAATTCAAGAGTCTAAAAACTCACCACAGTAAGCACCTTCCTCAAGTCTTGCTGTAAAGCAGCTATGTCCAATGAGCCCCCAGCGTTCTCCCCAAGTCTCCGCAGCGTGTCGGCAAGGGGGCCCCTTAGAGCTTGAAGCTGCCGCCACGATTGCGCGTACTGCCTGCGCACCAGCTCTATTATAGTCGATGTAAGGGCCAGCCCGACCAGGATATACATGGTACAGAGCAGCATGTAGTTGGGTCTTTCTGAAATCGGAAAAAAAAATTGAATGATTTCGTAGATTTTCACTGTTGGTAGCTTAGCTTAGATAGATATGGTTTTTTTTATCTTGGGTATATCCGTGCAACATCTTTTTCTCGACCAACGTTTCGGAAATCGTTGCAGTCTCCATCTTAGTAATGAATACCTTTTATATAAAGACTGCAATGATTTCCGAAATATCATCGAAAAAGACAAGTTACTCGGATATACCCAAGATACATATGAATTAGAATTCTTGGCAGTACGAGTATACCTTTCAGAAGAAATATGTAAATGTCTATATATAGAGTTTATATATAGAGTTTATATATGTCTATATATAGAGTTAATATAGAGTTTATCTTTCAGAAGAAATATGTAAATGTCTTATTAAAATATGTTGTTAATCTTTCTACGACAGTGTCAAATGCCTATAACCAAAGAAAATACGCAGAGAGAAAATAAACGCTAATATAATGTAAACCTGAACCTTTATTACAACCCAGAGCATGATAACCGAGAAAAACCGATATAGGAATTCTTACCAAGAAAATTTTATTTAATTCACCAAGAAATACTTGCATGCAAAGCCGCTTAATTCTTGAAATATCTGGAAAAAACATATTTTAAATATAAATTTAAACCGTTAGATTTTTATACAATCGAGTCGATCAAAGCATTCGACATAGAGCTTGTGTCAATCAGGGATTGAACTCGCGTCCCCCGGATTTAGAACAAAGCATTATATCCTCTTGATTCAAACCGTCAAAGGAGTGGTTACATTCAATGAACATTATAGATCTTAAATTGAAAATATTAGTTTTTCTTTTTTTTGGTGACAAAATGTTCGACTCCTTGAAAATAATTATGTATAAAGAAGATTAATCCTGATATTCGATATCATTCATTTCTTAATGGAATACTAAAAACAAACATTATAAGAGTCTGATAATAAATTAGAGTTCTAGAAAGTTTTTTTTATTTCAAATACCAAATTCGGTGTTCAAGAAGCTGGGTAATACAATACTCCATTAATAAATGCCTATATAGCACTCATAATTATAGGAAGTTCATTATATTTATTCAATATTTGGTCTATTTGTGTGTTGGATTGACATTTAAATCATCTTTTTTGAACATTGTATTTTAATCGACACTTTTTTTTTTGCGCACACACGTTTCAGATAGTATTGTGTGGAAATCAAGGTTTATAAAATATGAAATATATCTTTGGCATATAGAATGGAATAATACTCCTAGCGGCTTCTAACAATATGTTAGGCGACAGCCTTCGCATTGTGTTAATAAGGTAGTTTGCTAAAACGCCGAAAATCATTCTCCATAGATGGCGTTAGTGGGTTGGTTGTATAGGTTAATTCTTGAAAAAATTCACTAGTGCAACCAAATCTACATAGATGGCTGACTGAAACTGACACGTGAAGATAAATATGGATTTTGAAGTATATATACATCTTCCAAAAAAATTGTCATGCATGATCACAATAACAAAGGTGGAATGGGGAATGTTGTAATTACATAAAGCGTGCGCTTAACCCAACCAATGACAGGTCATAAGTCCTGTAAACACCTTGATCATCCATGTTCAGTTTCCAGTTTACGTCTTCGTCTCTATTGAGATACAATTAAAATTTATAAAATATATTCAAGCCAATTGCGCCTCTTTTATAAAATTTGACGTAACATTATTAAAATGTTGTTGACTTTAATCAACAACATTTTTACAATATTTCGTCAAAACTGTCAGTCACGAATACCACAATAACGAAGTTTTCAGAATAACAGAGTTTTAGGCGGGTCCGGACGAATTTCTTCACAAAACCTATTAAAAAAAATATTCCCAAATAACGAATAGAAATATTATGAATATGAGGATATGCATAATTTTAATGTTGGTGGAAGAATATCCGTGCTTGTAAAAGGATAAATCATATGAATATACTTTGGTATTATTAATAATGACACACGTTAAAAATAATTCCATAATCTAAAGACAAACCTTTTTAAATATGTTGGTAATTCCAACTTTGATATAAGCAACTTGTCCATATTTAATCTTTAAGGGAAGTTTTTATCCACGAAAACCAAGAAATTAACTAACTAACTAACCATCACGCCGTCTTCCACGGGGGTAGGCAGAAAGAATAGACCGCTACACTGTTCTGTCCTGACATACTTCTCTCGCTTGTCCTGACATCTTTTCATCGACTCCTCGCGTGACCGACATTCAATATTTGATTTATTTGATCGTACCACGTTTTCCTCGGTCTGCCTCTATGTCTAGTTCCATTTACATCGTTAACATATATTTTTTTACCATTCTTTCTTCATTCATTCTTTCCATGTGACCAAACCATCAATGATCCTTTCATTATTTTGTTCATAACACAATCATTCGCACCGCATTCACTTCTTATATTTTCATTCGACACTCTATCATACACAGAGTATCCACACATTCGTCTAAGAGATCTCATTTCTACTGCATTTTTTCTACTTTCATCCTTCTACTGCCAGTTCCATGCTTCGCTTACATACATAAGGGTCGGTACGAGAACACCATTGTGCACTGCCATTTTAGCTTTTATGATGACCACTTGATCTCTAAAAATATGCTGAAAATTTTGATATAATTTTAAAACTTTGATAAAAGCAAATGGTCCATCTTTAATCTTTAATGGTAGTTTTTATCTAAGAAAACCAAGAAATTAAACCAAGTTTAATTGGTTGAAAGCTTCGGATTGATGTTTCCAATAAAACGGACCGATTAAAGAGGAGATTTTTGCGGTATTTTGATGGATTTAGAACTTTACAATCCAAGTAAAAAGCAATCAAATAGAATTATTTCAGCAGCTTCACGTTTCATGCAGCGATTACGTACACATGTTTACACTTTTCTCAATAAATCTTTTAATGTCGATCTTCGCGGATATTCTTACAGGATATTATGCATTACTGGAACTATGCGTCATGTGGATTTTATTAGAAACATGTTTGATTCAGAAATATTCATTTTGTTTACGTATGATATATTAAACACAACATTTTGGATCGAGAAACATGAAAACGCTAATTTAAAATAATAGAATTCGTGATTAATAATCTATCTATATATAATATTTGTATGATTTTTTTAAATTCTTATCAAATCTAAGGGGTAACAAATTAATATATTATAGTAAATATTGACGAAATATTCATTTTCTAGAAGTTACATTATATTAAATGGGATTGAACATTGAGAAGCATCAGATTCCTGCCGGCTACCGTCCCCCCGGAAGACCATCAAAGAGATGGAGGGATAGCTGGGAGTCGACCTCCCAAGAGAGGTCAGCCTAATTACAGGAACAGACCAAAGGTCTAAAAAAAATAAGAAGAAGAATAAGACTTATTATACTAAGGAAATTGAAAAAAAATTGTTGAATCCACTATTTATTTTAAAAAATATTTAAAAAAAACACGACATGTTTCGGAGGATACCTCCATCTTCAGGTGTAAAAATATAAGATGGAGGTATCCTCCGTATCTTTTTTAATATTTTTTTTAATAAATAGTGGATTAAACAAAGTTATTTTCAATTTCCTAAGTACGAGTATATTCGAGTACTATGGAATTCCACAGTGTTAATGCCTTAGTATTCAATAAACTTTTCTTATTGATTGATTGTTGATTATTCACGACTAAATTTCTTTACAATAATTTTATTGGGAAGAACAGTGAAGGGTATCATTGTTGGAGCGAGGCCGACGATCGATACCGTGTAAAATAGTCACCAGTTAAGAAATATTACGATTATTACCTTTTGTAATATTTTCATTTTGAAAACGAAGTATTTTATGTAATAATTAAATAAAGCAATGTTTTTTTAAATTACAATACTTCCACTTCTGCCTTTATTTCGACAGCGACTTTTTTCGCCAGGCTCGCTGACATCGACTGACTGGGTACGACCAGTCTGTCGATGCCAGCGAGCCTAGCGAAACCACTCGCTGTCGAAATAAAGACAAAAAGGTAATTTGTTAAAAAACATTGTTTTATTTAATTATTATTAAAAATGAACTTCCACCAGATTTCAGTAAAATCATTCGATTATCGTTAAAATATTTTGTGATAAATACATAGAACGCTAACAAAAATAAGCGAAAACTCTCATTAGTTCAAGATATCTCACTGCACCTTGTCACTTCAAAGACGTGAAAATACCTGGTATTCTATTATAACTATTATTGTTGAGTCTATTTACGTTTCATTGGGACACGGTCTGCTTGGCTTATTTTCAAATGTTTGTTTTTTCCAGTACATATTTTTTTATTTGTATTTTACCTCAATTTACTTTGGTACTTTTAGTTAAAAGATATGTTGTTATTTATATTAACTCTTTCTTCTCTCTAGCCATCTCTCCACAGCTGGATGTAGGCTTCTTCAAATAGTCGTCATTTTCTTATATCCTGCGCTCTAATCTCTCTAAAATGCTTAATGTCTCCAGCATTGTTCAATTGCTACATACAACCAGCTATAGATGAGTTGAGAGAATAAATGAGAAATTGGCCAGGAGTAAAAATACAAGAACAAAAAATTTACATTATTAGATATGTGGATGATATCGCATTGCTTGCAGACACGGAGACTTAATTGAACGAGGCCTTATAAAGGTTTTAAAATATTCTCATATCTCAATATAATATGACTATAAACAAGGACAAGACGAAATGTATGGTCGTTGGGCGAGACGATGGATCTGTGAATGTTGTTGAGTGGCACCAGCATTCAACAGGTTAGAGAATTTGTATATCTGGGCAGCAGAATAACTCGAGATGGGCGCTCAAAGGCAGAAATCGTAAGCAGGATACAGCAAGCCAGAGTAGCCTTCAAAAAAAGACTTGAATCGAATAAGATTTATATGAGCACCAGAAAAAACACTTTTGTCTGGAGTGTGCTGCTGTATGGCTGCGAGATATGTAACATTGGCCGGAGTGAGTGCAGACGTCTAGATTCTTTTGAAACAGCCAGGCTATAAGGAGGACCGGAGAAACGAGTAAAATGATTAAAAGGATTGCCCAGCAACGAGCAAACTGTATAGGCCATAACATCCAGCACCCGGGTCTTCTTATGCTATCGTAGAGGGAAGGGTCGTGGGCAGGAACTGCAATGGCCGCCCGTGGGACGCCTATATTGACCAAGTGATTAGGGACATGCGCTGTGGCAGCTACACAGAGATGAAGAGACTGGCTGGAGACAGGACTGAGTGGAGGAAACGAGTGACCAATCCTCTGGATTGTAACCACGAAGAAAAAGAAATCTAACTTCTTTCCCAGACTGTAATTTTGTCGTCAGCTCATCTCTTGTGGATCCGACCTCTTTTTTCCTACCATGATCTCCACATCAAAAGTTTGGGTGCTCATCTGTCTGTTCCCTGTCTGGCGACATTTCCTGCCAATTTTCACATTAGCTTAACAGCATGGTTCATCACGTTGTCAAGCTTTGTCCGGCTTATGATTCAGTATTCGGTCATTTATATACAAGTGGAAAAATAGAAATAAAAATACTACCCATATATTTTTAACATTTCGTTTTGGTATATTCTGGTTTACAATCGAACTAGTGGGTTAAAATGGATGCAGACAGCCCAGGATTGAGCGACATGGAAGCAAATGGAATAGGCCTTTGATCAGGAGTGGATGAAGAAGAGACAACCCACGTTTTGCCTAGAAATGATTGACCAAATGAATAAATCCTTCCTTACTAATCCACACAAATTCATTCCGTAAAATATTTTTGTTAGTTTATTAAGCGCTCCTGGTTAATAAAGTCTAAGATTTATAAAACACGTCAAGACTAATAATAAAAATTAATATATGTTCAGTGTAATTTTACTTATTTGTCTATCAATCCGACCACCTTAGACCGTTTACTGCCAGCGTTAAGTTAATTTGAAATATTTTTGTATTTATTCAAAAAACACCTGTGTTATACATATGTACTAGCGTGTGTACTGTTTAAATACAAAGTCATAAAAATCAATTTATTGTTTAAATAGAAGAAGAAGTGGTTTCAGTTTAAAGTTAATCCATTGTTTTGGTGAAAATTAACTGTTAAATTTGAAATAATGTTATAATATTATATAATAAAACAAAAACTTTTTTTCTATGAAACTATCGCGACAGCTGTTTGGCCAACCAATATTGGCATTCAAGTAACAGTGTTACAATCAACTTATGATTTTAAGATTACTCAATTGATTGTATGACTCATGATGCCAACATCGGTTGGCGAAACAGCTGTGACGACAATTGTATTAAATATAAAATAAATTTATTGTGAGTGAATAACAGTGTTTTATATTCAACAGTTAATTTATTAATAGTTTGAAATAAAAATAAAAATTTGAAGGATTTCTCATAATTACTTAGCATTTCCAAGTAATAAATATTTTATAATGTTCATTAAAAAGCCAGCTTACCGTACAAAATCAATTATCCATGTCGTAAACTCACAATTTTTGTGAAAAAGCTGATACTATGATTATAAATGAGTCGTTTCCTTGAAATTTTATGTCAGACAATAAATAATATAAAAAAAATTAATATAGACATATAAAACTAATGTTTTTACATGCTGTCTGCCATGATAATTGTTTTAAATTCATCTTAATTAGCACTAAAACAGTGGGCGTCAAATTTTGGCTTACGATAGCATTTGTTTTTTTTATACATGTATGTATATACGAGTATAAATCATGCTGCAATTCTGGCAGAAGTTTCTAATATTTCTAAGAAATTTGAAGAGCGTTCGTTAATTGAAAATATGAAGTAAAAATTTATAATTGGGTTACACGACCCGTAACTTGTTTATGAAAATTGAAAAAAAATGTACAATGTTTTTCAAAAGTTATTAATTCGAAAATACGTATTTCATATAACGTTCAATGTGTTATAACACTTTTCAATTTGACTGCTCACATTTTCAGTACTATCAGTATAATTATAAGAAAGATTCTTCTTCTTCTTCTTTAACAGCCGTTGTCATCCACTGCTGGACATAGGCCTCCCCCATTACTTCTCCATGTATGACATGTCATACGGGGGGTGATTGGCATTACAACGCCACGCTTGCCAGACGGGTTGGCGAGGTGTCCTTCCACGTTAGCCTATGCATCAAAATTATCCACCGAGGTTATTCACATTCGATCTCTAACATTTCGCATAGTATCCAGGGGAGACCAAAGTCAAAGAGGTGTGGATAGGTACTTGGGATCAGATCAATCCTCCATCGTAGCATGGCCATCACCACGATGATGGCCATGCACCGATGCACCGGAGTAAGGAAGTAAGAAAGATTAATTAAACAAAAACTATGTAGTTTAAAAAAATTACATATTAATTTTTTAATAAGTGTGGAAATGATTTACTGGATGTATGTTATTAGATAATCTGTCATGCGCCCTTGAGGTGATTACATCACAAAAACGGCGCTTTAAAAGTTAGCATATTATTATTATTATTATTAAATCAATTCACTTAGTGATTAATTACATTGTATTATTTGTATCTTCTTGTTATACTAGTTTTCTTTAATAAATAAAACTTAGTTTACATTTTCACATGTAAGATCCAGAAAATATTCAATTTAGCATGAATATTATCAATAATAATAAAACAATACGAACCAAATTCTGTTTTAATGTTTAATCTTAATTCAGATAATTCTGAAAGATTTTTACTAACATTTGTACTGTCTAACATTTATTTTACTGTACTAGTTAAAAAAAATTATATTTGATAATGCCTTAGCATGGCAAAACATTTCATTCCCATAAAACATAATAAAACTTTTAGAATTTTTCATCCGCATAATTAAAAAAAATCATTAAATTAAATCAACTTTTATCAAGTTAAAGCGATGTTTTTATATTAACTACTCGTACTTCCAGTTAATGGGTTTGGGCAGTCAGAGGTATGAAAAAATTAGTATTTTTAAAAAATGCAGTAATTTAGTTTATACATAAACCAAAAATATTAAATTAGTATAATATGTTTTAACTTGATTTGATCCAAATTTAAAAATTTGTCTATAAATTATATATGAAGTAATTGCCATATTTGTAGGACTCTGTTCCATAAGTGGTGATTTGCGGTGACCATTTTAACTTCCTACAGGTTCATCTAAAAACGTTCAAATAAATAAATAAAATATCATTTTAACAATCTAGTGCCTGATCGAAGCTTTTTTTTTAATAATAAACCAAATGGCGGCTAAAATTTACTTACGGATGATCAAGGAAAAATGCAACAATGTTTATAAAAAATAGAAACTTTTATTGAAAGAAAAGTAATCCTTTAATCAGGCACTAGATTAACTATTAAAATAATATATTTTTAAATCAAGTTAAAACCTTATATAATAATTTCAAATTGTTGGTTTTATAAAATAAATAAAATTACTGACAATTTTTATTTATTTAAAATATTTGTTTTCTTCATAACTCTGACTGTCCCTAACCCCTTAATAAATAAAAAGCCAGCTAGTCTGACGAAACCGATCACTGTCGAAATAAAGATAATAAGAGGAAGTACTTAATGAAAAAGGTCGTTTAATTTCATTATTATATAAAAATGAAGTTCTATCAAAAGATTTCAGTAAAATCACAAGATTATCAAGTTCAAAAGATACAGAGATTACTTGAACCGTTTATCTCTTTGCTACAGATTTAAAGTCTCGGTGTCAAGGTTAAGCATCTTAAGAACACAGTTCAGTGGACCAAGAAAACATAACTCGCTTCACTTCCGTGATCCACGGGCCGAGCATTGTATTTTGACAAAAAAACAATTTGGATAACTTCCAAAAAAAACAACCACCAGACAATCGTAATTACCGAATGAACGGAACTAAACTTTCTCTGACATTTTCCTCTCGGATTCCTAGAATTCTCCTCACCCCACACGGTTATTGTTGTGACTGAGAAGGTTAAAAATAATATTTATTTATTCGCGCTGAAAGTTGAGGCGTAAAATGTAAAGTTTAGTGGTTTTAAATAGGATTGCGTCAGAAGGATGTGTTGCAGAATTTACGATGCCAAATCCAACGCCAAGACATTATACATTTGCGGTTTTGTCTTTTCTACAATGATATATGAAAAAGTTTTACCAAACAAATTATTTTATGTGCCGCAAGAGCTCATACGTCACCACAAATATAGATTTATTGCTATTTGAACAACGATATACATTTTAAAAATCATAACTAACTAACTAACCATCACGCCGTCTCCCCGAAAGGGTAGGCAGAAAGAATGGACTGACACACTTTAACCGATGCGGCACTCCATCCTTCTCTTTTCGCCCCGCGGGAGACGCGGTGTGAAGGGTTGCGAACCTCATCGCCAACAATAGGCATCTCCCGCCCACATCGATAGTCTAATATCCATAAAATAAATAAAATAAAATATGTGCACATATTGTCTATTTCATTTATGTTCCACATAACCACCGTATTTTTTTTTTCATATTAGCAGTAATTAGGCACTTGAAAAAAACACCACCAGCAAGAACTTTTAATTAATATTGAAGAAATTATTCGAATTGTCATTGGAACAAAAGAAATATTTTTTTTACACCTCTCAAAATTCTTTAAATAAACGAAAAAACTTGTATAATTTTAACATCAAAACAGTACAAACGTATAACGTGTCACAATTAACTATTATAAAGTGCGTAAACAATCAAATCGACGAACACAATTCACTTATACACGAAATATCTCCAAATTTAAGGGAGCACCACAAGAACCAAACTTAATTTTCAAAATCAGAACCAGTAAGTAAAAAAATCATTATAAACGATATATGACGAAGTGAATGCAGCTTTGAATAAAATTATGAAAAGTTCATTATCAAATTAAATCAAATCAGTTTATTAACTCAAAAGACATTACAAACAGCAAAATGTTTAAGGTATCTATTGAGTACAGGTAAAATATTATAAAAATACAACATAATACCAGGAACGCATTAGGGATGGTTCGACATTAGGAAGACAAGATACTCTCTAAAGTCAAGAGAATTTGTCTTTTGAACGTACTTTCACTAATATTTGAAACGTCGATCTCCGAGGAGACCGTGTTCAGCAGACTAATTTCTCTTCCCACCGGTGTCACCAGAGGCAGATTGGTTCTGGTGGCCGGTAAAACAATCTGTGCTGTCGCTATTGGAAAAATCTCTCAGGGACAAAAAGACCAACACCCTCTAGCACAGCCGAGTTCTCGAAATATCCCCTGATTGAAATGGGTAATGAGATGCTCATCTTTTCGAAGCTGTTAAGAATTGGTTCCGAGCATTTCCAAAAGAAATTCCGTGGGATAGAGCCACGGATAACTACCATACTCCTTCATGTAGAGATACCTAATTATGATGGTTTGGACACGTGGAAACAATGAATGAAGGTGTAATGGCGAAGATAATATACATTAACGATGTGAATGGAACAAAAACTATCTAAAAAATTATGAAAACTTGCCACAGTAAAATTTTAAATGTATTTTCGAAAAATCGACGCTCGTGCATGACTCGATGTTAAGGTATCGAGAGAAGTATGTCTAAAATGAACAATGTGGTCCATATTTTTTGCCTACCTCTCGATGAAACGGCACGATGGTTTGTTAGTCAAAATATAATAGACGACCTTCGTGGTAGAGTGGCAACACCTATGAATCCTATAACGAAGGTCCCGGATTCAATTCCCGGCGATGACAGTATGATTCCCATACTGTCTTTGGTCTGGTGTAGAATTCACGCGGCAATAAAATGGTAATCAACACACAAAAAGTTGTATACAGTAATTGGGTTCCAATAACCCGATGTATACAAAAGTGGAAATCATCGGGAAAGTACCACATTAAAGGTCCAAGTGGCATCCCATTAGAATATCATTAGAATCAATATAAAAGCAATACTCTTTACGTCTATGGTTTGCGCTGTAATGATGTAAAGAGCCATTCAATAAATATAATCGAATTAACTAATTTAAAAAAGAAGACGAATCGAGAAAAATTCTGCCGCATAAAAGATTATAGCATTTTTTTTTCCTGTTTACAAACAAACCATACTTACTTGGAACTAAATCGCCAAAGCCAATGGTCGTCATGGTGACGAAGCAGAAGTAAAACCCATCGTTGAAGGTCCAGTCCTTTTCCCAGAGCACGAAGAGGCCCGCTCCAGCCGCCAGGTAGAGGAAGAGGAACCCCACAGCAGCCACGGCGAAGATCAATCTACTCGGCTGCTTCTCGGTCGGAGTGTGAGATGATTGGCAGAAATCTAAACGGCGTTGGAAATAAATAATAAGTAATATTATAATTATACAGTGAGTACAGATGACATTCAAAGAATGTTGTTCAAATTTCACACAGTATCACAAAGGCCAAAATGGTTATAACAGTCAACAAAACACAAAGTCTTACAATATCCAGATAACCTGCTAGGTGTAAGATGACTTTTTATGACTAACTAACTAACCATCGCGCCTTTTCCTGGAGGCGTAGCCAAAGAGATGAATCGCCACACTGTTCTATCTTGACATAACTCTCACGATTCTTTTACATTCACACATCGTGATATGCACGCTCGTCGATTTTTCCTATTTTACACATGGCCGCCTTTCAGTAATTGATTAATTTGGTCATGCCTTGTCTTCCTTGACATTCCTCGACTTCTTTTTTCCATTTATGCTACTTGTGTATGTATTTTTAACCATTCTTCCGTCATCCATTCGTTTCATATGTCCAAACCATCTTATTGACCCTTTCTTAATTGTATTTATCACGCATTCATCCGCCTTACATTCCTTTCTTACTTCATCATTAGATATTCTATCATACCTTGTTTTTTTTCTGCACATTCTTCTTAGTGACCTTTTTTCTACGGCATTTATCTGACTTTCATCCTTCTTCTGCCAACTTTAATCTTTACTACCATACATAAGGGTCGGCACTAGAACTCCGTTGTCCACTGCCATCTTCAGTCGACTTTTAATGATATGTATTATAAAAAATTGAGAAAAAAAAATTCAATAAGTTAATTAAATATTTTATTGCTCAACAAAAAAGCTCAGGGTACGGCCACACAGAAGTCCCAGAGTAAGAGTCATAATGAACACCCGGCGAACCAACGTAGGGCGCACTATGGAACCGGCCACACTATACGCTCCGCGCCACAGGGCGTGATCACAAGCGAACTGTGTCTTGACTCCTACCCAGGCACTCCGGTGTGGCCGTACCCTTACACTTACATGGTATTTCAGGCAAGTTCTTCCCGAGAATCGACACTGCTGTGGCGAATATTCTACCCCAGTCCGCTATCACAGTCAGCGTCAAAGGAATGCCGATGAGAGCGAACAGGATGCAGAATAGACGACCCCAGAATGTAATGGGAACGATATTTCCATAACCTGTAAGAAAAGTAAAGTCATTTTAATTTCTTCAAAATTTAAACGAAGCACAACGGTAAAATAAGACAGTACTTTTAGGGTCTTCCCTACAAAACGATCACGCTTCGAACACGAACAATCAATCAATCAAATCAGTTTATTTTCTCAAAAGATATTACAAAACAACAATTATGATTTATGGCATCTATTGATGCCTTAAATTATAATTGTTGTTGAATTATTGATAAAGAAGAAGATCAAATGTCCAGTGATTTGTTCTTGATACTTCCATAAAACATATTCAAAGAGTCCATTGTTTTGGCCGAATCACTATGATACCTTAACATTTTAAACTGTTAAATGATTTAACTTTGTTTTATGTATTACAATTGTATTTTATTTTATGCGACTGCTGCAAGAACTTTAAAATTATATCAAAGAAATTGTTCAAATTGACATAGGAACAAATACACAAAAAGGTTCGAAAAATCAAAATTTGACATTTGATATATTGTAACACCTGATGATGTCAACATAGGTTGACGTTGACACACAACATAGGTTGAGGTTGACACAGCTGTCGCGTAAAATAAAATACAATTGTGATTCATATAACAAAGTTACTTAATTTAACAGTTTCAAATATAATCCATTGTTTTGGCTGAAACACTTTGATATTTCTACATTATTAACTGTTTTAAGTTCTCTCTTATAAATTTAACAATCGATTATATTTTGTCGCAACAGCTGTTTCGCTAACCGATTTAAGAATCGTCAGGTCTTACAATCAAATAAAAAATACAACAAAAAGACTTAGTTTATATAAAAAATTATTAGGAGGGGAAGAAACTGCATACATTATTGTAAACAATTATAATATATTTTTATTGTTTCTGGAAAATGGTGTAAAACTCCATATTAAATAATTAATACGAATGAAAACGTCAGTTTTCAAGAAGTTTTATTATATTGTAAATGAAACTTCACCACTTGAGTTTTATATTTTATACGACTAGTTTCGGAAGCGACAGATGCTTCCATTTACAGGTTTAAATATAAACATTATCATCCTTCCGAAACTAGTCGTATAAAATATAAAACTCAAGTGGTGAAAAACAAGTGTTTCATTTACAATTTAATCATGTCCTACCACAAAGTGAATGCCGAAACAATAAATAACATAAGTTTTATTATATTTTATGGAAATGACATGTTTCGCCCTTCTAAGGCATTATCAAATGTCATCTCAAATCAACATTTGATAATGCCTTAGAAGAGCGAAACATGTCATTCCCATAAAATATAATAAAACATCTAGAAAACAAAAACAACAAAACAATTATTAGGTTATACAAAACATTACAAGAATCCGAAGTAACCATTATAATTAACTTAGGCCAAAAATTCACTTAATACTTTTTGATTATCTGGTACAGATATATTGTATTGCATACTTCCTCGCGCATCAAATCAGTAACATCCGTTTGAGAGAAATTGAACAGAAACGATATTACAAAGATCAGACATTACACGTCAATTGAAGAACAAAGCGTCCACATTAATAGCCCGAAAAATGTATTGCATATGTTGGCGGAGGACAGTTTTATCGGTTTTCTTGTAAGATAAGCACATAGAGAGAATATTACTATTAGCGGTGAAATCGCCCATGAACGGGGCTTCGTAGTGTATACAAACAATAAAATCATTCTATATAATTTTAATGTGTCGTTACAATGAATTATCGACTCCTGGAAATGAAATGTTCAAGTGAATATTGTTTGAAGATTATTCGTGAAATTTTCATGATTTTCGGAAATAGCTTGCGTCCTGAACCGTTTCTTCTATAAACATTATATCTTTACATGATATGGCTTCTTCTTATTATTTCTCAGCCTATTCCCGTCCACTCCTGGACAAAGGCCTCCTCCATTCGCTTCCATGTCACCTCGGCTTGTGCAGACTACTCGTACATCCATATTCCGACATGTCGGTTCAGATCATCCTTCCACCGTAGTTGCGGTCACCCTGCACTTCTATTTGCCGTCCACGGTCTCCAAATCAGCAGACGAAAAATGGACAAAGAGACTGCTGCTGCTGATATGTCTACATGTGCGTAAAATGAAATTTTCAATGAGGTCTCATAATAATAATAATAATAATAATAATAGTAATTTGCTAACTTTTAAAGCGCCGTTTTTGTGATGTAATCACCTCAAGGTTAAGACGTGTTTTAAATCTAAAAATCTAAATGTGACCGCTTAAAAAGCGATCGGTTTAAAAGTATAGTAGAACAAAGTATAAATGTTTAACTTGGGTATGAAATATGAAAAATATGGGTTTTCAATTTAGATCTGAAATCTGTCGGATCATTTATGCATCTAAGGTGTGAAGGGAGATTGTTCCAAGCTGATGGACCGGCTACCGCGAACGCTCGATCCCCGAAATTTGTACTGGGGCAACGCTTCGGTTCAACTAATCTTCCTATTGCTGAGGAGTTCGCCGAGCGAAGTGTGAATTTCCTTGAATTTAGGCTGTCCGTTATACAGAGTTCAGATTTATAACTTGGTGCCATTCCATGTAGCGCTTTGAAGACTGTCCAGCAGAGTTTATACTGGATTCTTTCTGGACTTTTAAGCCAGTGAAGTTCTTTGAGATGTTGTGTTATATGAGACTTTTTTGGAATGCCTTTAATGAGCCTTGCTGCTGCATTGAACGCAGATTGAACTTTGTTTATTGGTTGTTTTGGAATGTTTGCATAAATTCCATTACAATAATCAAGTCGTGACACAACGAAGGAATTTACAAGAGTTTTGAAAGTGTCATGGGGAATACTCCTTTTGACGGATTTTAATCGTCTTAGGTGGAAGAAACTATTCAGAATTAAAAGTATTCAGAATTATTTTGAAAGAAAAGTTTCTTTACGACAACCTCTTTCTTCTGATTCAGTTATAAAGTTACATGAACAAATTAATTAAATGATCATTAAAAAAAAAGAGTAAGACTATAAGTAAACAAATCGGAGAAGGCCAAAGAAATACAGTCTACAAGAAAAAAATTTTAACTTGTGCACGTCAAAGATCTCAATATTATATTTAAGCAATAGCTCCTTGAGTATGGATGGCATTAGATAATATCTTAGAAAGGACATTTGACAATGCCTTGGAAACGCGAAACATGTCATTCCATATAAAATTTAATAAAACTCATAATAAAAATAAGACAGACGTTTTCATTTATATTAATTATCCATTTCATTTAATAATATCTTGTGTCTTGTATTTTGTCAGCTTAGATACATGATTCATCTTACCTATAGTAGTCAGGACCGTGGATGAGAAGAAGACAGCCTGGGCGAGTGTACTCCATTTCTCATCAGCCGTAGGGAAATTATCCTCTGCCGAGAGAAGTAACCCATTTTGTGCGGCTGCCTCCATTACCTGGAAGTAAGTCCTAATGTAACAGCATAAAAAATACAGAAACACACGTACGAGTATATAATATTACCATCAGCCCGACTCTAGAGCGACCCTGATTATAAAAATGGCTTCCATTTTTTAACATAATGCTTTTTTTTTAGAAATGTCTGGCATCCGCACAGTTATTGGTTGTTTCTGCAGCACGCACAACTATAACCTAAAAAATTGATTAATGGCACCTGCGTTAACTTGATTTTTATGATATCTTCGTCTTTCAATACATGCAGTTATTATTTTATGAAACAAAAAACCTATCACAATACATAAGAACACTTTAAAACTTATGGAAATTACTGAGCGCAGTTTATATTATATGTTAAATCGCCTTTCAACGCACTGAGTACAATGTTGTCATTTCGCTAAACGCGAGTAGCGAATTTATTGTTACCTACACCGATTTTGACTTATATAATGTGACTTATTTAACGTGTCACCTTTTTAAATAAAATTATCACCCTATAATCGGGCTAATACGAAATATAGTGATTAATAAGAATAAAAACTATCGCAATTTCGAAAATGGGTTCTCCATTACAACCAAATTGTATTTCAAGTAAATTATTTTACTTGTAGTCAAAATTACATTACTGTTCAATTACAGGCCTTTTTGTGTTATTTTTATACAGAGAATTTTTTTTTAGATGTATGTATTTACAGGTCAAATATTATGTACATACAACATAATACCAGGAACGCATTATTGGTGGTTCGACATTTGTGTTGTCGCTGTCGGAGATATCTATCGGGGACAAAAAGACCAACATCCTCCAGTACGGCCTAGTTCTCAAAATATCCCCTGATTAATCTAAAGAAATGGTTATTAGATGTCCATATCTTCGAAGCTGTAGAGAATTAATTTGTATGAAAATCGCATTTATTTGAAAGGTAAAATAAAAAAGACATCAATCAAAATAATGTCCATCGAGCCACTACTTTTTCCATCTTTCAGAAAAAATTATTCGTCTTTTGAAGCAATCTCAATTTGCTTTAGTATATCAGTGGCTCTAGCGCAAACTACGGAAATTAATATTAATTTATACAAAAGGAAATGGCGGATATTTTAAGAGAAAAAAAAAACAAAAAATGACATTTTTATAGCTGATTTTGGTCCAAAAAAATAGTAAAAATCAATGTCGATTTAATTGTAAGCGGCTGTATATGCGAGCCTATGGTCTCCCCAGTATCATCTTCTGGATCTATTCCACTGAATGATATCCTCTATTTCTCAAGTTTTTCTTATATCTGCGTTACGGAAATAATCTCGGTGATATTTTATAGTAATTATTAATCGTACTGAACTCAGAAGTAATGAAATATTAATCGGAATAGGCATTACGGCAGAAGTAAATTATTTCGCATTCCCGCCAAAACCACTAGAACCATTAATACTGAATTATCATTTGCTTGTAATAAATAATTCCAGTTGTAAACAACGTGTTTTCATAATATTTTGGTTCGTCAGGTATTGAATCCAGACTTGTTTATGGAGCACTCTAACCGCACGACCACGGACTAGAAATTTTAAATAAATACCCACAATATTTATAACATTCATATAAAATTTGGAATTTTTTTTAATGAGTCATATTTTAAACGAAGTCAATGATGTAAGAACCACATAAGAGGGTGAGTACATGGGAATGGGGGGGGGGGGCAAGAAAGGTGCATCCACTTCGGGGATCGAGCGTGTGCGGTAGCCGGCCCATCAAGCTTGAAACAATCTTCCTTCACACCTCAGATACATAAATGATCCGACAGACTTTCATATCTAAGTTGAAAACCCATCTTTTTCATATTTCATACCCAATTTAAAACCTGCATATTTTGTTCTATTATACTTTCTAATTGATCGCGAATATTAATCAGATGTAGTGGTCACATTTAGATTTAAAACACGTCTTAATGCGCCCTTGAGGTGATTACATCACAAAAACGGCGCTTTAAAAGTAAGCATATTATTATTATTATTAACACCTGGCACCCCTAGAAACGACAAGTCGGCCAAACCTTCCACCACAACGACAAGATAACAGAAGATATATTGTCATTATTAGGTCCATTCCTACAAATCTAGCTTGCCATTAACACATTGAAGAAAAAGTAGGATAAAAATTTCAATAACTAACTAACTAACCAACACGCTGTTTCCCTGAGGGGTAGGCAGAGAGAATGGACCGCCATATTGCTCTGTCCTAATATACCTCTTGAGCTACCTCTACATTCATACATCGCAACATCCACGCTCGTCGATTTTTCCGATTTCAAATGTGGCCGCCTTTTAGAATTTGATTAATTTGGTCATGCCAAGCTTTTCTTCGTCTTCCATGGCTTTAATTTCCACTCATACTGCTTGTATACAACATTTTTATCATTATTCTCTCGTCTATTCACATACCATAGGTCCAAACCATTTCTATATTTTTATTTTTAATATTTTTATATTATATTGATATTTTTTTAATTTTATTTTTGATGCAATCATATCCACCATACATTTCTTCCGTATTTCGTCCTTCGGTATTCTATCATATATCGTTTTCCCACAAATTCTTCTCAGTGATCTCATTTCTACGGCATTTCTCCTACTTTCATCCCACTTTTGCCAGCTCCAGCTTCACTTATATTGCAATACTTTTATTTTTTTTTAAGTGTGAAATAATATAAAGCTCCAGAGAGTTTTCCAAACTTTGGTTCGTGGAAAGCGAATTAGTATCGAATAAAACATGTAACTCTCTTATAACATAGTGACACTAGGTTCATGAGTTCCTAAATAATGTCGTGTTACATGAAATCCAAATTAGTTAGGAAGTTAGGTACCAAAACTCATTAAAATGGACCACGTATTTTTATTTTCGATATGTTTTGAAAAACATTTAATTTTCACGGCAAAAAAAAAACACTATATTTTGCACTTTTCACGAACTTATTTTGGACTATTCATTTCTTTTATACACGTCCTTAGTATTTTTTACACTGACGAATGATATAAATTCATCATTCATATCGTTCTCTGCACTATGAAGGTATAAAAGGTTTGAAACTTGTCAAGAAAAATATGCTTAACCAATATTTAAAATCGCAAATTTAAGGAAGGTACAACTTTTTATTGAAATTGGAAATTTGAATAATGCTTGTTTATTTTCGTATTTTTCTTTGTTACATAGTTATAAAGTATGTTAATTTCAAAACTTGTTTTCACTTTTTACAATCAAGTTTCGGACCGTAGAGGTCCTTCCTCAATAAATTATATATGTTTAATAAATAAAAATAAATTATATCCTCAATAAATTATATATTAAGTGAAAGCGAATATAGGTTTATGTATAGTTCAAATGTGAATAAACAATGCAAAGCGAAGGCATATTAAAAAGATAATATCAAAAATACTTTGATTTTAAAATCCAGAGCAGACACTGTCAGAACCAAACATCTCTTAAGTGTGGGGAGAACCCTTAGAGATAGGATACCCAATGAAGAAATTCGCAAATCCTGCAAAATTTAAAAACATAGTGAGATGGAGTAGGCAGAGAAGACGATTCTGGAGGGACCACATCGAGAGAATGGATCTATCAAGAATTCCTAATATCGTGATGCACGAGACCTCAGAGGGCCGTCGACCATCAGTATGACCACCAAAGAGATGGAGAGAAGGCTGGTCGTCTTCATCACAGGTAGAAAGTTGATATCCTGCATAAACTAAACAGCTACAAATTAACTAAAAATTCAGACATACACAGACACTGGACCAGGAACTGTGACAGATATCACTTACCGAATGCATGAACTAAGACAGGACAATCAAGGATATTGAACAATGGACTGAAACTTTACAATGAACTACCAAAAGACACAAGGAGTCTCACTACAACTCAATATAAAATATATCTGAAACATTACATAATTAATATTAAGATCTAAAAATGTATCCATATAACCCAATTGTGTGTTGTTTTTTTTTAATAAATTAAATTAAAAAATTAAAAAAACAGATCGCAAGATCTTAATTCAGAAGAAGAAAAAGAAGATTTTAGAATGTGATTATTGTTTATTCCGTTCTTCATTTTGCGTTTATTATTCTTCTTTCAGATTCTTTTATCTCTTTCAATTAATTCGTAATTTTTAATTAATACTAATTTTATTCGCATCTGCAGCAGTAGATAAGTCCTAAGAGTACGGTTTATCTTGCGAAAGAAAAATAAACCGTTCCACTTATGCTAATATCTTGTTCCACCAAAGGCTATAAAACGGTCAAAATAAACCACTATGTTATATGATACATTCATTTTCAGAGAGCTGCCGAGATTAAACTTTAATCCAGACATAAACTTCACAGACTGCTTTGCTTTAACCAGAGTTTAATAAATTCGTCTGACGTTGCCAAAGAGGATTAGTTTATCCCAAGAATCACGAAATACTCTGAGCCTGTATTCAAAGTTTCCGCACCCTTTAACAAAAAAAAATCTACAGTCTAATCAATTATCTTTATATATCGTTGTATACATTGACGCTTTGAATGTTTCTTTAAAATAACTTTTCTATAAATCAAATTAGAATGGCTGTATTCAAAGTCGCTTTTGTTATTACATAAATTCTTGTGTACACAATCGAAACTACTTTACGTGAATTTCGTTGTATGTAAGAATGCTTTGAATGTGTAAATAGAGTTGAAGTTGATTTAGGTCAGACTAGAAGGCCGTTTTATGTGAAGAAAAGGGGATTATAAGAGTAAAACACATCAGAATGTAAGAAGTGAATAAAATTTTCAAGGAGACGCGTTAAGAATGGGACTTGCGGCCAAAGGTATAAAAAAATATTGTAGGTCGTAAATAAAAGGTTCGCGGTAAAAAATTAAGTGAAATTGAAAAGTGAGGTAAAAAAATAAAGTTAACGACGTGAAACAAATAAATTAAACCAAATCTAAGTGGGTTTTTTTTGTGTATATTATATTTTTTTATTTTAAAAATTATCATAAATATTGATCGTAATAATTGACATGATTTTTTTAAATAAATTTAAGGCGTTAACACTATGGAATTCTATAATGACATTTTTTATGGATTAAACAGTATTTTTTCCTCTTTATCACTAAGTATAAACCACTTTATTTGAGTAAGTAGGGCCAACCGGGTTCACTCTGTAGTGAGCTTCCCCAGGTCTATACACAAACCAAACATTAAATTAAATAGAAGGTTACAATTTAGAGTGTAGACAAAGTTTTGGAACTCTCTTAGAACTTTGTAACTATCTATTTAATTTTATGTTTAGTTTGTGTATAAACCTGAGGAAGCTCACTACAGAGTGAAATAGATTGGCCTACTTACTCAAATAAAGTGGTTAATACTGATGACAAACAGTTAAATTTTATTAATAAATATATCAAAGCACCAAGCAATGGCTTCGTATCAAAGTTTTTCTTATTTTTTTCCACTTCTTAGTTTCAACCTTTTATAATCGGGAATGAAAGGTTTTAAACCTTTTATAATCGGGAAAATTATATAAACTAATGATTTATATCGATACATATATGTTGTGATGAAATAAAGAATTGTAATGAAATAAAGAAAAACTGAAAAATAATTGAAACTGGTAAATAATCACATTTTTAAGTATTTCAAACTTTTAAGCAATTGAAAGCTAAGGCATAAACACTGTAGAATTCCATAGTAATACAATTTGGAAATTGAAAATAACTTTGTTTATAATCCACAAATTAACAATAACCATAATATATTTTTTTTAACTGTTAAATTAAATAATTTATATTAAGTAACACCTGATGATGTCAACATAGGTTTGTGAAACAGCTGTCGCGTAAAATAAAACACAATTGTGATACAAAAAACAAGGTTATTTAATTTAAAAATTAAAAAGGTTAAGGTACAACATGCATACAGCGTGCATGACACGATGTATGAATGTTGAGGAATTCGAGAGAAATATGTCAGGAAAGAAAAGTGTGGTAGTCCATTATTTCTGCCTACCCCTTCGGGGGTGGTTAGTTGGTTATTTATTATTAAATGATAAGGTATCAAAATGTTTCGGCCAAAACTATCTTTTTTTTAAATATTTTGTGGATTATAAACAAAATTATTTTCAATTTCCAAAAACTTTTAAGTATTTTCAGGAACTCGAATGACTGGAAGTGTCACGGTGCGACATACCTCCTGGAAGGTCTGTACATATATTGTAATATGACGTAAAACGCTACCTTGCATGACAAGAGCAAAACTCCTAATAATTCCGACTCCCTGGAGTTCTAGAGTGATCCTCGTGATCTCGCAATTCCCGGGTAATATGAACACACCTTACCATCCGGGTCATAGCTGACACGGATAGGGCATATGGCGTATCTTTGCGGCCACAAAACGGTAACCTATTCTGATGGGAGTTTATAATAACAAGTTTATAATAACTTATTTTTTATGTATGGAAAGGGAAGGGTACTCAACCCGTACAGAAAATCTCTGGAGAAGGCAACGGGAAAACACTCCAATAACACTTCCAAGAAATCACTCTGGCATAAAAGCATTCGCCAGAATAATGGCCGTCGGGGGGGATCTGACATGGTTCAATAATAATAAAAGTATTTCAAGAGAGTTTTTTACTTAAGAGAAGGTATTAAAAAAGTTTAAGTTCTATGTTGCGAATTGTAATTAAAACCAACATTATAACTATGAAGATAAATATCTTTCCGACGGCTCATTACGGAATGTAATTAACGGTTCTAAAAAAATAACTATAAATTACTTACAAAGTAAAAGGAAATCAGTAAACTTGAAATTTTTCCACTAAATAAACAAGTTTATAATAATTTATTTCCCCTTTGAATTTAATGTTTTTTGTTTAAAAAACCCGAAATGTAAAATCGTTTTAGTAAGCTTATTTTTTATGTATGGAAGCGAAGTATAGAACTGCAAAAGAAAGATGAAAGTAGAATAAATGCAGTAGAAATGAAATCTCTTAGACGAATGTGTGCCTATTCTGTGTATGATAGTGTCGAAAGAAAATATAAAAAGAATGTATTGCGAATGATGGTGTTATGAACAAAATAATGAAAGGATCATTAAGATGGATTGACACATGGAAAGAATGATTGAAGATGGTAAAAAAATTATACGTAACGATGTAAATGATGTAAATGGAACTAAAAATAGGGGGAGATCGAGGAAAACGTGGCACGATCAAATAATTCAAATATTGAATGTCGGCCACCTGTGAAGTCCGAGAAATCGACGCGCGCGCATGACACGATGAATGAATGTTGAGGAATCTAGAGCAATATATCAGGAAAGAAAAGTGTGAGAAAAAAAATAAATTCATTCGTTAGTTAGTTAGTTTTTTTTTTATTAATAAGGCACACTTACAAGACAGACGAATTTTGCAATATTATTGTACCCCTTAAGAAACGCCTATAAACTTTTCAGCATTGTTAATATACTAGAAATTTCGCTATTAGTTTCAATAGCTAGCTGGCTGATCAGATAGCTTGCCTTCTCTATTCTGCTAGCCGGCCGGTCTCCGGTTCAAATCCCGCATCGTACGCTGGTTTAAATTATTATTTTAATTTAACTATCGACGACTCTTAAGGGGTACTATAATCCTGGAAAAGCCCATCGCGAAGTCAATTGTCTATGGTATGTCGGGCCCTCCCCTTATAAGAGGCATACACAATATTGAAAAAAATAACATTACTCGTTCAGGTGTTTGAAATTTTTTTCTTAATAATACATTGTATTCAATTTACTTATCGAAAGAATCGAACGGGAGAGTGAGATAGTGGGCTTGAGGATTAACAGATCGATGACAAAGATAATGATGGTAAGCAGAGCAACCAATTCACAATTATAGGCCTTCTCTCAGATTTGGAAGTTGTGAATGAATCTGTCTATCTTAGATGGCTGATAACTGACATGGGAGGATGCGAGAGGGAGATTCGATGCAGAGCCCAAATGGCTAAAACTGATATGACAAAGGTAACCAAGATATGGCAAGACAAAAATATCTCCAACAAGACCACGATGAGACTGGTTCAAACCCTTGTTTTCTCCATATTCCTTTATGGTTGCGAGTCTTGGACTATGCGAACATCAGAGAGGTCCAAAATTGATGCTTTTGAGATGTGGTGCTGGCAACGAATGCTGTGTATACCCTGGATAGCAAGAAGAACAAACCAGTCAATCCTTGACCAGCTGGGTATCAAGGCAAGACTCTCGCATATGTGCTCTCAAAGAGTGCTGAAATATTTTGGACACAAAGAAGAAGATATTGATATGAAGTCATGAGAGGGATGGATCCATCCAGACTCCCTTTCATTGTGTTGCACAGCCAACCCACGGGATCACCAAAAAACTGGATCGACAACTGGAAATCGATCTCGCAGTAGGTCAATTCCTTTTAAGAAACAAGCCCCAAGGCCTACACTAAGAACAAGATATAATCAAGAAATATACGGAGATGCTTATTTACGATCCTACGTTTACTCATCACGTCTGTGGATTGTTTCCAAGTCTGAACCGAATAATGGCATATGTAAGAGTAATCCAAAACACATGTATAATTAGAAGATGTGATGGTACACATGTGGGATTTTGTAAATATAAAAAAAACACATGTTCGCTATCAGATGGTCATATAAACACAATCATTTTGAATTCCAAGATCACTGCGCAGCCGTCAAGTCTTATATCTTAACCTTGACTTCTTAATACCTTGAGTTTTCCCATTCCAATAAACTCCAGAACTTGGTGTTTACTTTGGTACGAACTCGTGCATTACGAGTACAAGTTGACGTGTATATGGTTAATGTTCGATTTCCATTAAGAAAACAATTATCCATCAGAATAACGGCTCACTCCATGTACTGGGTGTACAATAATAATAATAATTTATGTATTCTTAAATATTACGGGATCATTCTGGTTTAGACGCTCGAAAAAGAGCCAATTTTTTTATTTATGAAAATACTATTATAGACTAATACGAATAATACTGTCAGTTTTCTAGAAGTTGTATTATATTTTATCGCATTTACACGTTTCGCCATTCTAAGGTATTATCATATGTTTTAAGTACATTTGATAATGCCTTAGAAGGGCAAAACATGTCATTCCCATAAAATATAATAAAACTTCTAGAAAACTGACGTTTTCATTCGTATTAATTATTTAATATGGAGTTTTACATAATTGTTCAAGAAACAATAAATGCTATTATAGATGTTGATATAAGAGTTATTAAGTTCAACGGTAACACTTTTGAAAAACATAAAACACATGTGTATTTATTATTATTATTATTATTTACTAACATAACCGGCGAACGGAATGCCTTAAAAAGTTAGTAAGGCTCATCTAAAACAAAAACAAAAAAAATTTTTTTAGCTTCATCAGTCGCTCTAGGGCAAACTACGGAAATTAATATTTATTTAAAAATAACAAAATGGCGTACTTAAAAAAAAAATTAATTACGTTTTTTTTCATTCCATTCATTCCAAAAAAAATACTAAAAATCAATTGTTTTATTTGATTGTAGTTTGCGCTGAAGATTACTGTGTAGAATATGTGATTAAAATTTCATGAAGATCGGTTCAGTGATTCCGGAGAAATCTTCATATTTATGCTTGTAACTATATTCCACTTATTCTTTCAGAAGATAGCAGAGAGTTGCCAAAACCGGTCGAAATTATAAGAATAAATGGAGTCAAACTGAATGGGCATGTATATGTTACATAATATATATTGACGACCTTCGTGTCAGAATCGAAACAGCTATGACTGAAGGTCCCGGGTCCGATTCCCAGCGATGACAATATAATTGTCATCCCACTGTCTTTGATCTGATGAAGAATTCACGTGACGATAAAACGGCGATAGATACGTTACCTGTCTCATTTTTAGATATTATTAAAATAATTTTTCATCCTGATAATATCGAACGTTATCAAACTTTTATTTTAAAAAAATATTTATATAGATTTCTGAAGCTATGTTTTGATTAAATAAAAAAATATTAGCTTTTCATTCACAATATTCGACATATTTTTTACGTACGCTCTAGAATATCCAATATTTAGTAAAAATGTATCCAAAAGCCGGTCTAAATTTAAAAATAACCCTTAATTAACCCGATAATGAAAAATACTGAGCTTTATAAAATAACAAAAAACTTCTGGTATAAATTCATTTTACGTAAAGCGATTAACATAATTATTTGTCAGTAGCGGCCAGAAAGTTTTTTCTGTAATAAAATTTTAAAAATTTAATCGGCAACACATGTTTTCCTCTTTCTCGCGCACTCCATTAAATATTTTTTAACTATTTTGTTCCCACACTAATAAAGTAGAGAATTTGTATTTTATTTAATTTAATATGGAAATATCATGGGAAGTCTCTTATTATTAATATACCACGATTAGTTGCTTCCATGTGTGCTATTATTAAAAATACAACACCCAGTGTCCCTGAAAACTACACCAAGTCGAACAAACATTCCATCACAATGACAAGAGAAAGATTAGAGAGGCCCTGCGATTGACAAGAAGAAGAAGACCCCACAACCCGCGAAGATAAAGGCAGAAAGAATGGACCGCCTCACAGTTCTTATCTGACACACATCTCTCGCTTCCTCAACATATTTATACATCGTGTCATGCACCCACGTCGATTTATTCGACTCACGTGGCCAACATATTATGTATGATTTATTTGATGCCACGTTTTCCTCGGTTTTCCTCTATTTCTAATTCCATTTACATCGTTAACAAATATTTTCTTTACCATTATATTACTTCATTCACTCTTTACATGTGTCCAAACAATCTTAATGGTCGTTTCCAACCGTAACACTTTCATTCGCACTGCATTCACTTAATCAATAGTTAAAGCCCGTAATTTTTTATTTCACCAATTTTAATTATTCTAAAAAACTTCGAGCACGCGAAAATATATATATTTTAAATAATCATGACCTACCATTGATATTTTTAGAGTACTCTGTGGGTACCATATGTAACTAATACATTTCGTTAAAGTTTTGTTTTGTTACGAAAGCCCACGACGAAACTTCATATAAATGTCAGATTTTTATCAGTGTTATGTTAAATGTGTTGTCATTTACTAAATAAAATTGTTGCTGGTAATCTGGTTTCCATGTTGGGGTTGTTATTTTACATTAGCTTGTCAACAAAGCCATATTGTATATTTTGTATATAATTGTGTTGGTTGGTTTATATACAGGTATGCGTGCATTAAAAACCTGTTTTTAGACGGCTCTTACGTTACTACGAGTACTGCAAAACGGTATTTTAGAATAAGAAAACTTATTGAGAATTATTATTCATTAAAGTAAATTGATACTTTATTAGAATTGTACGAGTATGTGCATTTATGATACAATTAGTAGTTTAAAAAAAGAGATCATTAAAATTCCGATAATAAATTAGGTATACATAGCCAATATAACTTAAATTATATTTAAATAAGACGATATTATTTAACTACTTTTACTTTTGTCTTCATTTCGACAGCGACCGGTTTCGCCAGGCTCGCTGACATCGACAGACTGGTGACACTATTGATGAGGAATCGTTTTATTTAATTATTTTTTTAAATGGACTCCCATCAAGAGATTTCAGTAAAATCATTTGTTTTTCTGAAAAAATATATAGAATAAAAATATTTAATACTGATTAAAATATCCGTTTTCTAGAAAATCTATTACATTTTACGGATGTGCAATATAAAATATTCATTTAATACATTTTAGGGCAATATAAAATATTCATTTAATACATTCAAGGCGAAATATGTCACTCACATAAACTATTATAAAACTTATAGAAAATGTGTTCTCGTTATTATTTTATACGGATAATTAACATGGTGCTCAAAGTTTGGTAGGGTCACGGAGATGCATATTTTGCTGGCAAATATGTGTCACTTAAATGCCGTGAAATGCCACAGTTGCATTCCATCAGCAACACTACCAATAGTCCTACTCCTAGCGTCCACGAGTGGTCTCTTAGGCCCCGCGAGCCCCGGGCAATGTGGCCACTGGCAATACCATCAGCCATAGCAGATAGGAGAGGATGAATGGCGAACTTCTGGCGCCATAAAACCGGAACCACCCAGCTAAGGGAAGGAAATCCCCAACAGAAAAACCCTGGCCCTCCTGGTAGGGGGTTGGGCGAGATGCTAATAACTTCTCCCCATAAAAAAGCAATGATTACGAAACCAGACGCAGAGCCTCGGACAAGGACTGGAACTCGGACTAGACCCGGCAAACGAAATATGGACATACGAATTGGCACTTGGAATGTTAGAACGCTGAATAGAAGTGGAGCTCTTAGAGAGCTAACTGCAGAGATGAAGAAGTATAAGGTACAAATAATGGCGGTGCAGGAAACAAGGTGGCTGAACAGTGAGACGTTTGACACCACAACTCACACGGTTCTACACAGCGGTAGCAAGAAGCACCATCAACTCGGGGTTGCGTTTATAGTGGACGAAAATGTGAAAAACAGTATTATTGGTTTCAGGCCTATAAACGAGCGAATATGTGTTCTCCGTATTAAAACCAGATTCTTTAACGTTTCAATGATAAACGTGCATGCAGAGACTGAAGATAAGGATGATGCAATTAAGGACACTTTTTATCATAAATTGGAACATGTTTTTGACTCAATACCCTCGAACGATATAAAAATTGTTATAGGTGATTTCAATGCGAAAATAGGTCGAGACACAGCACACCAACATATTACAGGAAGACACAGCCTACATGTGGATAGTAATAACAATGGGTTCCGAGTCATAGATTTTGCTGGGTCCAGGAATATGGTCATATCATCCACACAGTTACCTAGGAAAAACATATACAAGTGGACGTGGACCTCTCCAAATGGCAGACACCATAACCAAATCGATCACTTATTAATAGAAAAAAGAGGGGCCTCAAATATCATGAACGTGAGAACATACAGAGGTGCAAATTGTGATTCAGACCATTACATGGTAGTAGCAACATATAGGAGTCGCATCTCAAATTACAAAACGACAAGACAACAGGATGTAATGAAATTCAATACTGATGCACTCAAAACACCCGAAGGTCTAGAGAGATACCACAATGCGCTCATAGAACATCTCCCAAACGAATTAGACCAAGCGATATCTCAAGAAACCATGGAAGAAGATTGGGATAAGGTTAAAAATGCAGTTTTAAATGCAGCCGAAACAGGTATAGGCAACAGACCTAGGCGAGCCAAAAATCCGTGGTTTGATGATGAATGCAAGGACAAAATAGAAATCAAAAATAAACTTCGAAAAATATACATAGAGCAAGGTACAATACTCAAGAGACAGGCTTACGAAGAAGCCAGAAGGGAGACCAACAAAATACTGAAAACCAAAAAAAGAGCATACATGAATAATATATTGCTGAAAATGGAACAGGACTTTGTTGAAAACAACACAAGAGAAGCCTATAAAGCAGTCAACGTTTTTAAGAAGGGGTTCAAACCAAATACAAGCTTATGTAGGGACGCTGCGGGAGACATCATAGCGGATTCAGAGAAGATCAAAGACAGATGGAAGCAATACTTCCAACATCTACTTAACCCAAACACAAGTTCCGAAAATGAAATAACCGAGGTACCCACAGAAAATGATTACGAAGTAAATCCTCCCACAATCACAGAAGTGAAATTAGTAATTAGGAAATTAAAAAACAATAAAGCACCGGGAGTGGATAATATACCATCTGAGCTACTGAAATATGGGAATGATCATCTCCATAAGTTGATCCACACAATTATAACAAAAATATGGAACCTAGAACATATCCCTGAAGATTGGCAGATGAGTATAATATGTCCAATCCACAAAAAGGGAGACAAGCTGAAATGCGAGAATCACAGAGGCATCTCACTTTTGAGTACATCATACAAAATCTTTACCACAATACTTAAAAACAGAATGGAACACTTTGCAGAAAACATCATCGGAGAGTACCAGGCTGGGTTCAGGAGGAACAGATCAACAAGTGATCAATTGTTCACAGCAAGGCAGATCCTAGCAAAATGCTGGGAATTTGACGTCGATGTATATCAGCTGTTCATTGACTTCAAACAGGCTTATGATAGTATCAGTAGAGAGAAACTGTATGATGTACTCTTGAACTTCAAAATCCCTACGAAGTTAGTAAGACTGGTAAAAGCAACCATGGATAATACAAAATGTAGAGTCAAGATAGGAGGAGAGCTCACAGATGAATTCATGGTATCACAGGGCCTCAAACAAGGTGATGGTTTAGCCCCAACACTTTTTAACCTGAGTTTGGAATATGCCATAAGGAAAACTTACCACCTTAACACGAATCCCAACACATACTTTCATAGCAGCCAGATCATAGGATATGCAGACGACCTTAACATTGTAGGAAGATCCCTAGCAGCCATACACGAAGTATTTGAGCCTTTAGAGACAGCAGCCAAGGAGGTGGGTTTAGAGATAAACGAAGAAAAGACACAAATAATGAAACAAACCAGGAATGCAACCAACTCAAGGCGAACCATCAGATTCAAGGACAGATACGACTTTAAGATGGTGGAGGACTTCACTTACCTGGGTTCGTCTATAACAAAAGAAAACGAAGATCACAAGGAAATCGAAAGAAGAATCACAATTGGTAACAAAACATTCTTCTCTCTACTACCAGCGCTCAAATCAAGAAACGTACACTGGAAAACCAAAATCACCCTGTATAAAACAATCATCCGAACAGTAGTGACCTATGGGTGTGAGGCGTGGACAATGACAGCGAAATCTGCAGAGCGACTGGATACTTTTGAGAGAAGGGTGCTGCGCAGAATTCTGGGGCCTGTGAATGACGGTGAAGGCTGGAGAGTGCGGCATAATGACGAGCTGTACAATATTTACAAAGCTCCCAGTCTCTCCACACAGGTCAGACTGAATAGACTGAGATGGGCCGGTCACGTGCAGAGGATGCCGTCATCGCGAACCCCAAAAAGATTGCTGGAGTGGCACCCAGGTGGTAGAAGACCAATTGGACGACCAAGGCTGCGATGGGAGGATGAAGTTCGGAGAGATGGAACAAGATTGTTAAGAGTGTCAGATTGGAGGGTCGAAGCGGAGGACAGGAGGAGTTGGAGGCGAAGAATACTGGAGGCTAAGGCTCGATATGGGCTGTAGGGCCATCGAAGAAGAATTAACATGAATGAAAATGTTCGTTTTCTAGAAGTTTTATTGTATATATGGCAATGTCAAGTTTCGCCTTGCGAAGGTATTATAAAATGTCAATGTTTACTATGGCAAGACGAAACATGACATTCTCATAAAATATAATAAATCTACTAGAAAAGACACTTGTATTCGTATTAACTAGTTGATGTGGAGTTTTACATCATTGTTCAAGAAACAATAAATAAAATGTAAATATCTTATTTAATCATGAACAAGTTTCTCAATTATTTCTCTTCTAATTAGTATCACAATTCGAACCATCTCTTATGCGTTCCTGGTATTATATTTTCAATATGTTTTATATTTTACCGCTCAAGCAGCCGTGGCTGGCTGCTTGCGCGACACCATATGGAGGAACAAACACATGCTAACCGAAAGTAAAGTAAAGATATACAAGGCATGCGTTCGCCCCATGACGTACGGATTAGAGGTCAGAGCCGATACCAATAGAATTAAGAACCTTTTTAGAGTAGCAGAAATGCGAGCCCTACGCTCCATCGCAGGCAAAACCCTCAGAGATCGGATTAGAAATGAAACAATAAGGTCTGTCTGTGGTGTTGAGGACATAGTGAGATGGGGAAGAAGCAGAAGGCGCTTTTGGAGAGACCACGTGGACCGCATGGAGAATAAAAGAATTGCAAAAATTGTTAAAGATGAAAACTGAAGGTCGCTGAAGAGATGGAGAGATGACTGGACATCATCATCCCAGGACAGCCCACTGTCACAAACAGGTCATACGACCTAAACTAAGAGGAAGAAGAAGAAGGAGATTATATTTTACCTGTTTTCAATAGTTGCCTTGAACTTTAATTTATTATAAATATCTTTTGAGAAAATAAACTGATTTGAAAATTAAATCAATAAGAAAGATAAAATATCATATTCGAAAATATCGAATACGAGTATATCATGGTAATGATAACATTATTTTGAAATAATCTTATTAGGTTTCTAGCAATGTGCTAATGGCGGTAGCCTTTCACATTGCGTTAAAAAGATCTTCTGCTTAGTGCTTAAAATACAATCTTCATAGATGGCGTTAGTGTGCAGATTGAATAAACTACCATGCAAAGGGTGGTGTTGCAGATTGACATATATACAACTTCCAAAAATTTGTCAGGCATGGTGGTCATAAGAAAAAACAATGTGGAATGGGGAATGTTGTATTACATAAAGCGTGCGCTTAACCCAACCAATGAAAGGTCATAAGTCCTGTAAACACCTCGATCAACCATATTCTGTTTCCAATTTGCATCTTTGTCTCTATTGTGATACAATTAATTCTTGAATCAAAATAGGTATTAGAATCAAACAAGAAATTTCCCGGTTTTCCAATTACATCTACGCAAACTCAAAATAGGAAGCAAGTGGCAACATATGAAATGAGCCCATCAATACAATTAGATTCTCCGGATTAATCTTGAACTTCGTGACGTCATGCGTAAACTTTAGAATTCCACACCGCTTGCCGAATACCCAATGTCACGTAAACATTCGGAAAATTTATAAAACATTCGTGAGAGTACTTACTAAACATTAATAAAAGATAGCTTTCATCATATGTGCTAATTTGATTGAGTGGATTATTTCTGGGAAACTAATTTACACGCCATTAAAAATATATGGTTATATATATAACAACAACAACAAACCAACACGCCGTTCCCCCGTAGGGGTAGGCAGAGAGAATGGACCGCCACACTACTCTATCCTGGCACACCTCACTAGTTTCCTCCACATTCATACAACGAGTCATACACGCAGGTCGATTTTTCCGACATCAAACATGACACACCTTTAAAATTTGATTAATGTATGCCTCGACTCTGTACTCCATTTACACCATTAACGTACACTTTCTTTGCCATTCTTTCTCCATTCATGCGCTCCATATGTCCGAACCAACGCAGCGATCCTTTCATAATTTTGTTCATAATACCTTCTTCCGCTCTACATTCCTTTCTTATATCAGCATCTGAGATTCTGTCGTATATCGTTCTACCACTCATACGTCTTAGGGACCTCATTTCTGCTGCATTTATTCTGCTCTCATCTTTCTTCTGCCAGTTCCATGTTTCGCTTCAATACATAAGTGTTTATGTATACATATAAAAGTATTTTAGCAAATATAAATAGCCACAAGCTATCTTTATCATGTATTTCATATCTTATTATTTAAGTTCTAACGATAACGATATTATTTATAAATCTAATATCAATTTAAATTTAGAATAAAATTTAAACAAATGAATCTTCACTATGTTAATATTGGCTACTTATTTAAATTCTAACAATCTTACTAACCATCACGCCGTTTTTCCGGAAGGGTAGGAGAGAGGATGGATCCCCATACTGCTCGGTAATGAAACTATTGCTCCCTCTACATCCATATATCGTAACATTCACGCTCGTCGTTTTTTCGACTTCAAACGTGCCGCCTTTTAGTACTTAATTAATTTGGTTGTGCCATGCTTTCCTTGGTCTTCCACAGCTTTTCTTTCCACTTACACTGCTTGTATACTAATAATTTTCTAATAATTCTTATTTTCATAAATTCTCTATCCTATTATCTGATTAAATTGTGTTCCTATTTTATTCTCAAGATGGAAGCTTTAAAAATGCGAATTACATTTTTAACGATATTGTTTTTAATATATAATAAATGAAAACGTCAGATATCAAGGGGTTTTATCATATTTTGTTAAAATGACATATTTACTAATGAATTTAATAATGCCTTAGCAAGGCGAAATTTATCATTTGCATAAAATATATTTAATAACATAGAAAACTGACGTTTTCAATCATATTAATTATGGAGTTTTACATAATGGTTAACGAAGTAATAAATAATATTTGAAATGTAAATTTTAGTGATTTTTAAGTAACTCATTAGTATTATTATAAATACATATTGTTAGCAGTTTGTCGTATAATAACCAATCAATTAATTCATTATCAGTATAACATATATTATATTATAGTATTTATTTTATTTTTATGTACTTTAATTGTACCATAAAAAGGGTTTTGTTATTCAAGCTCATACAAGAATACATTAGTGCAACCTTTTCATACAAAGCCAGTTCAACTGACATCAAGGTTTCCAAGTTGGAGACGTCCGTGTTGTTGACGATGGAGAAGATGAACTGGGCTCTCTGCAGCAGGACCATTTCCCTGTGGAGGGATACGCGAGCCACCTCAGCAGGGTACTCCAAAGCGCGAAACACCTGGAAAAAAACATTTAATTAAAAATTTTAAATATCCACACACAATGTGACATATGCATCCTCCCAGTACTGATATATGGTTTTGAAACAACTTCTTCACAAAAAAGAAAAGTAAACAAAATGTCAAGTGATCCAGCGAGCAATGGAGAGGAGGATGTTGGACATCAGCCAGACTGGAAAGATAAGAATGGATTAGAGAATGAACCAAAGTTGCCCATGTAACGTGAAAAAAACCTTCGTTGAAGTGGAATTGAGAGAGGCGACCGAGAACCGGCCACAGAAACCCGGGCAGACAACAAGCAAGGTGGTCTGATGACATAAGAAAGTGGCAGAAGGTCAATGGCACAGAGTGGCAAGGGATATAGAGTTTTGGAAGTCGTGAAGTTCAACACTGGACGACTAATGACTGATTATTATGATTATATACAATGTTCACAACGATAATATTAATATTGGATATTACAATTCCTTAAGAGAAGTTTTAAATTGGTTAGAAAGTAAAAATTAATAGAAATAAATTATCTAGATACAAAATATATCTAGAAACATATCCTTTAAATTTTTCATGGATTGAACACTACTTTCCCACTTTTGTGTTCTTCTTCTTCTACTTCTCAAAAGAAACAGAGGGAGAACCCCCCCTCCCCCCCCCCCCTAGGTGGTCCGATGAAAATCCAAAAATTGTTTGCATTTGGATGCGAAAGGCACCAGACAGAAATACGTGGAGAAGTAAGAGGGAGTCCTGTGTCCAGCAGAAGATGACAACGGCTGTTTAAGTTAGTAAGTAAGATAATGTTCATGTTTACCACCCCTGATCTGTATGTGTATAAAGGAGTTAGTTTGTAACAGTGGCACCAGTCTGTCAATGCCAGCAAGCGTAGGGAAACCGGTCGCTGTCGAAATTGTGACAAAAATGGAAGTAGTTAAAAAACATCGTTTTATTTTATTATAATTTTAGTGTGGTAGTTTCCCGCTGCTTTCCACGTTTGTATACAGCAGGTTATCACTATATACACTTTACAACCCAAGATATATATACAGCAGGTTATCACTATATACACCATACTATACACAGCCCAATTACTATATACAACTTTTACACTATTCTCATGATTTGTGATAGATCGAACTATCGTCATTTTATTGTCACGTGAATTCTACACGCGACCAAAGACAGTGTGACAATCACACTGCCATCGCCGGGAATCAAAGTGTGGCAGTCATTGCTCTTGCCACTCTGACACGGAGGTCGTTGATTGACGAACTGTTTTGTTCGTTCTTTGAAATAAAGTTGATTGATCAATAATCTACGAACATTGTAAAAACCTTAATAAAATAAAATGTTCCCAGAGCAAATTGTGTTCAAATAATTCATGAAACGTTTTCATGGAAAATTCTCTTTTAATATTGTCATGTTCTATTTTAACATTATACAATCGCAGTGCATTGACTCTAAGAACCATTTTGTTTTCCATTCTGCTCTACTAGGAACCTCTACATTAAAACCCGTCTCTATTATTCATAACACAATCAACAATCAACGATTTTTATTTATTCCTTTATACCACAATTTCCGTACAATAAAACGCAAAACTCCACAGTGAAATGGATATTCAGTCCGAATAAAAGCATCGAAATACATTATTAACTAAACGTTATTCAAGTAATTTATTAGCTTCGACCTCCAGTGAACTCAGTACAATTCTTTAACTACTTTCGTTAACACGATGCTTTACCTTTGTCGGCTATTATATAATATGAAAAAGCATAATCACCTAGTAATTATATGCCAAGTTTCTTTATAAGGGTTCCACGATATTTAATAATAATATAGGTTATAATTGGCTAATTAAGTACTCATAAAAACTAAATTATCGACCAGTGATAAACGTTTTCTAAATTTAAAAAATAAGTACCAAACTATTAACAGAAATAAATATCGGTGCACAAATATAATAGAACAGACTGAGTGTTTTTGTGTCTTCTCTTATAAAGGTAAACACCTAATTCAATATACCATATTATATGAAATGTGTATACGAGTATATTAACTTACTCACAAATTATCACACCGGGGGCAAAGAAGGTGCTTCCACGTGTAGGTTACGATAATACCCGGCTCTCCTGGAAACGACACGAAGTCGGCCAAACCTTCCACCACTTTTGTAAGAAAATATGAAAGATAAAGTCTAATGTTTTATGGCTATCCCTACGAAACTAATCTAACATTGACACTAATAAGAAGAAGAAAATCACGCTATTCCCCCGACGGGGGTAGACCTATGGTATGAACCGTCATACTGTTCTATTGTGATATACCTCCCGAAGATTTTCCACAATCGTACACCGTGACACGGACGCTCGTCGATTTTTCCGATTTTGAAGATACTGCTATTTAGTAATTTATTTATTTGGCCAAGCTCTATGTAGCATTTTTTTATTTTCATTTAACGTTTATAGATCGATAGCTGTATATTGTATTTTTCCACATTCGCGAAAAAAAATTCTAAGGGAATTTAAGAATTTGAAATTGAATTAAATAAATAAATACAAAAAGCGTGAACTTAAAGATAAGACTGTTCAAGAAATACTTGTATTTATATCTCTTACCGTAATATCAATTTGTAGGAGCGTAAAACTTCAACAGAAAAATGGCTTTTCTATTTTTTAAACCTACATTTTTTATACCTATTCCGGTCAGCTGTCAGCAATGTGCCAATTGCCATCATGATTGCCAACATCCGTTACCGGGAATAATCGATTTTCTTTTGCTTTTCTCTCATTGTTATCGTAAGCTTTATATATATTTTTTTGCTTTGTATTATTGCGTATATTTCTTTTTCTTCTTCTTCTTCAGCCTTCTTCCGTCCACTGATGGATATAGGTCTGTTCCATTTTCCTCCACTCGTCCCTGTCTTGTTCCTTCCGCATCCAGGTCGTTCCAGCTATTCGGGCAATGTTGTCAGTCCATCTCTTCGGTGGCCTCCCAAATCTCATTTTCTTTATCCAAGGCCTCCATTGTAGATTTGGGTGTTTTTTTAGAGGTTTGGTTTTTAAACTGACAACATTGTTTCTACAGACTGTCAATTTGACAGTTTTAAATTAATTTGTAGTCAGTACGTTTTGCCATTTCACCATAAATAGACTGACGTCAGAACAGCGCTTGCAAATTGTGCAAATTTATTTTGAAAATCTTGGTTCGGTTCACCAAACTTATCGTGCACTGCGTCCATTTTACGGTCGACATAATCGTTTATCATTGATATTATTATTATTATCTAGTTGATAAAACGGAGCATCTTCTACAGCGCCCTTGAGATGAGTAATTCATAAAAATGGCGCTTTATAAATTATCCAATTTATTATTATTTTTATAAAGGCCTCCACCATTCACTTCCATGTCACTCTGTCTTGTGCAGACTGCATCCAGGTTATTCCGACGTGTCTATTCAGATCATCCTTCCACCGTATGAGATGGAGAAGAGCCGACCCCAACAGTCAACACAGACAATGGTTGGAATAGCGCCAGGAAGAAGAAGAAGAATTTTCGGGATTTGATTTTTCATAATGCCTTAGCAAGGCAAAATATATCACTCCATAATAGAACTGCTTTAAAACAAATGCTTATATTATATTCAAATCTATATGATTAATTGTTTCTTGAACAATGATATAAAACTCGATATTAAATATAATAATCAATACGATTTTAAACGTTTTTCTAGTGGTTTTATTATCCGTTTTTTCATCCGAGCAAGTTATTCGGTAGACCATGCATCGTTTTCGCCCCACGTACACTCTAGTGAATAATACACATCCACAAAGACGACAATTGTCGAAAATTGGACTTCACGATTGCGCTTCATTCGAGCTAGCCGTGGCGCTCATATGCCCGAAATCACATTTAAACAATAATGGCATAAAATTACCTAATAAAGCCAATATCATAGACATTAATGTGTTTTTTTTTTCATTTTGAATATATATTGTATACGTCTAAAAAAACATCCTATATACTCGTATACGAGTATGTCCGGCCCACTGCCACTTAAATCTAGCTGTACGATCCATTATGTCGGCAACTTTGGTTCGGCGTCTAATTTCTTAATTTTTTTTTTTTTTGTCTCGGGGACCCACCTCGAGCATTTGCCTCTCCACTCTTCATGGATTGGTGTGTGCTTTTTAATTTCGGGACAACTTTTGCTGTGACAGTGATTGTCTCTAGACTATATGTTAGGATTGGCAATATACATGCATCGAACATTTTTCTTTTTTTAAACAATGTGGAACCAATTCTTCTTATCCGGTCTCAATCTAAATGATTGGTCCGCAGCAAGGCGACGCATCCTTCTTCCACTCCGCTCGGTCCTCGGTTACGCTCTTCAACTCCGCATAAGAGGTGCAGCCCATATCTCGGCAAATCCGGTCTAGGTACTCCTGGCGAGGTCGTCCTCTGCCAATCGATCCCTCGACCATTCTCTCCAATACATCATGCAGGAAACATTCGTGTCGCAACACATGACCAATCCATCTCGCGCGCCTCTCCGCTATGGTTTTCAACATGTGCCTATTCTCTTCAACTCTGCTGAGAACCTCCTCATTTGTAAGGTGGTCCCTCCATGAAATATAAGCAATTCGTCGGTAGATCCACATCTCAAATGCCTCCAGCCTTTTGCGTTCTCTTTCGCCCAGGTACCAAGTCTCGCAGTGGTACAGTAAAACACTCCACACCAATGTTTTTACGAGTTGTTGTCGGAGGTTTAGGTCTATGTTGTTGGACTCGAATATTATAGATCCCTAGTTGAAGGTATGTTTAACCTGGTGGATACGACTATCGACGTCTTTCTTTCGACGATCTAATGCAGCTCCCCAGGTAAACAAAAAACTTTACGTTTTTGATCGCAATTCCAGCCAACTCTATATTAGTTTTCCAAAACTTGTTTCATTTTACCAAAGGCAGTCCAGCCCAATCCTACTCTTCTAAGTAGTTAAAAAAATTCCTTGCGTATGCATAATTTTGCAATGTTTCAACGAATTTACATTTAGAAAAGCTTTCCACCAGCTGCAAGATTTTAAGTATTAAATGAAATTAGCTGAACCTTATTTTTATTAAATGCAAATTTTAGAAACCAGAGTTGTTTTCATTTAAATTCGTATCGTCTTTTATGTATGTAGTGCTAAGTAGAAGCAGCTCTTTAAGATTTATTTAAGTACCTCAGTCTAAGACGCTTCCAGATCTAATTTAGTAACAGTAGAATGCTTTTCATCCTGTGACTATTATCTCTTCGTTTCGCATAAGTCTGATACGAATGTCAATACAATGATAATTGTATTGACATGCATGTCAGTACAATTATCATTGTATTGACATTCACACAAACTATTTCCACGTTTGACTGTATTTCGACTGCTACCGGGTTTTTTTTTCTTTGAGAAAACGTCCGTTTTATTAATGTTTAATTATGTTTTATGTAAATTACATGTTTAAATATTCGGTCTTCCGGGGGGCTGCCTTCCCCTCGGAAGACCGAAGAGATAAAGAGATAGTTGGGAGTCAACCTTATAAGAGAGGCCAGCCTGATTTCAGAAACATACCAAAGGTCTATAAGGAGAAGAAGAAGAAGAATAAGAAGAAGAAGAAGACATGTTTCAACTTCCCAGGGGCATTCTGGAATATCCTTGCAGAGCGATTTAATAATCCCCTAACAAAACGAATCATGTCAATCCCATAAAATCTAAGTAACGAAAAATAAACGACCGTGTCGTCTAGGTGTGGGGAGAAGACGGATCTTTTGGCTCCGGAACGTTTTTGACTGGACTGGGATTGGAACAGTCGAGGCACTATTTAGAACTGCGCAAGGCAAGAACATGCACCCCCTGATAGTCGACGTCGGGGGGACCCGACATGACACATGAAGAAGAAGAAACGTCTAAAATTTATCGAGCAATTAACGAATTTACCTATCTGGGAATCATGTTTACAAAATGGAGAAAGATATCGAAATAAGGGTCGGTGATGGGAATAAAATTAATGGCGCTCTCAAAGTCTTCACTGCAAATAGAAATATTTCTACTAAAGCAAAGATGGCAGTGTATAATGGAATTCTAGTACCAACCCTTATGTATGGAAGTAAAGCTAGGAGCTAGCAAAAAAGAATGAAAGTAGGATAAATGGCTTAAAAATGAGATCACTGAGAAGAGTGTGCGGGAAAACGATATATGATAGAATACAGGTCGACGAAATAAGAAAGAAATATAAGGCAGATGATTGCATCATAAATTTAATTAAAAAAGGATCCCTGAGATGGTTTGGACATATGGAATGAATGGATTAAAATGCTGTATACAAGCAGTGTGAGTGGAAAGAGAAGCCGTGGAAAACCAAGGAAAGCATGGCGTGACCAAATTAATCAAATACTGAAAGGCGGCCACATTCGAAGTCGGAAAAATCGACGAGCGTGCATGTTACGATATATGAATGTGGAGGAATTTAATCTAATCTAATAGGTGTGTCAGGATATAACGATATGGCGGTCCATCCTCTCTGCCTACCCTTCCAGAGAAACCTTTTTCCTTTCCTTTTTTTTTGAACGGGCAATTTTTTCATAAACTATAATTGGTTGGAGGCTCTGACTATTAGTAGTCAATCCAGAATATAGAGGGACATATTGCATAATTGTATTAAGCAAACTGTATTTGATTAATTATTACATCATTAATGTTATTAAGAAGAAGAAGAAGAAGAAGAAGATTCTTTCTCAATGCATTTGAATTCGATAGACTTCTGGAGTCGTCTTCTCGTAAAACGGCGAATTTCCTTGTAATGAATCTATGGCTCTATATGAACTATAAACATTACACGCTAGAAAAAGTAAGCAATGACTGCGAATTCGCCATATTTTGCGATACGAATATGTGCGAATCATTTCATATGTTTTGGTCGGGAAAGTAATATAATTATGAAATTTATTTTGTTATTTCTGCGTATTTTCCACAGCAAACTTGCGTCTCGCAATACTTCATCACCGCAAACGTTGGTATTTATTGGATCCGTTCGTCAATCAGACTGTCACATAAACACAACTGAAACACGGAGCACTGGATCAACAGTTTACTTTATATAGGGTGTTTTTTTAGAGCTTTGGTTTTTAAACTGGCAACATTGTTTCTACATCAATTTGACAGTTGAAAGTTGATTTGTAGTCAGTACGTTTTGCCATTTTACCCACTTGCTGGATAAAGTTGTCGAAAATTGGACTTCACGATTGCGCTTCATTCGAGCTAGCCGATGCGCTCATATGCCCGAAATCATATATAAACAATAATGGCATAAAAATATATATTATATAATACACATTGTTATAAAGAGTGTTTTTTTAGAGGAATACAAATACTCAATGAAAAAACACATTAAAATAATGTTAATGTCTATGATATTAGCTTTATTAAATAGATAATTTTATACCATTATTGTTTAAATATGATTTCGGGCATATGAGCGCAATTCCAATTTTCGACACCAATAAAGGTAATAAAGAAGCTCAATAAAGTGCAATTAGATTAAATGGCAAAATATATTAATTACAAATCAACTGTCAACTGTCAAATTGACAGTCTGTAGAAACAATGTTGCTAGTTTAAAAACCAAACCTCTTAAAAAAACACCCTATATATTCCCACTCGAGTTATGGCCGCCCGGCACGCCGCCGCCGTAGCGCTCATGACGGGAAATTCAATTAATGATTACGTTTATCCATCTGTAATCGAAGTAGCTGTCGACGAGGATATTTCAAAAAACTTTATATAGGTATATTCCGAAATTTCATGCATTCCTTTCCTTTTGCGCACTTTTCAAAATGATACTCAGACGTACGTAGCTAAATCCAAAACATTCCTGAAAACATTTCTCGAAATTGTTTCGGAGTTTTGCTCATTGGCTTAGCCTTCTTTTACTTTTACTGAATAGCTAATACACTTTGATTCTAAAAACTTTAAAATCAATATCTTTTAAACTGTTAAATCGAAAAACTTTGTTTTATGTATCACAATTGTATATTTAATTTTGCGCGACAGCTGTTTCATCAATCTATGTTGACATCATCAGGTATTACAAATATATCAAATATCAAATTTTCGTGAATTTTCGAATCTTTATGTGTATTTGTTCCTTGTCAATTTGAATAATTTCTTTGATACAATTTCGAATATATGATGATACATAAAATAAAGTTTTTTTAATTTAACAGTTTATAATGTTAAAGTATCATGGTGTTTCAGCCAAAACTACTACAGACTAAGAGTATTTAATCAATGTCCTTTTCTTCTACTCGGCACTACAAAACACCCGGGTTTGGGTTTTGGCTTCCCCTTCAACAGTCTTCCATTGGCTCCTATACCTGGCCATATTTCTTCACTCTCCAGGTCTTCCCAGTTTCCTCCAGTCCTCCTAAACGCAATCCGCCCATTATTTTCTTGGTATGCCTTCACGTGGCACCTCATCTGGACATAATTGTGTGTGTTCTGTCATCTGCCATTATCACCACCCCATCGTTGTAATTGAGAATTTTCTAGTTCATGATTACTAAATTTGAAATTCGAATATTCAACCATCAGTCTCGTTTCCTTGCCATAAGCGAATCGCTAGTTCGATGGTTTTTTTTTTCAAATATAGCGAGGGTTTGCCGATGTTGTTTAATATAATGTAGCAATTAGATAAAAAAAATATTATCAAATATTTGTGAAATTGTATCATGCATCCAAAAATCCAAAAATGTATCATGCATGATCATAATAACAATGGTGGAATGGGGAATGTTGTAATTACATAAAGCGTGCGCTTAACCCAACCAATGACAGGTCATAAGTCCTGTAAACACCTTGATCATCCATATTCAGTTTCCAGTTTGTTTCTTCGTCTCTATTGAGATACAATTAAAAATTTAAAATATTATCATTTTGTTTTTATCTGTAGTCAAGTAACACGATTGCTTACAACAACAAAAACAAATCATCACGTCGTAGGCAGAGAGAATAGACCGCCACACTACTTTATCCTGACATACCTCTCTAGATTCTTCCACATTCATACAGCGAGTCGTACACGCACGCCGATTCTTCCGGCTTCTGACATGACCAAACTTTAAAATTTGATTAATTTGGTCATGAATTTGGTCGGTCTCGACTCCGTACTCCATTTACATTGTTAACGTATACTTTTTTAACCATTATTTCTTCACCCATGCGCTCCATATGTCCGAACCAACGCAGCGATCCTTTCATAATTTTGTTCATAATACCTTATTCTTTCTTCTTCTTTCACGATTGCTTATGAATATTTAATTTTAATTATCTTATTATAAAATGTGTAGTAATTACACAACACCGTAGCACGTGGACTTTTTAAGCACATAAGGTAAATATTACAATAAAATCACAGGCATACTCAGATTTGAACACAGTAATGTATATAGTTTAACATAATTGCTGAATCCGTCATAATCTGCAGGCTGATGTAAACATTTGTTGGACATTTACCCTCCGCGTACTATGGAACGACACCCTAAGTAACAAACATCATATTAAAATTACTTTGAAATCATATAACCATACGTAATTGTACCGTCCCATTTCCGTACTTCCGCTGAAACGAGAAATGAACATTAAGAAAAATGTTTTTCTCGCATGGCGTACGGTATCAAATCTCATCTATTGTACTTGGTGTTATTCACCCACTCGGCGGAATAGCGAGGCATCTTTTGTGATAAAATATAACTGTGTTTGTTCCTAGTTCGGTACTTCAATAACTCATATTAGTATAAGTGAGAACTTTCGCAGTTGCGTCTCAATTCTTCATTAAAAAAAAATTATATATGTGCCATAACAAAAAATTTTCAAATTAAATAAAATAAATGTATTTTCTCAACAGACATAACAAACAAAATTAAGGTTTAAGGCATCTATTGAAAAAAGGTAAAATAATATATATAATTACAGGAACGCATGAAAGATGGTTCGTGAAGGAGACAAGATACTCTCTAAAGTCAAGAGTATTTCGCCTCTTTGCAAGAATAACGTGTTATCTCGAAAAATTTTAAAATTTTAAAATGAAACAAGATACCCGTTTGACAAAGTGACAACACAATACGAGTATACTACTGCTGTGTTGTCTCTTTCCCTCATAAATTCTCTGTTTTACACTTTAAAAATACCATGTTTTTGTAGAAAATAATGTTGAACACGGCGGATTTGATTTTCGAAATGTCACGTTATTCTTGCAAAGAGGCGATTAGCCTTCTGAACGTATTTTCACCAATATGAAAGACGTCGATCTCCGAGGAGACCACGTACAGCAGACGCATTAAAGTTAAATAATACTAAAAGCTTATTAAGTAATCATCATGCAGTCTCCCCGAAGGAGTAGGCAGAAAGAATGGACCGCCACAATGTTCTTTCCTGACATACTTCTCTTGATTCCCCAAATACATCGTGTCATGCACGCACGTCGATTTCTTCAACTCGCATGACCGACATAAATTTGAAACAAGAAAGATGATGATAAGTAAAATTAAAAAAGGATCCCTGAGATGGTTTGGACGTTTGGAACGAATGGACGAGTAAGAATGATTAAATGTTGTATACAAAAAGTGTGAGTGGAAATAAAAGCAATGGAAGACGAAGGAAAGCATGACATGACCAATTAATCAAAATATGGAAAGGTGGCCAAATTCAAAGACAATTAAACCGACGAGCTTGCATGTTACGATGTATAAATGTGGAAGAATATAGAGAGGTATGTCAGGACAGAACGGCATGGCAGTCCATCCTCTATGCCTACCCCTCCGGGGAAACGGCGTGATGGTAGTTAGTTAGTTAGACATTTATTTATTTATTTATTTATTCAGCAAGGGCAGCATACAGCGATATCAATACATTAATTAAGAAACATTAAGAAAAATAATAAATAAAGCCAATTACATGCTACCACAAATACAAATAAGAAAATCAAATATTTTCTCTATCTAAAATCCATCATAAAAACTACGTTATTAATGAATTGTTTGGATGATCATGGCATTATTATATACAAAATAATTTAGTTAATAGTCACGTATGGAAAATCAGTAGCTGAAATAAATTGGGTGTAATTATCTTACCCGATATATAGTCAATTTTTTTCTTTCCACACATGTTAACAAGAGCACATTGTTTATATTTGTATTTCATACAGTATGTTAATTTTTCTCTATTTTAAAGCATCAACTACCCGCAGCAATGCACACGCTCTTAAATATATACGAATTCATATTTCGATAACTTCTAAAACAACAGGTAGAACGCAAAAATGACTGTCTTCGAGAAATCTAAACGACAGCCTGGCCACGCACGCCATTTCGTTTTTTTGTCTATAAGCTCTATAAAAACGGATCGTTCTAACCTAGAGTTCTATGAAGTTTTCCAAGATTCCATAGAAATATTATAATATCCATAAATACTTAAAAATTGTATTGGTTAAGTCATATTTCGCAAGAGTGAGAAATATCAAACTAAAATTATTCGAGCCTATTCAGCTGAATTCAAAAGTGTGGGTTAACCGAGGCTGCAATAGCTGAGTGGATTTACGTCTGACTGACACGTTGTTGACACGATCATCAGGATGACCACCAAAGAGATGGAGGAAAGGCTGGACGTCTTCATGAAATTTTGTAAGATGTTTTTTGGATACGTTTTTACCATTTTCTGAATGTTCTATTATTATTGTATGTGCAACTTATCCCTTTGATCCACCGATAGTTTTACTCTCATGGAAAAACAAAAAAACTATTGCATATTTATAATAAGATAGAAATGTAAGGCATAATGCAGTTATTAATTGATTAATTAATTAATTAAGATGACTGCATCATGGATAAAATTAAAAAAGGATTGAGATGGTTTGAATATATGGAACGAATGGATGAAAGTAAAATGATTAAAAAGAGTTGTACACAAGCAGCGTGAGTGGAAAAAGAAGCCGAAGACGACAGATGAATACATGGCATGACCAAATTAATCAATTACTAAAAGGCGGCCACATTCGAAGTCGGAATAATCGACGTGCGTGCTTGGTACGATGTATAAATTTAGAGAAAGCCCGAGAGGTATGCCAGGACAGGGCATTGTGGCGATCCATCCTCTATGCCTACCCCTCCGGGAAAATGGCGTGATGGTTAGTTAGTTAGTTAGCATATTTATAAAATGAAAAAATAAATATTATGTGATCTTGAAATTTAAAAAAAATCACGAGCCAGCGCTGCTTTCAAAATTGCAAGTCACAAATATCGATTTGACAAGAACCATAGCATTGGCTACCTAAAATTTCGTTATGTACTTGTGTGAATAGGTAACTATTATAGTTACCAATATATAGCTAGTAAAGTGAGAAATGAACTCATAAAAAATAAGCTTGTTTTACACAGAAAACAGATGGGTTGACTTACTTCGGCCTAGAGTTTTGAGAAATTGATCGTTAGAGGTGATGAAGCAAATTTAAGTCTTGAAAGTTTTTGAAAAATTTCGATAGTAAGAATTTATTAGTAATATAGTAAATTTTTACAACTTGCGTTACAGTTTAGCGTCAGCATTTTTCAATACCTTTAATAACTATGAAAAATATTTTAGGAAGATTTATTAATTATCTATTGTTTCTTGAACAATGTTGTAAAACTCCATATTGAATAATACGAATGAAAACGTCTGTTTTCTAGAAGTTTTATTATATTTTATGTGAATGACATGTTTCGTTTATCAAAGGCATTATCAAATGATTTGATACAGCCTTAAACAGGCAAAACATGTCATTCACATATTGTAAAATATAATAAAACTTCTAGAAAACAGACGTGTTCATTAGTATTAATTATTTATTATTATTGTTTTTTTTACTATTGCATATAGAGACGATTGCAGACTTCTAACGGAATCGGGTTGAACATATTACGAGGCAACCAACTGAACGATGGACAAAGGGGATAGTGGCATGGAGATTAAGAAATTTCCAGAGACCGGTTGGATGACACGCTAAAAGACAGGTTATTTTAACCCAATTACTGTACACAATATTTGAGCTATTAATTCTCATGACGTGTGTAAAGCAGCTAATCCACCGCAATTGTATTGTCACGTGAATTCTACCAGACCAAAGACAGTCTTCTTCTTCTTCTTCTTCTGCTTTATTTAGGACTGTGTCCTGTTATTTCTCGGATCCTGTTCCTGGGATGTAGATGTCCAACTGTCTCGCCATCTTTTAGGTGGTCTTCCTGCAGGTCGATTTCCTCTTGGTACTTTATTTGCGGCTATATTTATCACTCTTTCAGAACCTGCTCTTTCCACATGGTCTCTCCAGTAGCGTCTTCTCAGTCTTCCCCATCGCACGACATCTCTACCTTGCAGATCTTTCTTATTCTGTCTCGGAGTGTCGTTCCCGCGACGGATCGGAGAGTCACAATTTCTGTGGTTCAAGAGATTTTTTGTTCTGATGGTTCCAGCTCTATTTTTTACGCAAGATTTTTTACATGTACGTTTTTACGCAAGATTTTTCAACGTTACTTTTTCCACAGCGACCTTTTCTGTTACTTGGAGGCAAATCGCAAATTACATCACTTTGGTGCTGTCACGTTAAAAAAGTTAAAGCACCAATTACTAAAAATACGCTAGTTTAATTCGAATTTCCGATAGCCATCACTATCTCTCGAGTAACTAGGACTTGGCGTCGCGACGTTTGAAATATTGTTGAGGATTTGTTCTGAACTTAATTTCGACATTTAATAAATTGTGAGAAGTATTTGTGAGAAGTAAAAACATAATAAACTAACTAACTAACCATCACGCCGTCTCCCCGTAAGGGTAGGCAGAAAGAATTGACTGCCACACATTAACCGATGCAGCACTCCATCCTTCTCTTTTCGCCTCCGCGGGAGTGCGGTGTGATGGGTTGCGAACCTTATCGCCACCGATAGGCGCAATAATAAGAGATTACTCAAAATCATCACTGCAAATAAAAATGCATCAAAGCAAAGATGACAGTGCACAATGAGGTTCCTTATGTATGGAAGTGAAACTTGGAGTTGGCAGAATAAGGATGAAAGTTGGATGAATTCCGTATAAGTGTGCGGGAAAATAATTTATGATAGAATACCTAATGAAAAAGTAAGAAAGGTGGAAAATTAAGAAAGGGTCACTAAAAATGGTTTTGAGATACAAAACTCATGGATGAGAGAAGAATGGTTAAAAAGATATGTACTAGTAGTGTAAATGGAAAAAGAAGTCGAGGAAGGTCAAGGAAGACATGGCATGATTATTATTAATATAATAAAGGAAATTAATGAATTACTGAAAGGAGGTCATGTTCTAAGTCGGAACAATCAACGAGTATGCGGGTCACGGTTTGTGAATGTAGAAGATGCGCGATAGTTATGTCAGGATAGAACAGTCTGGCGGTTTATCCTTTCTGCCTCTCCCTTATCACTTTCTGATTTTGTATTGTTTTTCTCTACATAATATGTTTACTTCCTAAGTCTTTCATTTGTTTTGATTTAATATCATCATCATCGGTTGTCCCTCGTGTCCGAGGAAGACTGCCCTTCACGGTTGTGGGTCCGCATGAAGATCCCAATCCTGGACCCACACGTTCTGTGGCATCTGGGGCAGGGGAAGGCGCTGGTAATGGAGCCATCACCGTCTCCCGATGGTCTCTCCTTTCTCCTCCTCCTCTGTGCGACGCCGTCTCTGCGATGTGCTTCAAAGTCCTGCGTGCCTTTTGCTTTTATTCTCCACCTAGGTCTGCCTTCTGCAGTCTTTTCCCAAAAATCACAATCGATGTATGTCTTTTGGAGGTTTTCTTTTAGGGAGTCCTTGAAGCGTTTCCTCTGACCACCGTGTGAACGTTTCCCTTGGTTCAGCTGAGAACACATAATTTTCCTTGGGAGTCTTGTCTCAGGCATTCTGATGACGTGACCACCCCAGCGCAGTTGTCTCTGAATGATGGCAGCTTCAATACTAATCATATTGACCTCAGTAAGTATGCTGTCATTTGTCCTTTTGCCATTTCACATTTAGGATCCTTCGTAGGCAGCGTGGTGGTGTTGTTCTAAGGAGGTCACCTCCGAAATGTATTTTTATTTTGTAAAAATATTTAATAAATAATTATTATTATTATTTTATTAAATCGCTCTTTACATCATTACAGCGCGAGCTAAGTCGATGTAAATGTTATAGCTATCATATTGATTCTCGTGACATGTGATAGGTAGCTAATCTATCACCGTTTTTTTGTCACAGGAATTCTGCACCAGACCCATGACAGTGTGACAATAATACTGCCATCGCCGGAAATCGAACCCGGGACCTTCGGGGTGGCAGTCAAAGCACTACTTGGCCACGAAGGTGGTGGATTATACAGAGAGTAATATTCTCTTTCCAAATAAAAATGATTATTTTAAATTGTATATAAATAGAAAAATCGTTTATTTATCTTCAGAAATAAAGGAATTGAAAATACTCGCATAAATTAACTAGAATAAAACATATTTCATACAAAAATTATTATGATAACAAATTTCCTTTCAACAAACTCATAAACTCCATTCAAATAATTTGATTTAGAACTCCATATGTGAGCGGGTAATAAACCACCACCCGGCAAATGGCTCTTGTACCAAAAATGATCAATTATCTCCCATTGCGTAAACATTATGGGTACACCATATGCATGGAGAGACCTAACATACGGTCCAGCGCAGCATCAGTAACATTATTTACACGGATTGGACTTCTTATTTCATCTGAACAGTACTTCGACTATAATTAACTGCAGAAAATTTGCGTAGTTGCAAATTTATTGAGCATTTCGAATTCAACCGATTATTGTTTAGCTAACCGGAGAATGAATAATTATAAACACCCTGTATATTTGCGTAATAATACGCAAAAACAGATATCACACAAGTTACACATGGTGTTTTATATGAGATATATCAAAAATATTTTATTCAAAGAATTTAACTTTATTTCTGTACGTCTATCATTTTAAAGAAATTGATATAAGATTTTGATTATAGGCAATGATACGGTTGTTCAATACGTATGTGTGGTAGAACGATATACGTCAGATTCTCAAATGCTGATATAAGAAAGGAATGTAGAGCGGAAGGAGGTATTATGAACAAAATTATGATAAAATCGCTGCGTTGGTTCGGACATATGGATGGAGAAATAATGGTTAAGAAAACTAACTAACTATCTAACCATCATGCCGTCTCTCCGAAAGGGTAGGCAGAAAGAATGGACTGTCACACTTTAACCGATGCGGCACTCCATCCTTCTCTTATCCCGTGGGAGACGCGGAAATAAATAACATTGTAAATAGAGTACGGAGTCGAGGCAGACCGAGGAAAACATGGCATGACCAAATTAATCAAATTTTAAAGGTTGGTTATGTTAGAAATCGGTAGAATCGACGTACGTTTATGACTCGCTGTATAAATGTGGAGGAAGCTAGAGAGGTGTGCCAGGATAGAGTAGTGTGGCGATCCATTTCGGCCTACCCCTGCGGGGAAATGGCGTGTTCAAAAGTTTGTTTGTTTACTCTTTTTTTTATTTAACATAACTAACTAACTAATTATCACGCCGTCTCCCCGAAAGGGTAGGCAGAAAGAATGGACTGCCACACATTTCTTTCCTGACATATTTCTCTCGCTTCCTCAACATTCATACATCGTGTCATGCACGCGCGTCGATTTCTCTGACTCCTCACATGGCCGACATTCAATATTTGATTTATTTGATCGTGCCACGTTTTCCTCGGTCTTCCTCTATTTCTGGTTCCATTTACATCATTAACATATAATTTTTTTTATCATTCTTTCTCCGTTCATTCTTTCCATATGTCCAAACCATCTTAATGATCCTTTCATTATTTTGTTCATGACACCATCCTTCGCACCGCATTCACTTCTTATATTTAACATTACTTTCGGTATTTCTAAATTTGTGCGAAGTCTCCCTACAAATTCTGCGTATGGACCTCCATTCAGCAGATGAACACCTTCTATATCGTTAATTATTATTCTCGTATCAATGAGAGCCAACACAAACCAATGTCTAAGAAACGAAGAATAATCGAAAGCATCCATTCATTCCACAGATTTATTTGTTGAGATGTGTTGATCATAGTTTACGTACTGTAGAGGAATTGTTAAGGATATACTCCACAACACTAAACGCTCTAAATAAAATGTTTTCGGATGGTGAGTAATGCCCAAATAGATTCTATATAGTACTAAATATGTATTTGATTCGTTTTGGGGCCCAAAAAGGATCAATTGAATTACTAAACTGCAATTTTTATGTTCCTTGAGTAGTTATGTAAAACTCCGTATTAAATAATTAATATAAATGAAAACGTAGTTTTATAGAAGACGCACAAATGTTACGATATATGAATGTATAGAAAGTTTAAGAGTTATGTCAGGACAGAGCAGTATGACGGTCCATCCTCTCTTCCTAACCCTCCGGGAAAACGGCGTGATGGTTAGTTAGTTAGATTTTTTTAAATTTCACGGTAGTAGTTCATTGTAAATAATAAAATATGTTTTTATTAAAAAAACTCCTTTATTTAACTCGGTTTTATGATGTCGGCCGATTTCGGCAGCTCGCTGCCATCTTCTGGCCCAGAAACTGGTCGAAACCGTAAATTCCAATGGAATTAAACTAAATAATTATATACGCTTATATACAATATTAAAAAATATTATTTAATTAAAAAACATGTTTTTTTTTAATTTATAATAGTAAACACGATTGTGTGGTTTTACTTGGATTTAATTTATATAAATTGTAACAAATTTGTTTCGCCTTGCGAGGGCATGCTCAAACTCAGTTTGAGAATGCCCTCGCAAGGCGAAAAAAATTGTCACCATTTATATAAATTAAATCCAAGTAAAACCACTAAACAATCGTGTTTAATATTATAAAGTAATAATGGAGTTTTACAAAACTAATACCTCAACCATCGATAAAAAATATGTTGTTATTTGAAATTTCGTGGTAGAATTTCATTGTAAATAATGAAAGCAAATAAAAAATGGTAAAAAAACTTTTTCAAATGTATATTTAGTTATTTAGTTAAAATCCACTGATGTTTGTGCTTGTCATTTCGGCAGCTCATAGCCATCTTCTCAGATTTTTTTGTTGAAATACTCGTATTTTCATAATTTACCGTCTAAAACTTTATTTTTGTATGTAATTTATTAACTTGAATGCTAAAAATTAGTATTATAAATCATTTAGAACATATGTAGGTTCTTAACATGAGCAATTCCTCCCTCCAGCAAAAAAGATCACCATTTCATGAATGTGACATTTGTTTAAAAAAAAATATATTTACATTGTTAATTTATTTTCATAGTTTCCATTTTCTTTGGATTTATTAACGAACAAAGTTACTTCGGTGGTTTCTATGTTAGCATTACATAATTCTGCATTTAATAATACATCAACTATTTGGTAATAGCCAGTACAAAGCACTCGGGAATGAATGGTATTTTCAGAGTCAAGGGCGAAGTGAAAATCTAACGTTATCTTGATCTCACCGAGCGTTGAATGACTCGAGGCATGCGACAGAAAAAACTACGTGAAAATTATAATGAGAATCAAATATCGATGGTCAAGAAAGTTAGCATATTATTACACCAGTTTCTGGCTTTGGCTTTTTTCTTCATTTATTATTTATAAGATATTTATTTAAAATTACAATAGATATCTTAAGATATTTATATTACTTAATTATAATGACAAGAAGTATATGCTAGTGAAAAGTAAATTACAGATCTACAAACCATGCATCAGACCCATAATGACTTAAGAAATTAAAACAAGAGCAGACACTGACAGAAGGAAACATAATTAATATGAATGAAAACGTCTGTCTTCTAGGAGTTTTGTTACATTTTAGATGGAATGACATGTTTCGCCCTTCAAAGGCATTATCAAATGTTGAGTCACATTTGATAATACCATAGAAGTGCGAAACATGTCATTCCATCTAAAATATAATAAAACTCCTAGAAGACAAACATTTTCATTCACATTGATATAAAATATGAAATAAAAATCTTTTTAATATTCATAATTAGTTAAAATCCACTGATGTTTGATGATTTTAACTAAATATAGATTTTTCTAAAAAAAAAAGTTTTTATTAATCACAATGAACTTCTACAATGAAATTTCAAATAACGACTTTTTTATAATTATTTAATATGGAGTTTTACTCCATTGTTCAAGAAACAATAAATGGAAGGAAACATCTCATTAAAACATCTGAAATTAAAGCATTGCAACTTATCTTGTTTAGAATCCTTAGAGTTAGAATACCTAATGAAGAAATTTGCAGAACCTGCAATATTGAAGACATATTGAGATGGAGTAAGCAGAGATGATTCTGGGGGACCACATCGAAAGGATGGACCTAACGAGGATTCCCAAGAACGTGATGCACGAGAATTCAGAGGGCTGTCGACCACTAGGACGACAACCAAAGAGATGGAGAGAATGTTGGGCGTCTTCATCACAGGACCAACAATTGATCCTGTCTTAACAGATCGCAAGAGGCATCTTTTAAGTACAGGTAAAATATTATTAAAATACAACATTGTACCAGGAACGCATTAGAGATGGTTCGACATTAGGAAGACAATATACTTTCTAAAGTCAAGAGTATTTGTCCCCTGAACGTACCTTCACTAATATAAAAGACGTCAATCTCCGAGGAGACCGCGTTCAGCAGACTAATTGCTCTTCCTACCGGTGTCACCAGAGGCAGATTGGTTCTGTTGGCCGGTTGGTAAAACAATCTGTGTTGTCGCTGTCGGAGAAATCTATCAGGGACACAAAGACCAACACCCTCTAGCACGGCCGAGTTCTCGAAATATCCCCTGATTAATTTAAAGAAATGGGTTATGAGATGCCCATCTCTTCGAAGCTGTAAAGAATTGGTTCCGAGCATGCCTAAAAGAAATGCCGTGGGATAGAGCCACGGATAACTACCATACTCCCTCATGTAGAGATACCTCAGAAATTTTTTCTTATCTTTAAATTTAAATAAAACAAAGTGTGTGTGTGAGATATCATCGAAATTTTTTATTCGCTTGATTGATGCCGTTATGTATAAAATATCGTTCAAATGTCTGCCACGGCTTCTCAGGATGGCGCACATCCGAAATGTCCATCTTTCCATGACTCTGGCGCATAAATCAGGCTGAATTTGACCGATGGCACGGGTTATGTTGGCTTTGAGGGCTGCTGTGGTTTGTGGCTTATACCCATAGACCTGCGACTTAAGAAAAACCCACAAGAAAAAGTCTGACGGGGTCAAATTAGCGACAATCACACAAGAAAGTAGAAAGAGAAGAACTGCAATTGTTTCATTACAAGAGTACGTAAGAATACAATCTAACGTCAAAGGTTACAATTCATCTCTACACTTAACGTGACTTAATTTACAGTCAAAATATTAAATAGCATGTTGAAGCGAAATTTATTAATACAAACGAGTTACCGTCTTAATGGAGTCTTCGACTGTGAAAAAGTTTTTAGAAAACTCCACACGTTAATAGCGAAACGGAAAATTTCTTTACGCAATCAAATTTAGTTGTAGATTTATGTTGCGATTCAATTACTACCTACTATCGCGATGGAAGAAAAGATACTCGTAATTTGAAAAACAAACATTCTCTGATTTAAAGATGTTTGTATTAACAAACCGTTTATCCAACAGAAGCGATAAAAATAATTCTTTCTATAAATTGTTTTTAACGAATCTCCAAATAGATTGTTTCGTCTATATTCTATTCGGGAGTGGGTTAGTCGGTATATTGGTCAATTAGTTGATTAGATAAACGAATCGGTACTTTCCTGAAGACTTAATATATTGGACTAGTGATAGAAACTGATGGGAACTTTCTTTCGTATAATGTAAAGAATTTGTAAATACAATCCTAACAGTAGTTAAATAAATACAATCCTAACAATAATTCAGCAAATACAATTCTTACAAAAGCTTAGCAAAGTATGCGGGGCTCCTCGCATTAACCTATTAGCGTTCATTATTTTAAAATTAGATCTCTTAGACAAACGTGTATTAAATAAACACTTCGAACTCGGTTATGACGATCACGGATATAGCGACTTCTCGAATGTAACGAGGAATCAGATACTTCATGTCTTCATCTTTTTATAAACATTTAAAAATACATTTACTTTGTAAATTCTTTTTATAAACTTTAAAAATACATTTTTCCTACTTTCATCCTTGGTGTTATTATTTATTATATAATATAATAACCCGGCGCCCCTGGTATACACTGTCGGCCGAATCTTTCACCACAATGACAAAAGAAATATCAGAAATAAGGCCTTTATAAGCATGGGTATTTATAATGTTAGTTAATTATTTTCAAAGATAATAAAATTTGGTATACTCGTATAATATAATACTTTATAATAATATATATTTATTATAACACTTTGCCATGTAGAAAGAATGCCAGAGGGTAGAACACCAAAACTTATATCCAGATGGGTGCCGCGCGAAAAGAAACCAAGAGGCAGACCAAGAAAAAGATGGGCGAATTGCGTGGAAGAAGACTGGGAGAAAATGGAAAGAGCTGGGAAATGGAGAGAGATGGCCAGGAACAGAAGTCAGTGGAGGACCGTTGTAGAGAAACTCAAGTACAATACCGGGATGTAGCGCCGAGAAGTAGTAGTAGAATTATAATACTTTAATTCCAGGACGTCCCCAGCTTCGATGGAGAGACGACATTAAAGAGACCGCCGGGACGACATGGATGCGTTTTGCCCAGGATCGACAGACATGAAAGCAGATGGAGGCAGACAGAGAACGTTGTATCTGTAGTAGGTACTTATTTTTTACATGTCTTTATATCTCATTTTTAGCCTTACAAGTAAACAAAAAGGAAATAAACCGTGAGATAAAAAAGTTCAAACGAATAGGTTATTGAAATTAATTTCACAAAAAAATCATTGTAAAATTAGTAGCCTTTATTGTAAACATTGTACAATCTTAATGTTTTACAATACATATATATTTTTTGATGTATAATCTACATAATATTAAAATAATTACAATGCTAATCTGTCTATTTTGCATTACGTACGATTTCTATTAAATAATATGTGATGGCAAGTTTAAGTTTAGGCCACATGTCAAAGTAATTCGGAGGTAATGTTTATTTATTTATATTTTTTCAAAACTCTTTAAACTCTTTTTCATATAAGCATTGAGAATTCTTCACCATTGGCTTGTCCTCGCATTTTTCAAAGTGTTCTGCATCGCCTATATTTCCCACCGAAGGAATGAAGGTAGGTATTACCTTACCATTAAGCACGTCATCCCAGTCGGTGTTCTTGAACCATTTGTGTGTCTTAAAATCCATTATCCCATTTTTCATGCCACCGAATCTCTTCGTTGTGTCGACCTGCAGCGTGTTCCTTATCAGATCTTTTAGATCGAGTCCCATCTTTGTGTGAAATTTGTATATTCCGGCCACGATTTTTTCGTAGATTTTCATAGGATCTTTCGCATAGAATGGAGGATAACCGGCATTCATTTCGTAAACTAAGATGCCAAATGACCACCAGTCAGCTGATTTTCCGTAAGGTTTGGTTAGAATGATCTCCGGAGCCAAATACTCCGGAGTTCCACAAAGTGTGAATGTTCTCTCCGTCACAAGCTTACAGAAACCAAAATCTGTTATTTTAATGTATCCTTTTGTGTCTATGAGAATGTTTTCTGGTTTCAAGTCCCTATACACTAAGCTGCAGTGGTGCATGTACTCCAGCGCTAGTATAACTTGCGCCGCATAAAATTTTGCCAGGTTTTCTTCAAATGTTTCCATTTTTCTTAGTATCGTAAACATTTCTCCCCCGCTGATGAATGGCATGTTGAGGAACAAGTAACAGTTGTCTTTGAATGAGCATTCCATGTGCACGACAAATGGAAACTTTATCGACGATAAAATGTTCTTTTCGTTAATCGTGTGCGTCACTTGCTTCATTTTCACCAGTTTACTTTTCTCCAGTATTTTAGTGGCGAAGTATTGGTTATCAGATTTTCTCTTTACCAACTTTACCGTACCGAAGCCCCCTACGCCGAGCGTTTTCACAAATTCAAAATCGTCCACTTTGCAATCTCCAGAAGATGGGCTATTGTAGCGTTTGTCAAATGCTATCTTCAATTCGTCCAAATATCTGGTATGCCTCTTTTGCATTTCATCTGTAAATTCTTTAGACATTTTCGCGATTTCTTACGAATATACGTGCTTTGTTGTCATAAAAAAAACTTACAATGTAAACACAGATAACAGTTCTATATTCAAATGTAAAATGCATTCAAAATTTATTATAATTAAGAACTTAAGTACCTACGCGTCGAATGATCTATCTAGGTAAGCATTTTTACGCTGCTATCCGGGGGTATTTACAATCAAGGAGTTCTGAGTCAACTAAATGTAGGTATACGTTCCTCACAATTATACCGGAGTAAAGGGGCATATCTTATACTCGTAATATGACCCGATTTGCAGCACAAAGCGCTTCGAAGTTGTCCTGTATTGAAAACGATTCGTCTTCTAAATGAGGTATCATTCGAGATAAATCTATTAGGATACAGCTATAACGAATATGTGAACACTTTAAAGATATAACTCTCATATTTTTATTCACATGGTTTTATGCAACGTGTCATAGAATATTTTTGAGCATTTTGTAGGAATTCATTGATTTTTAAAGCTATTTAACTAAACTAACTAACTAATCATCACACCATCTCCCCGAAAGAGTAAGCAGAAAGAATGGACTGCCACACTTTAACCGATGCGGCACACCAACCTTCTCTTTTCGCCCCCGCAAGAGACGCGAACCATATGAATAAAAATATGATAGTTACCTCTTTATTAATCTTGTCATTAGAGTGTTCACAAATTCGGTATAGCTGTATCTTAAGAGAAAGTTATTTAAGCTTTCGTATTAACCCCCATTGTGCGGCTGGCTTCATTTGTAGTAAAAAAACAATTTGATCTCGAATTGCGGCTGACTACACTTGCAGCTCGGACCGATAGTCCCAGTTCAAATCAATATCATCAATCAAGTTCATCATACTATAACGTATAATTTAGTAGTAAGGAATTAAGTAAACGGGTTTATGATGTACATTCAAATATGAACTGCAAATGTAGTCTGCCGCAGTTCGCAACAAACTTTTTGCACTACAATTGTAGTTAACCGCACTATATTGGTTGAAGAATACACAAATCTCTGTAGATAATAAAAATATACGGTTTTTTCATATAACTGTCTGTTTTTATTATAAGTCCTAATCTTGAGACACGCCGAGTTTAAACTCTAATGAACCCTATAAAATCACGATGCCTTTCGCTTAGATGCCACGATAAAACGCGCCCATAAAGTAAACGGTTTATACCCACGTGTTATACAGTGTATTGTAACAGATGCCTACGGTAGTAAAGGTATACATAAGAGTACACATAAGCGATGAGACCTACATTTTTATGCATCACACTTCCATATGTCATATTACAATGTTCACTCTTTGATATCCAAATAAAATTGTGGAAGAAAGGTTATGAAACTCGTATTGAAATTATGACTACACGCCCTGTTTAAATCGTCAAAATTGGTGGGTGAAAACTTCCGCGTAAAATCATAAGATGAGTAAAGAAAATAACAAATGGCTGGTGTGATATGGTCATTATTTTATTTACTCAAATAAGACACAACAAACGAACAACATACGACTCACATCAGTTGAACAAAAGAAAATTTAAGGATCAAATGTTACAACACAATAAAAAACAATGTGTTCCAGAAAACTTGAAAATATCCAGAAACGATTTTTAACATATTTAAGCCTCAGGGAGTATTACTAGGGATCTGATTTATATTTGCTAAAAAAGTGTAAAAAATTATATTTTATGTGCCAAAATATGCTTTTATGCCTTAACTATGTTAAAGTTAAGGCCTAAAAATTGGAGAGACATCTCCAGGCGTAATCTAGTACTGTATGATAATTGCAAAGCCTTTCACAGTGCATTAATAAAGATTTTCTGCTTAATGCTTCCCAATCTTAATAGATGACGCTAGTGTAGAGTGAACTTAAAAATGTAAAGATAAGCGTGGAATTCTAGCATATATACAAGTTCCAAAAATTTGTCAGACGTGGTGGTCATAAGAGGGGCGGAATGGAGAATGTTGTTAAACATAAAGCGATCGCTCAACCCAACCAATGTCAGGTCATAAGTTCTGTAAGCGCCTCGGCCACCATATTCTGTTCCCAGAAAACAATTTACATCTTCGTCTTAATTGAAATACAATCAATCCTTATAAAATATGCCTTTATATTTTCTAACCTTTTATTTATTTTGTTAACTAGAAAAAAACAACATCTTATGTGCGACAAACTTTTTTTTGTATCGTACAATTATATATTTTTATATATCTTCGGGTATATGACATAGTCGATTTTTTACAAGAGTTTTCTCCACCTCCACTGACTTCTGTCTCTGGCCATCGCTCTCCATTTCTCAGCATCTTCCATTTTCTCCCAATCTTCTTCCACGCAATCCGTCCATCTTTTCCTCGGTCTGCCTCTTGGTCTCTTTTCGCGGGGCACCCATCTGGATATAATTTGTGGTGTTCTTCAGTAAAGGCCACTGTGTTAGTGTTCGTAATCCGGTTCTTTTTTTACCATGCAGAGTGATTAGCCCTGCGATGAACCCTCCTTTTTTCACAAAGAGTCACTGTATGATGTTTTTGTATTGTCAGGCTGTTTAAATGATTGTAGCATATTAGTGGATTATTGCTCGATAACAATTCCGATGTCGTAAAGTACTTTATTAATTTATTAATATTGTCAATAAGACTATATATTTTTATTTTGCATTGTGAAGTTTTAAAAATAAATATTTACCACTCCGCCGCCAGCCGTGTACAGCATGAGCGCCATGAGAAGCCCTATATGTCCTGCCGCAGCCCTTAACCTCACCGTCTTCCATCCCCGCTTCACAGTCCCCAGCAGACTTTCCTTCTCAAATGTCACTTCAGTAATGTGAATTGAGCTGCCCATTACGACTAATGCCACTGGCTCTCCTTTCCGCAGACCTCAATGCCAGCTCCTACCCTCAAATGTCAGCTCCCGCTATAGTGACATTCTACACTAATAATGCGAACAATTAACTCTCTAATGTCTTAAACACAAATTAATATCCGAGCATACTTTAGATGATAACGCATTAATCATAATTATAAATTCACAACGGAGAACATTTTTTTTTGTAAAAATGTTATTGTCACGAATGTACTTAATACTCACTCAACGTCACTGTATTTAACTTATTCACATTTGAATCCATACGTTAAATAAAAAAAATTACACAATTTTAATTTTAATAAAAAATATGTTCGTTTCTTGATATTTAATTACACTTTCGCCTAGTTCTCTTCTCAAAAGTAAAAGGTTTTCTCATGACATTTGTATAATTATGCATTTTTCTTTTTAAATATGTTCCATATGGCTTTTATAAAAAATCCTTTATTGTTGCAATTTGATATGCTTAAAAATTTATTATTAATGTTTTTTTTTACAGCATTCAAAAGTTCATTATTATTTGTTATTTTTTATGATTAAATATTTTTATTTTTGAAATCGTATTCGAGACCGATGCCAAAGTTCGTTAGTTCTAAAGGCAGATTAAAAGCGTCCGAACTCCACCGGCGCCGGAATAATACTGACGTCGCGACGTCCAACCCCAGCTTTTATGTCGTTTTGCAGGGGAAGCGGAAACTTTTCCTCAAAGTAGGTAACAGCTGTTTGTGAAACAAAATTCTTTATTTTGAAGATACTTACGAGTACAATGCCTTAGACAAGGAAAATATAACGGTAAAAGCATTTCCCTATTAGAATTAATACATTCGCCACATCACGTTTCGACATTAGTGCTTCCAAAAAGCTTTATTTTGTAATTTTGTTATTGTCTTATGGTTATTAAATCATTTTTGAAATGTCCTAGTTTATGGAAATGTGTTAGTCGCAAATAAGCTAAATTAAAATCAACTTATTGAACGCTAAGGCATAAACACTGTGGAATTCCATAGTAATATACTTAGGAAATTGAAAAACTTTGTTTAATCCAATATTTAATAAAAAATATTTAAAAAAACACGACATGTTTCGGAGGATACCTCCATCTTCAGGTGAGTATGGTATAGTATAGCACCTGAAGATGGAGGTATCCTCCGAAACATGTCGTGTTTTTTTTATATTTTTAATTAAATAGTGAATTAAACAAAGTTTTTTAATTTCCTTAGAAAATTAAAATCTGTTAAAACCTACCGTTTATACTATGTATTCATAGTGCTTATTTAGGCTAATGTATATTTTTATAACTATTTCGTACATTTATATTGTAAAAAAACGAAACGTTTAATGTTGACTCACCTATAAAATGTATTTTTTAATTTCTAAATAGTCATTTAATAATACCAAATGGGATAAAATCTTTTCCCTTAAATTATAAATGATTTGTTCGTATTAGAGGCATATTTTTGCAATCAATTGGATATTCCTGTGTATGTGACATGTCTGAGTATAGTATAGTTCATTTCTTATTTCTCTTTCTTCTCAGCCCTCTCACCTTTCCAACTTCTTTTTTTACTTCTTTTTGGCAATCTCTGCCACCCTAATAACAAAGCCATATTACTTCGCAGAACTGCAAATTAAACATGTCCACACTCCACACCGCCCTGAAAATTAAAATGCAGGACGTCAATTAATAGAGTCAACTCAAGTAAAAAAAAAAGTATAGTATAGTGAGTATGGTATAGTAGTGAGTATAGTATGTAGATAAACTTTTTTTTATTTTACGTTTTAATCCTAGGGATTGGTTTGCACCAAAGTGTAACATTTTTGTTTGTTCTTGGAATGCCAATTGGGCCTTTAATGTGGTAGTTTCACGATGCTTTATACATCATATGTTGGTTTACGTATATATTCAATATAAATTAAATATCCATGTTATTAACAGTTGCAATATTAAAATTACCTTTTTAAATCGATTTTGTGTTTGCGTGTTTACTTACATATTTTATACCAACTGCAATTATGTTTATTACATGGTGATATGATTAATTTCATCGAATACTCTAGTTTATAGTTTCTTTCTAATTTGATAACATAAACGATATGCTAACGGCCATCTTCGTAGCAGAGTGGCAAGATTTATGACTCCCCCACCGAAGGTCTGCATGATTAATGGCGATGCCAGTGTGATTGTCACACTGTCTTTGGTCTGGTGTAGAATTCACGTGACAATAAAATTGCGATAGATTGACTACCTATCACATGTCATGAGAATCAATACCTAAACTGTGGTATAGAGTGATTGGGTTCATATAATCTGACGTATACAAATGTGGAAAGAAACGGGAAACATTAAAGCCCTAAATGGCATCCCAAGAACCAGCAAGCATGTTACACTTTGCTGCAAACCAATCCTTTGGATTAAAACTATCAAATTGTAGATAATAGAATGATAAGTCGCTAGTGTAAATCTTATAAGACATTGTATAATATAACTAACTAACTAACTAACCATCACGCCGTCTCCCCGAAGGGGTAGGCAGAAAGAATGGACTGCCACACCTTTCTTTCCTGACATATTTCTCTCGCTTCCTCAACATTCATACATCGTGTCATGCACGCGCGTCGATTTCTCTGACTCCTCACATGGCCGACATTCAATATTTGATTTATTTGATCGTGCCACGTTTTCCTTGGTCTTCCTCTATTTTTGGTACCATTTACATCATTAACATATAATTTTTTTACCATTCTTTCTTCATTCATTCTTTCCATATGTCCAAACCATCTTAATGATCCTTTCATTATTTTGTTCATGACACCATCATTCGCACCGCATTCACTTCTTATATTTTCATTCGACACTCTATCATACACAGAATATCCACACATTCGTCTAAGAGATCTCATTTCTACTGCATTTATTCCACTTTCATCCTTCCTTTGCCAGTTCCATGCTTCGCTTCCATACATAAGGGTCGGTAGAAGAACACCATTGTGCACTGCCATTCTAGCTTTTTTGGATAGGTTTTTGTTTGCGATGACAACTTTAAGTGCACCATTCACTTTGTTGCCTGCCCCAACCCTTCTTTCAATATCCCTCTCCACTCTCCCATATCTTGTAAACATACTACCTAAATACACAAACTCAACTACTTGCTCCAAGTTTTCACCATTCACGCTAATGTTGCAGACTGTCGTGGTTTCTTCCTTTGTATAATATATGTCTCTGTTATTAAAGGTTTCTGAACGTTTAGTAATTATTGCATAAGCAACATACGAGTATCCCTCTTGTCCCGCAATGAGTTATCAACGCATGGAAATATAATAAAATATTATTGATAATTTAGGAATAAATAAATACACCTCTTTTTAAATGGTGATACAAAAAGGTCCCGGTGATATGTCTAAAACTTCTTAGTCTTGTGAATTTTTGTCTTGTGTTTTGAGACGTGTTTTCGATCCGGGATAAGACCTGATTTTTTCCTCATTATAAACAAGTTCTTATTATATTATCTTCAAAAATATTTATAAATATATAACTGCCACATAAGAATTAATGAATTGAATAACGTACTAAGATTTTAATAATAAAACACGTTTTTCTCAATACAGTAAATTATAGAACAATGTGTAAATTAAAAAAATATCAGTGCTAAAATTTAAAACACAGTTATAATATCACAATTTCTTTTTTATTTAGTGAAAGTGTCGCGACAGCTGTTTCGCCAACCGATGTTGGCATCATCAGGTGTTACCATAAACTTATTGTAACACCTGAATGTTGGCATTTTCAGGTGTTACAATAAGTTTATGGTAACACCTGATGATGCCAACATCGGTTGGCGAAACAGCTGTCGCGACACTTTCAGTAAATAAAAAAGAAATTGTGATATTATAACTGTGTTTTAAATTTTAATAGTAATAACGTTGAAGTATCATAGTGTTTCGGCCAAAAAATTGGACTATTTAAAAAAAAATATTTTCAAATTCGTTTTCATGATTACCTTCTGGCTTAACGCAATAACAGTATGAATATTCCAAATGTCAACCTTTCATTATTATCACAAGTACAATAAAATGGGATGATTCTTAACTACCGACGAGATGTTACTCCTTTTGTACCTTTAATCCTATTTGATCAGTTTTCTGTCTCGTCTGCGTTATTGTGGTTTCCTAATAATTATTATATTGGGTTGATGCAAAAGTTATGACCGTTTTTCATGATCCTAGGTAAAAAAAAATTCTTCAGAAATGATGAATGGTATCTTCTTTTAAATGATTCAATATGTCGAATTTTATTCATGATTTTTTTTTTTTTTTAAACCCAATTGGGTTATATGGATACATTTTCAGATCTTACTATTAATTATGTATTGTTTCAGATATATTTTATATTGAGTTGTAGTGAGACTCCTTTTGTCTTTTAGTAGTTCATTGTAAAGTTTCAGTCCATTGTTCAATATCCTTGATTGTCCTGTCTTAGTTCGTGCATTCGGTAAGTGATATCTGTCACAATTCCTGGTCCAGTGTCTGCGTATGTCTGAATTTTTAGTTAATTTGTAGCTGCTGTCTGTTGTCTTTTCCATGGTCGCTCTGTGTACAATTTTTAAGGTCTCATATTTGGTCAGGTCTGATATGTCCATTTGTTTTGTTTGTCTGTAAACTTGTATGGTTGGGGTAAGGTAGTTAATGTTATATGCTAATTTTATTATTTTATTTTCTTGTCTTTGGAGTCTGGAGAAGTCCTTTTGGTTTCCTGTCCCCCAGAAGGGAATCATATATGTCAGTCGGATTTTAACATACGCTTCGTACATCATAACTTTTTCCCTTCTTGGTATGTAATTCTGTATTTTGTAGAAGAGGTAGTATAGCGATGCTAACTTGTCTGTTAGGTTGTCTATGTACTTATTGATGACTAAATTTCTTGGGCTGGGTAAGGGTAAAGTTTATTATTAAAATTATACGGGAATATTTAATTTTCTGCAAAAAATAATCATTCTCAACAGAATTATTACATATCCTCACATGTTAATATTTAACAGTAAAAAAAAAATAGTTTCTAACTGCGGCAGACTGCATTTGCACCTCATACATGCATGTGTCTTATAAATCTTTTTACTTTAGTGCCGTGCTACTAAATTATACGTAATATTATGATGAACTAGGACTATCTCTCTGAGCTGTAAATGTAGCCAACGGCAATTGTAGACCATTTTTTTTATATTGCAAATGAAGCCAGCCGCACAATAGAGATTAAACACGTTTAATCAAATTAATAGCACCTACAAAATTAAATATTTTTTTATCGAATATAACCTAACTGGTCTTTGGTGGCATCCATCAAAATAAAATGAACACTTTATATTTTATTCACAGAATGTTCCCGGAATTTAGCAACGGATTGTAAAAATACAAAGTGTTTCTATCATATATTTTTTTCATATAGATTTAAAACATTTCACCGCAAATTGGGTGCTTCATATAAAACTAAAAATAACATCAAATTCTTTCAGAAATAGAGTATAATGTGGTAAAATTTGCATTGAAATTATTTTATAACCCGGCTAAAATAAATAGACCGTTACACTAGTACCTGACTTTTTTCACTGGAAAAAATGAGAAGGATTGCGCAAGTTATAATAGTGGCAACATTTGTTTGACGTCTGACAGCCAGACGTTTAATATTTTAAGATTTCAGTAAAAACCGCAGCGCGTGGGAATTTATAGGATTGAATAATGTTTTGACACTTGTCATGAAATGTCAAGGTTTTCAATAATTGTGATAAAATAATACGTTGTTTTTAAAGTTCAAGCATTCCTCATGCATTTAATTCGCAGTTATTTATATATTTTTCTCGTATTGCAATTAGTATTTTTTTCGTATTGTGACGACGATGTGAACCCCGACGGAAATGTGATCGAAAATGGAAAAAGGAATACGAATCCTCTCGAACCATCGGTATTGCCATCGTCTCAAAACCTAGGAAAAGGTGATCCTAATATTGATTTGCCCGCCGTTGAGAATGCAACCAAAAAAAATACCGACATCTTACTCAATGTCACCGACAATAAAACAGATTCTGCGGATGGTGGGAGTTCTTCTAAGCAGAAGCCATCGGTTAAAAAGGAACTTAATCAACCGTTAGAATTTAATGGTATTTAAATTTCCCTTTTTGGCATTTGTAGTACATTTTTAGTCATTAGAATAATGTTTTTATTGTGTGTTGTCTAGAAACTTCCTTAGATCTATTTTATGTGTTTACAATTTTCATTATTTCCAGAGAAGATTTATATTAAAACACTATAAGTTATTTTACTTTTTTTTTAAATTCTGGCTTTAACATAATATTATAAAATAGCTAGGATGTGATATACGCAACCTTTATATTAAGCAGCTTCAATTATATATATTTTTAAATATAATTTTTCCACGTTTATTTACTAACTAACCATCTCACTGTTTCCCTGGAGATTTCCACGTTTTCCCAGCCTTCCTCGACTTATTATTCCATTCACACTACTCAAATAATATTTTTAACCATTCTTCCATTATCCTTTTGTTTCATTTATCCAAACCAAATTGACCCTTTCTTAATTTTACTTCTTTCATCTACCAGCTCTAAGCCTCATTTGCATACATTAGGGATGGTTCTAGAAGTCCATTATGTACTGCTATATTTGCTTCATTCAATATACTAATATTTGCAGTGACAAATTTGAGCACACCTCTTGTAAACACGCTTCCCATAACTTTAGGCTTACATACATTCGTCACAAGGTCACTCTTATTGATATATAATTTATACATTCTTGATACTAAGATTTGAAGATCATCCATTTTTCATTTTTGTGTCAATTTTACTTTCTCTTACCATTGTGGTGGAAGGTTTGGCCGATTTTAAGTCGAATCTAAGGAGAGACACCTTCCTTGCCACTCCTCCATACTCTCAGTGATTGAAACAGCGTTGTCTGCGCATTAGTATTTGTTAATACTGCGTATTAGTATATATTAATACTTGGATATTTATTGGTTAAATTTATTGATTCGAGAAGCTTTGCGACGACCTTTTTTATTATTATTATTATTGTATAAATCGAGTGGACAGTAACACTGAGGAAATAGTTGTAAAATGTGTCTATTAGTAATTTTGTTATGTCTCTTAACATGTTAAATGCTAATGACGCATATCCACATCAAAGTATAGTTTGTAGCCATACATATGCATCATGTAGTGGCGTGCCTAGGGTCAACCAGTAAGGCAAGCCCGTCCGACTTTTTTGTGATAAATCGCGGCTTCAAATCCTTACAAACAATTGTAGATATCTTCACCTAGCTATGTGATTACAAGCCAAAAATACATAAGTTTGACAAAGGCCCTTTTAAATTTTGCAAGCCCAATATGAAGCCGTTCGAAAACATGAAACAAAACATGTGGAACTAGGCGATTTCGCGGGCATCTCACCTACGGTACGTATGAGTGAAATAAAATACGGCGCATATGAGTGGAACAAAACATACACTTAGGTCATTTCTGCGCATGTCAGCGGAGTCATTTGCAACACAATGAATCAAATCGCTTGAACTCGTGCGAAAATTCAAAATATTATTTTATTCGTAGACGGCTCAAACGGCTTGTAGATTTTTTAAGGCAAGCCCGGCTTTTCGGCTTGTATGGAAGTACCGCCACTGGCATCATGCTCCTATAACATGCATATCAACAGATTTTTGTATAGTTTGTTACGATGTCCGCTGATAACTACACAGCACACCACAAGGCGTTTAGTTGGAATCGGAATTCTCATTGTGTGCTCATCAGCATTATTGTAATGATTAGGTATTGTGTGCAGCAGCAAATTAAAATATTTTGGGGTCCATATCAACTAGATATGATAACATTAAGTTTTTTTTTAAACAACATCCTGTCTAATGGAAAATAATACATTATATGTTTTTGTTTGTTCTAGTTACAACTGAAATTCCTCAACCGCTTAATATAACTCCTCATATTGTGACGGTAAAAATTACAAAGATCGATAATGAAAATTCTTTGAAACCAAGCACCCCCGGTGAAATACATAATACTACAAGTAAAGTGGAAGGAACTCCTTCGAATTCCACAAAGGTTGAAGATACGGCCCCGCTTAAATCTGGAGCCAAAAAACGAGGAGTTATCGTCTTTGGAACACTTGGAGTCTTATCTATAGCTTACTTTGCTTATAAATACTACAGGTAATAAAATATTTATTGTGTCTTAAAAAACAATGGAACACTCTATATAAAGTATTTAATTTTGATGAGATTATCAGGTTTTTAGAAGTTTTATGGAAGTGACTTGCCTTTCATTATGTCTGAGCAAAGCAAAGCAAAGAATTATGAAATATTTAATAAAGATCTCTTTAAGAATCTACTCACTCAATAATGCCCATTGCCCGTGGGTACGAGCATAAAGAACACAAAAATATCTAGGTCTGTCTTATCCTAGAATGACAGACTTTGTCACACTCCGGACAAGGATATTCTGTCCCTACGTCTGGACCCTGTCCTCTCCGACTTTCCGGCCCCTGGCACATAGCGACGACTCTTCTCCACTCTGCCTTATCGGTTGCCAACTGCTCCCAGTTCGATTGTCTGTCTACACTCTTTAATGCAGTATGCAGGTTGTTCTTATATCTCTTGCGCTGTCCTCCGTGCTTCCTTTTCCCTTCTAACAGTTCACTTTATAATATGTTTTTGGTAAGTCTGTTATCGTTCATGCGTAACACATGTCCAGACCAGCGCATTAGAGCGCGAGTGAGCAGTCTCGCCATGTTGGAGCAGTTGAATCTCCTTAGCACCTCGGTATTAGAGACTTTGTGGAACCAATGTATCCTGTGTAGTTGGCGAAGATGATAAAATTCTATACCTTTTTGGCAATAGCACACATGTCAGTTTTTGTCGACTTTGCAATTTTAATGCTAATATGTCTTTACATACCAGTTACATATTGTGGCAAAAGCTTACGTTTTTAAAACTTATGGATTTTGTATGAAACCCATTTTAAAAATAACATGTGTCATAAAATATAGAACTCAAACATGGCAAAACATGATGATTCGCCAAAACCATATATGCCATTTAAAGCTCAGTAACTCAACAAATTATATTATTATCTTTTTTTTTTTAATTTGATAGTTTTTTTTTATAAAAAAAAAACATAATGTTTAATATTTTCATACACTCTCCTCTCTCCTGTGAAATGCGATAAAATGACACATTGTTGCATGATTGTTTATAACAATACAAGCTGTACACAGCCACGCGTTGCTGTGGCTCAGTTTGGTTAAATTGAAAATGGCCCAAATGGTGATTCAATATTCCCCACCCAAAACCACCAGCCACCCCGTTGAGATGGACCCAGAGGATGTATTAATAGGGTGGCGTAATGAAGAAATGTATAGGAGGAGGACATTAAATTATTACGTTATTCATTTTTTTTCTACTTAGTTCTCCGTAATATAAGTATTATCATATGTGATTATTTAATTTCAAGTGTCATTTGTTTAATTTTTCAGAAAAAAGAAAATGCAAAGAGAAAATGACAGTTCATTTTACCAAACTGACAATCAAAATTTTAAGTATGGCGTTTTGTTATCAAACGATAATGATGATAATTTAGAGTTGTCCAATTTGCCCCTCACGGTGGATTCGGAAGATGAAGAAATAGAAATTTTTGACATTGAACAAAAGAAATTTTTGGACAATAATAAAAGAGAAGCTTACGGACTGAGAGGTAATTTATTAGCGAAGGACGATATAGAAATACTAGATCTGGATTTACCAGGAACCAGCGACGGCTCATCTTCACGAACGCTCAACGACGACAACCTCCTCAATCTTAGCGATGTTCATCTACACGACGTATCTGTGATCCCCAGCAATGTGACCAATAATGGCTTCAAGCCTAATAAGGCCAATGATTTCTTTGATGTTTTATAGTCACCCGACTAAGATCTTTTTAAATTTTATATACATACCTTCTGACTTGTGTATCTTTACTTTTTACTAGGTACCTTCAAATGAAATTTAACACGTATTTTTAAAAATGTTTCTCTAAGTAAATGATGTTCTGAACATCTGTATTTCCACGAGCTTTAAATTTTGTATGTCTATTTAAAGTTTATTTACAGTAATAAGTGTTTATGTAACTTCAGAGTTCTTAACATACTTGTATAAGTAAATTTCTACATAAAATGTTTAAAAGTATTTCTTCTTATGAATTGACTTATGCTTTTAAATAATAATTGTATAACAGTTTCTTTCAACGCTATTCAATGTGATGTAAGATAATAATGATTATATAACATTAAACTCTTGCTAAACTTAAGGTGTTAATAATGTGGAATTCCATAATGACAATTTTTTTTATGAATAAAAACACAGTTTTTTCCACTTTTAAGTTTATTTTTCTCAGCGTATTTCAAAGGTTTTATACCTTCAAGTAGAAAAAACATTGTTTTGATTCATAAAAAAAAATCGTTAAACTCTTGTGTTTGTGCAAACTTCATGTTTGGTTATTACGATATATTACTTTCTGTACTTAGAAATTAGTTTTTTTTACGTTTAGAACAGAGGTTCCCAAACTTTTTTGTCCCGTAGACCCCTTGCCGAATTCTTCCATTTTGTGTAGACCCCCTGCTTTCCTTATAAATAAAAAATTAGGGAACTATGAAATGAAAATGGGAGTCCACGATAATGGATCGCATGTCGGATGGTCGAAACGTTTAGGCGACTTTTTTTTTATAGCTCTCTCGGCAAAGATCGATTTTACCAAATAAACTATAAAAAAAAGTCGCCAAACGTTTCGACCGGAATATTTTCCCCAATGAGCTAAAAAAAAGAGGCGCCAACGATTTCGACCATCCGACCGGCCTCTGGTGACACCGGTGGGAAGAGCAATTAGTCTACTGAAATCGGTCTCCTCGGAGATCGACGTCTTTCATATTAGTGAAGGTACGTTCAGGGGACAAATACTCTCGACTTTAGAAAGTATCTTGTCTTCCTAATGTCGAACCATTTCTAATGCGTTCCTGGTACTATGTTGTATTTTTATAATATTTTACCTGTACTCAATAGATGCCTTAAACATTTTCCTGTTTGTAATGTATTTTGAGTTAATAAACAAATTTGATTTGATTGACATGAGATCCACTATCGTGGACCCCCATTTTCATTTCATAGACCCCCAATTTTTTTTTTCGCTGACATGGACCCCTTGCAAGTTGCCGTAGACCCCTGGGGGTATATATAGACCACTTTGGGAATCACTGGTTTAGAAGGTTTTTTTTTTGAAAATATGGTTGTTTTTAATGTCATAGTAAAATGTTTGTTGGAGTCATATTTTTATTTGATTATTGACCAAAATTTCTTGTGTCTATTTTATACACTTCCAAATTTTATAATATCATCACATATATAAAAAAAAATACTATAATAATAATAATTTTAAGTATACAAACCAATATAAATAAAATTCTTGGATTTTAAGTATGTGTAGAGAAAGTCTAATTGTTTACGAATGTGGATATCTATGTAAATTTAAACATATCTGCATACATGCTACTTAGTTATTTTTAAGTATGTTGTTTAATGTTGAGATTGGGGTTATCTTATGTGTGTGTGTGTTTTTTTTTAATATTATTTAAAAATTTGACCCATTGGCAGACCCATAAACTTTTAATTAGATTTTTTACTCTTTGTGATAGTTGATCCATTGATTTTATCATACAAATTGTTATTTATTGTTTTTTGAATAATGATGTAAATTTCCATATGAAGCACTTACTTTGTAATTAGATATTTTAAACTTATAGATATAACATAATAAAACACTTTGTATATAACCACATTATGGTTATTATAATTGATGCCAGCTGGTTTCATTTGGACCCAAGCTTCCCGTGGTTAAATACAAAGTGTTTTATTATTTTATATCTATGAGTTTAAATTGATGTAAATCTCCATATCAAATAATACAAATGAAAACGTCTGTTTTCTAGAAGTCTTATTTTATTTTATGGAAGGCACCAAGGAAGGAAGTTTTATTATAGGTATGATTATGCCTTAGTAAGACGAAACATGTCATTCCATAAAATATAATAAATCTTCTAGAAAACAGATGCTTCCATTTGTATTGATTACACAGATTGTTTGTGAAATATTTCATGTCGCATTCCATGCAGTAACATTAGAAATGAAAAGGTAGAACAGCATATTATATACACTCCTATGACAGAAGTAAGTAGACTTATATAAAAATTACAAATTTATATTAAAAAAAAACTATACAAGATAGGGAATATTTTAATATAATATTGGGTTGATCTGCGATTTTCTAGATGTTTGATTCCATCAGCCATGATACCTACCCAGAGCTCGATTGTCTCCTGTGAAAATATCGCCCATTCTCCTAATAAAAAATGCTTGTAGCTCAACTTTGTTGTTAGGTTTTCAGGGTCTTTTTTGCATATTTACTTGGAGAACACGCCTATGAGATTCAAAATAGTGAAAACAATAAATAAATTTATTAAAAATTCTTTGATAATATGTATTTAGTTTAATTCAACTCGATTTTTTTTTTGCATGACCAGTTTCCACAGATTGCTGCCATGTTCTGGTGAAGATGCATCCAGAAAATGGCAGCGAGCTACCAAAACCGGTCGAAGTCATAAAATCAGGTGGAATTAAACTAAACATGTATTATAAAGGATTTTTTTTATTAATAAAATATATTTTCGTTATTTACAATGAACCTTATACCAAGAAATTTCAATTGACATTATTAATATTTTCGTATGTGATTCATTATCTAAATATCGAATTTGCTGAGCATACATTACCTATTGGAAATGTCCAACCCTTTGCTAGAATAATGAAAACAAATAAGACAGGCAATTGAATTCTCAGAACTAGACTTGTCTATTTATTTCTGTTATGGGAGAGTATTCTGTCCATACTAAAATCTTCCTTATATTTTGTCATACCATGCCATCAGACACAAGCAGTGTTATGTATAACTATCAAATATAAATATTAGTTTATTAAAATTTCTATAACAAATTGTAAATTAAATATTGCTATTCCAATTGGTTTCAAAGGAAAGATACTAAGTATACACGATTCCATAATATTTTAGTCCTCAATACTTGATATGATCATTCCACAGTCCAGCATATTTTTTGATTCCTGCTATATTTTTAAGATATGTGTGTATGTAAGTCTATCACTTACATGTGAATTGCGATGAAAGCGCCAAATAGACTTATTAATGTTTAACTTTATTTATTGACTAACCTAACTTAAAGCCAGTAATAAATAGTAATAAAAACCATTGCGTATTTTTAAAAAACTACTAAATTAGTGATAGAAGTTTCTTAATTTTTAATTTATCTTATTAATATTACGTGAGAAGACTTTGTTGTTTTTACTTAAGTAATAATATGCATTTGATTTTATTCCAGGGGTAATATTTCATTGAAATTTTGTACAACTAACAATGGATCGATATTTCATATTGATCCATTATTTGTGCAATTTTTCTTCTTCTTAATTTGACAATAGCATGTATTTATTATATTAAACCTATTAATTAACCCTTATAGTGTGACTGACTACATTCGCAGTCTAGAAAATAGTTATCAACTGCTACAGACTACATTTACAGCTCATATTTGAATATATCTTATAAACCTTATTACTGTAGTTACTTACTGTTCATATGTATATAATACTAGCTCTACCCGACCACGCGTTGCTATGGCTCAGTCTAGTTAAATTGAAAAGAAGAGCACACATTTATAATGTGTCAAATTTCATAATAATTGTGAGTGTACATACAATATTTTTTGTTCTAAAAATAAACTTTTAGGCAAACGTTTTCCCTTCCTCGGTGAACCAAGGTTATGGTTGTTCAAATAAAAGATGTTTGTTTTCAATATATCTTATTTTAAATGTAATATTCACATAAGTAATATCTGCATTTCAAAAGCAGACTGATGCAAATTAAAATGAGTTTTTAAGTAGATACAAAAACAAGATTTTTTTTATTCTTGTCTTTTTATGATTGAAACATGTAAACTTAGTGTTTATTTTTTGTTTTGTCTTGAAGTTCGCTTCAAGTACTTCTGTACCTTCTCAAAGTAATTTAATGAACAGTGAAAATATCACCAAGACCCTTCATTTTTATATATGTTAGATTATGATAAACTGGGACTATCTGTCTGAGCTGCAAACTTAATCAGCTGCAGTTGGTAATTTTTTTTTTACTGCAAATTAAGCCAACCGCACAATTGGGGTTAAACAGACTTCATTAGTAGTACGCTAGTGCTTTAAAAATAGTGATTTGTGATGTAGAACCCTTGAGGTGATACTAATTAACAATATTTTTTAATTCTATTGGAAATTTTTGAATTATTTTGTTAATTCCTAGTGATGTTTGCTTTTTTTTTGTAAAATTGATGTTCATTAATTAGTTTTGTTAATATCTGTCTGTATAGAAAAGAAACCACCGTCCTACTGTCAAATATGATATCTCTCTTCTCATTAATCAGACACCTATAATATATTTTGTAAAATTCCTATTTTTGTTGCTCACTTAACTAAAATCAACGCTTCTGTGTATATAGTGTGTGTGAATAATTACCATTTAATTTATTGTATTGAATAAATAAAATTGATAAATAATAAACAATTCATTCCAACAGACATCATAATCCAGGATTGTTTTATTTTGGTACCCAAATCATACCCATTTCTGGTTCTTTTTATCCAGATTGCCGGTTGCCACTTATGGGCCTCAAAACTGTAACATTCCAAACGAAGTCCCGAGAAACTGTGAGTGACCCAAAGAGCCGTGTTAGGTATCTTAGAGACAGTCAGAAATGATACGATGAGAGAATTTCTTTGCAAACTTTTTTTAAAAGAAATATTTTTTCTTTTCTTCAACTGCTTCGAGTGTTCCTATTACTCATTGAAAAAGGTCATTAGTTTAATAAAGATAATGGCATTGGTATTTTACACATTGATCTGATTATCTGTGACACAGAAATTGTGTATTCTGGAATAAAGAAGTCCAACTGTCCCTCCATCTCTTAGGTACTCTTCCAGGTAAACAATGTCCAGAAGGGATTGCATCCCGAGAGTCACTATTTGGTGCGAATTTTGATCTGGCGAAATCATCGGTCCTTAATTCTTCCAAAACGAAACTGGCAACATGGCATTGGCATAACTGTCGACAGCGAGGGCTATAGATGATTATAGCAACTTCTTGTGGCCTAAACTGGACGGATACCAATCACATGTGCTTTCAACAGGACGGCGCTACGTACCACACAGCGCACGCCACGATGGAAATTCTCCACTAGCAATTTGAGTTTGAGTTGAGCAATTTAACCCCTTTAAACTTCTTCTTTTGGAGCTATCGTAATTCGAAGGGTCTATGGGTATAAACTGCAAACAATTGATGTCCTCAAACTCTTTATAAGATCACCAAATACATGCCACCAAGTAATTGAAACGCCCTAGTATTTCATGCTCAATGCTATAAAACATTATTTAAAACAATTTAAAAAATTGAGGGAGAAAATCATACGTAACTTGTTTCAATTACATTTCAAAATTGAGTATCCTTATTAAAAAATTATGTATTTTAAAATTGATTATGTTTAATTATATTGTTAAAATCTACACTGCGGAAAGACATCTGCGGTCTGAATGATGTTTATGAAAAGTACAAACGAGTTTTTTAAAAGTTATTCAAATCCATAACATGTTGCCTTCTTCTTCTTCTTTTTGTCCTGTCACACCTCCGTGGTGCATAGGACCTCGAGGAACCTTCTCCACCTGACTAACGCATGCCTGATGCCTAACATCATCCCAAGTGCTGCAAGCCTGCTGCTTTAACCTCGTCCTGCAGGGCTCTTCTCCAGGTGGATCTAGGTCTGCCTCGCTTCCTCTTACCCCCCATAGGGGACCAGTATAGTGCGCCCTGAGCGATGCAGGCTGGGTTCCGTCTCAGAGTGTGACCGATCCACTGCCATACATCAACAGGTCGTTTGGACCCAATTACTGTATACAATTTTTTTATCTTTTATATTGATTCTCGTGACATGTGATAGGTAGCCAATCTATCGCCATTTTATTGTCACGTGAATTCTACACCAGACCAACGACAGTGTGACAATCACACTGCCATCGCCGGGAATCGAACCCAGGACCTTCGGCATGGAAGTCAGAGCTTGTTCTCTAATTGGCTTTTCACTTGCCATGGTCCAGAGAACGGCATTTGACACTGTTTGGAGCCAATAGATCTTGAATATTAAGCGAAGGCACCTATAAACACCTGGAATTTTCCAATAACGCTATTGCTGAATATTTGGAGCTTGAGCTTTCTCGAAATGATACTGAAATGCCATACAGGGTGAAGCATAGCGGAAGCTCCCCTTGCCTTGTTGAGTCTGCTGGCTACGTCTTCCTCCATACCTCCCGAGCCTGCTATCATCTATCATACTACCGAGGTAGCAAAAGCTGGTCGTGGTCACAACGAGGACACCGTGGAACAAGATTGGGGTGGAGTCATTTGTGGACACTCGTAGGTCTTGGACATGTTAATGTTGCCTAAGTGGTCTTTATTTTTTTAGTGTCACATTTATATTTTTGTTAAGTTATTTTGAATGTGTGGAAGCTTGTAACTTTACTAGAAACAAACTATGATTTCATCAGGATTATTTAATACATGAAGATATATAATAATAAAAAATATTTATTTAATATAAAATAAACATTATCTTAATCACTAACAGAAGAATTATACATAAATAATGTACATACGAGTTACATACAAATTTTCAACATCATTACAATCAGTCAAATAATTACAAGTTACCACTTAATCATAAACATACAATTAACTATATTAAAAAATTAACTATTTAATCACTGCCATATGTCTAGAAGAGTGAGATGAAAAACATAATGGAGACAGATGGGAAGAGCAGGACATCATGAAGAAATAGGCATTCTTCATTTCCTTGTTTTTCTTATTGGTCTTTTAGGCGGGGGGTTATCATTTTGATTTTGAAGTTCTTCCCTCAACTGAATCAACATTTTTGGAGTTAGAAGTCCTTGCGCCAACAGTCGATCAGTGAGACGTTTTCCTTTGCGTGGTGAAATGATCTCGTCTGGCTTTGTATCACTGGTGGCAGAACTTCCCCTCATATAATGTTGTCGCTTCTTTGTCCTCTCAAATGTGTCCTCATCAGGGGTGTTTGTGCTGATGCTGTTTTCAGAGTTGCGAAGTAGTCTAGAAAAAAAAAACATTTTTAAACTAACTAACTTACCATCACATCGTCTCTCCGAAGGGTAGGCAGAAAGAATGGACTGCCACACTTTTCTTTCCTGACCTATTTCTCTTTTCTCAACATTCATACATTGTGCCATGCACGCGTGTCGATTTCTCTGACTCCTCACATGGCCGACATTCAATATTTGATTTATTTGATCGTGCCACATTTTCCTCGGTCTTCCTTTATTTCTAGTTACGTTTACATCGTTACATTTACATAGTAAAATAACAGTGTTTCAAAATTAAAACATTTGAAGTAATTTGACTTTTACACATTACAGACTTGATTAAGATTCATGACAACAATATCGATCAATTAATTGATTATTTCTGCTATATTCACCACCACTTTGTTTTGTGGATTCACATTTGAATAACTTTTAAGAAAAATAATATACCTAAAATCTACCGTTAGAGACACACACATGTCCCAACAACACTTGAATACAAGTCTTCACAAGTATGATAGTTCTTCAATCGCAGGCGAAGTATGCAGTCGAGTCTTAGACATTTTGTAATTTTTAAAAATGTAATTAATAATTTATTTTTTGTTTTTGAATGTATACAACTACTTGTAGACAAATACTGGATTTTACCCATTGCGGGTTAATCATTTATCACCCTTCCTTAAATGATTAACCCGCAATGGGTAAAATCCAGTATTTGTCTACAAGTATTTGTATACATTCAAAAACAAAAATGTTGTATAAAAACTGGTCCAAGTTAAAGCATAAAAATTAGAGAGTTTTCTCCAGGCGTTGTCTAGCGATGAATGATGAGTGCTTAGCCTTTCACATTGCATTAATAAAGATTTTCTGTTTAATGCTTACATTTAATCTTAATAGATAGCGCTAGTGTAGATTGAACTAAAAAAATGTGAAATGTTTCTCAACATAGTAGCATGCTTTTATACATCTTTCAAAAATTTGTCAGACGTGGTGGTCGTAAGAAGGGCGGAATGGGGAATGTTGTATTAAATAAAGCGATCGCTTAACCCAAATAAGTCCTAAGTCCTGTAAACGCCTCGACCACCATATTCTGTTTCCAAAAACAATTTACATCTTCGTCTCTATTGAGATACAATTAATCCTTAAATAAATAATTTGATTCAATTATAAAAAAATGTGTTTTTATTTTGCATGTTTCTCGGCAAGTTACCCGCAGATAATAATAGTTCTGATTTATACGTAGATGCTTTTGTTTATAATTTGTGTAATTTTAAGTCACAAAGTAAAAAAATACACACCTTGTAATTTGGAAAATTCCTTGTTGAATAATAAAATCTAATTCCTTCTGCATGTCTCGGACAATACGAGCATCCGGGAAGAGATCTTGGAATCGGTAACTATAATGGAAAAATATTCATTAACACTGAAAAGAATTAATTTGAAAAAAAAATAACAAACATGGACATTTTTTCTATGTTCGCCATAACTTTGTGTTGTGGAGTCATTGAGCAGGGTTTCTAAACAATGTTCCAAGGAACACCAATGTTCCGTTGTACCTGAATATGAGTTCCGCGACAATTTGGGAAGGTTTTATACACTGCAACAATTTAAAGATCTTCTACTTTATATTGAAAAGCGAATGATGATCAATCTCCACTGATCGTTATGTTGTAAAGTATATAGGTACAAGTAGAAGACCATATTTTCTCACACCGTGCGCATGAAAGAGATGGGGTATATTGTTATGTCAGTTTACCAAAATTTGCCAAAAAAAACAGCTAAAAAATATGTTAAATATTCCGTATATCACTGTTTAAATTCTGGAGGGAAAAGTCTTCGTGAAGATTCATAAGTAAGTTTGTGTTGTTTTTTAATCTTAAAATTTGATTGAAGTGTTCTATTAAAATTTCCAGGTTTGCATAGTGTTCATTGCAGAAAAAGTATGGGAAACCTTGAGCTAGAAAATATTTATAATATAAATAATTTGATTGTTGAAATAAATAATTTGATTGTGGAAATAAATAATTTAATAAAGCTTTACCTTAACCACAAGTATAAATCTAAGACATCAAAGACTGCCTCTAAATGGACCAGGTCCATAATAGTCTTGGGTGGAGAGAGAGGCCAGCCAATGGCGTTGCACAACCAGCTCCAAGTGAGGGCTTCATTCCGACTATACTGCCGCACCATCTGTATTATAAGTGAAAGCCATTGCATATAATATGTAATTATCCGTCATTGCATGATTTAAGATATATTTCATCATTATTATCTAGATACGTGTGATCGACTAGGGTAATTGGAGTGTAAATTTTTATATTCTAATGTTCATACCAATTTTACTACTAACATAATACTATTATAATTAAACTATTTCCTCACTATGAAGCGATTAAGGACTTAATGTAAATAGATCGGTCTGCTTTTCAAATCTCTAATATTTACTTTAGGAGATTTTGCAAATCTTTGAATACGAGACATAAAGATATGAACTTAAGGCGCAAACACTGTGGAATCACATAATGATAAATTTTATGAATTGAAACACGTTTTTTTTTTAGCTTATTTTTCTCATTATGTTTCGAAGGTTTTATACCTTCATTATCGGGAGAACGGTTTAAACTTAATCGTTCTTCCGATGATAAAAACCTTTAAAACATGTTGAGAAAAATAAACTAAAAATTGCAAAAAACAGTGTTTTAATTCATAAAAAAAAACAATAATAATTGCATTAGTCACTTTTGAACATGTTGACCTTTGAAGGAAAATGACGATCTTCGTGGCAGTGGCAAGAACTATGACGGCCACACTGAAGGTCCCGAGTTCAATTCCCGGCGATGGCAGTCATGATTGTCACACTATCTTAGGTCTGATGTAAAATTCACGTAGAAATAAAATGGCGATAGATTAGCTACCTATCACATATGAGAATCAAATCGAATAGCTAAAAATTCCTGGAAATTAAAAATCCTGAAGACTGTCTTTGCCTCCAGTCGGACATCAATAATATTGTTAACTGGAGTCACAGTAATCAAATGCAATTCAATGTCTCCAAATGCGTTATGCTATCATTTACTAGAGCATTGAGAACTGTATATCATAGATACACAATGAACAACCAGCAACTGGCACATGTATCTATGATGAAGGATCTCGGAATCATCTATGAGAGTAGGCTGACTTTTCGTGCACATATCGAGAGGATTTGTGGCATTGCACTGAGGATGTTGGGGTTCATCGTCCGGACCGGAAGGGTTTTCAGGGATCCCAATGTGCTCAGAGTCCTATACAACGCATTGGTTCGGAGCAGGCTCGAAAGTGGTTCTGTGATATGGAGTCCTCACGAGGCGAGATATTCCGTTATGCTGGAGAGGGTTCAGAAAAAATTTCTGAGGTATCTCTACATGAGGGAGTATGGTAGCTATCTGTGGCTCTATCCCACGGTATTTCTTCTGGGAATGCTCGGAACCAATTATTTACAGCTTCGAAGAGATGGACATCTAATAACCCATTTCTTCAGATTAATTAGGGGATACTTCGAGAACTCGGCCGTACTGGAGGATGTTGGTCTTTTTGTCCCCGATAGATATCTCCGACAGCGACAGCACAGATTGTTTTACCTACCGGCCGCCAGAACCAATCTACCTCTGGTGACACCGGTGGGAAGAGCAATTAGTCTGCTGAACGCGGTCTCCTCGGAGATCGACGTCTTTCATGTTAGTGAAAGTACGTTCAGGGGGCAAATACTATTGACTTTAGAAATTATCTTGTCTTCCTAATGTCGAACCATCTCTAATGCGTTCCTGGTACTTTGTTGTAATATTTTTATGATATTTTACCTGTACTTAATAGATGCCTTAAACATTTTCCTGTTTGTAATGTCTATTAATTTAATAAACTGATTTGATTTGATTTGATTTGAAAAGTTGTATAAAGTAATTAGATTCAAATAACCTGCTGTATACAAATGTGGAAAGCAACAGGAAACTACCACATTAAAAAGGGCCAAGTGGCATCCCAAGAAGCAGTAAAAATGTTACACTTACATTACAAACCAATCCCTTGGATTGAAACTAGTGAGGCGAAGAACATTGGTATTTGTGGGAAAATTTTTAATTATCGTATTTACATTTCGTCACCTGAGAGTAAGAGGGTTCCAACTAACAAAACTTCACATTTGGCTTTTTTTTCGTGAAAAGGGTTCTTACTAACCTTATCTATATGCACAATTTTAAAAAAACATGTGATAGTATCATCATTTTGATGTTACGAAAAGAATCAAGTTCCATCTGATCATTCAAAACACACGATTCACTGAAGAAGGATGCATTTACACTTAGAACTTTATTATTCCAACTGTCGCCAGAAAATGTACACGCTTCTCGGTAAAAGAGTTTATCTGCTTCAGATGGAACCCTTTTATTCTAAGATACACATCCGAAACCAACAAAACTTTGGCTTCATTTTTCTCAGCTTTTTACTTTTGACAGTTGGAACCTTCTTACTCTCAGGTGACGATACGTCAATTAAGGGTTAAAATATAAGGATATTATTTAATATTAACATTTGTGAAAAGTTTTATCTGGAAATAAGTAAGTAAAATATAATAAATAGCATACCTTTAAGAACATTGCACACACAAACGGCACTTTCTGATTGATAGGAGCACAACAGAAGACGTAACGAGCCCGCAGAGGGAGAGGAATGTGTTGAATCATCTCAGCCAAGAACTTGAATGCTTCCGTGTTACACATGAAGTAAAGGGAATCGTCCACTGTGCACAGGTGTACAAATATATCCTAAAATAATAAAAATTATTAACAATAATCCAATATTTTTTTAATGTATACATATACTTGTATACGAATACTGGATTTCACCCATTGTGGGTTATAATGGCGGGGTAGCCTTTCACTTTGTGTTAAAAAGATGTTCTGCTTAATGCTTAATAAACATAAATCTTCATAGATGGCTTTAGTATGTAGATTATATAGATTAATCTTAGAGATTAACATATATAATCAAAATCTTCATAGATGGCGCATTGAAACTGACATGTGAATTCTGGTGTTGGACTTTAACATATATACAACTTCCAAAAATTTGTCAGACATGGTCATAAGAAAGGTGGAATGGGGAATGTTGTAATTACATAAAGTGTGCACTTAAGCCAACCAATGACAGGTCATAAGTCCTGTAAACACCTTGATCAACCATATTCAGTTTCCAATTTGCATCTTCGTCTCTATTGAGATGCAATTAAATCATGAACAATAATCCATTTTATTAATGGTTAAGGTATTAACACTGGAATTCCATTGTTAATTTGGAAGGAGAATTTTATTTTATAAACACTATTTTATCTCTTCTATATCCACCATTGCTTTGGGTTGCGGATTCATAATTGAACAATACAGTTTTTTCTTCTTTCTATGTAACATCACTTTATTAACTTACAAAGAAAGAAAAAAAAACTGTACATATTGTTAAACTATTTTATCCACTCTATTAATTCAATATTTTTACAAAATAAAAATATTATATACATGTTTCGAAGGTGACTTCCTACATCCTAAGGCGTAAATATAACAGTTATATTTACGCCTAAGCATGGCGGAGGTCATCTTCGAAACGTGTAGCTCTCTGCAGGTTCAAAGAGATGGGCATCTCATAATCCATTTCTTTAGATTACTCAGGGGATATTTTGAGAACTCGGCCGTGCTGGAGGATGTTCGGCTTTTTGTCCCTGATAGATATCTCCAATAGCGACAGCATAGATTGTTTTACCTATCCGCCACCAGAACCAACCTGCCTCTGGTGACACCGGTGTTAATTCTCCTTCCGAAGGTAATCCAAGATTTTAAAAAATCTTTTGATTGATTAACATAATTCTTTTTAAATGTTTATACTCAACAAGTAGCCTTTTTTTAAGTATTCATTCACAAATATTATATAGGGAGAGATGTAAAAATGTTGATTGAATATATTTCTGATCTCACTAATGAAAATAAGAATATACCTTACCATAAGACTACTTAAGGAAGCGTGTGGTAAGTGGTAAGCATACAGCTCCATCTGTTCAGCCGTGGGATGAAGACCAGCCTGCTCCACCTTGTCAGGCTGCTGCGACAGTAGGACTTTCAATGTGTGGAGGTCTTCAGGTTTGTATGTCGTCACATAACCTGTTTCCCAAGCACTTCCATATCTACCAGCCCTCCCTGCAAAATTTTTAAAATAAATCTTTTAAATCTAATATACCAGGTGTATGCATAAGTTTTTGCCGGTTTTTATGGTAAAGAAAACACATCATTTTGAAGGGAAAATGATATTTTGTTTATTCAAAATATTGGCCATATTTTTCTACACACTTCGTCCATCTTTCAGGTAAGTTATGAATACTAAAAAACTGTTTGTCTTTTGCGGCAAACCATTCGTCGTGCCACTTTCAAACTTCCTCGAAATTGATGAAGTGCTGCTCAGCGAGCGCGTGCCTCATTGATGCGAAGAGGTGATAGTCAGATGGCGCCAGGTCGGGGGAGTACGGTGGGTGCGGAAGGATGTCCCATCCAGGCGATTTCAAGGTGTCTTTCACTGGTTTTGCTGTGTGAGGCGGCGCATTGTCGTGTAACAAAATCACTTTGCCATGTCTTCTGGCCCACTCTGGTCGTCTTTCGATCAAAGCGTGATTTAAATTAATCATTTGTTGGCAATATGGTTGTGCATTAACGGTTTCGCCGGGCCTCAAGAGTTCATATTACACAATACCGCTCTGGTCCCACCAGACACAAAGCACGGTCTTCTTGCCGAAGCGATTTGATGAAACCATGTCTCACATGTTCTAATCGATGGAGCGTGTTCACTATATGTTTCTACCAGCAAACGATGACTTTCCACGGCCTTTTTCTTTTGATTAAATAATAAAGCAATGCGTGCCGCAAATGTTCTTTTTCAGGCACAAAAGTCGACATGATCACTGAACGATAAAACACAGACGCTATTGTTTGGCGGACTTAACTTGTGTGTAGGTTAATTCATACGCTGCGTTCTGTTCGGTGGCACCATCTTTTAATGAAACCGGAAAAGACTTATGCATACACCTGGTATATCACGCATACTCTTAAATGAATAATTGTATCTTCTTCTTCCTCAGCCTTCATCTCTCCACTACTGGATATAAGTCTATTCCAAATGTTTCCATTCATTCCTGTCGCTTGCCTTTCTCACCAGTTATTGAGCTACATTGTCCTCCCATCTTTTCTGTGGCCCTCAGATACTTTTTTGTTTTCCCACTGTCTCGATTTGATTAATCTGGATGTCTTGTCTCACTGTGTCCTGCACGTAGCCACTTATATGTCCCTCTATGATCAATAATGTCAACAATTCCGATTCAACGTCTTATTTCTTTATTTTTTATTTGAGCTCTTAGTTTCATATATTATCCGTCTTTCCTGTATCTCTCTTTCAATGGATCGGTGTATATACTTTAGCTTTTAACAACTGTTTTGTATATTAGTGATATACAAGACATACTCACCACGTGACACATTTTTACAGAAATGTTTATATATATAATCCATTGTTTTGGCGGAAACACTTCGATATTTCAAAATTATTAACTGTTTAATTAAAACACTGTTATAGAATATCACAATTGATTTAATTTCTTTTGAAATTTTCACGACAGCTGTTTCGCTAAACAATGTTAGCATTATCAGGTGTTACAAACAACTCAGTTGATTGTAACACCTGATAATGATAACATTGGTTAGCAAAACAGTCGTCGCGACAATTTAAAAATAAATTAAATCAATTATGATATTCTATAACAGTGTTTTAATTAAAAAGTTAGAAATGTTTATGTACACTTTAAGATATGAATAAAAATATGAGACTCCACTAATCACAAATTCAAATAGACAAAGACTAAACTTGTGCATTATGGTAAGAGAACATTCAAGGATCACGGATGAGTTGTTCACATACATATCGAGTACAGGGGAACTCACGGTTGCCTATGGCTATTGGGTTAATTATGCTTTACAAAAACACACTTGTCTAATATTATCCAGTCTTGTGTTAACCACCCTACCTATTTGAACATACGTGATACGTTCACTTTGACTGTACCATTCTACGATATCCCGTATCACGTACGGGCTTGAGAAAAAGTAATGTACCTAAAATGTACAAAGTTTTAGGGATACGCGCGTGTGCCATCAAAACTTGAGCACAAGTCTTCATAAATATTAGGTCCTTACATATGAAATTGGCGTTTTGTATGGGAGGAACATAGAGTTGATTTTTTAAAATATAATATATTTATTTAATCAAGGTATGTACCATTGCTATCTATGCACTTTTGCCATCTCATAGGTAGTTCATCGATCCCTTTACTAAAAAAACCATTCGGACAGGAATCAATAAAATCTTTGAAGTCGGTTTGGACTGCCCCATCAGAGTTGAATTTTTTCCCTTGCAAGAAGTTATCCAAATTTCGAAAAAAATAGTAATCTGTTGGGGCAAGGTCCGGAGAGTACGGTGGATGTCTTAGACATTCCAATTGAAGCTCTTCTAATTTGGTAGCCGTCTGTTGTGCAGTGTGTGGTCTAGCGTTATCATGAAGCAGCAGTGGCCTAGAGCGATTAACCAGCCTCGGTTGTTTAGCAGCTAGCTTTTCCATCATGGTTTGCAGTTGCTGACAATAGACATCTGCCGTAATCGTCTGGCCAGATTTAAGAAAGCTGTAGTGAACGACACCAGCACTAGTCCACCAAACGCTCACAAGTAACTTTTTTGGAGTCAATTTTCGCTTGGGGCATGGTTTGGCTGGTTCGGCAGGGTTCAGCCATTGCGATGAGCGCTTCCGATTATCATACAGGATCCACTTTTCATCACAGGTAATGAATGATTCGATTCAAAATCCCTTCATTTTTGTGCCGGTTGAGTAATGCAACGCAGCAGTCAACGCGCGTTTGTTGATTTGCTTCACTCAATTCGTGAGGTACCCACCTTTCAAGCTTTTTCACCTTCCCAATTTGCTTCAAGTGGATTAAAACAGTTTTATCACTAACACCGTAGCCTGCAGCTAACTCGGACGTGTTTTGCGATGGATCCGCTTCCACAATAGCCTTCAATTCTTCATTATCAACTTTGGTCTCCGGCCGTCCACGGGGCTTGTTCTGCAGGTCGAAATTTCCAGAACGAAAACGTTGGAACCAAAAACGCACTGTGTTTTCTTTTGCGGCACCGTCACCATACACATCATTAATCCTTCGAGCCGTTTCTGCAGCACTGGTGCCGCGGTGAAACTCGTACTCGTAAATAACGCGATATTTTAAGTTTTCCATTTTGTAAACTGAGTGACGAAAGAAAAAAAACAATTAAGGATAAAACAAATGAATTATAATTTTCGAAACACAAATACTTGAGTAAATAGCTGTATAAATTTGAATTTGGAATTCCTAACCAAAGAGAAGATATTTGAGATCAAAGTTGCCAGTACGGCAAAACGACAATTTCATATGTAAGGACCTAATATGATAGTTTTACAAGGGGCAAGCGAAGTGTGCGGCCGAGTATTTGACATTTCGTAATTTAAAAAAATAAAATTAGTAACTAACTAACTAACTAACCATCACGCCGTCTCCCCGAAAGGGTAGGCAGAAAGAATGGACTGTCACACTTTTACTGATGCGGCACTCCATCCTTCTCTTTTCGCCCCGCGGGAGACGCGGTGTGATGGGTTGCGAACCTCATCGCCACCAATAGGCATCTCCCGCGCACACTTCGATCGTCCAACACCCACAAAATAAATCTAAAACAAATAATATAAAATACAACGATATAAAATAAAATAAAAAAATTATAATAATAACACAAAATGTTCTTTTTAGATGGTGCACATATTGTCTATTTAATTTATGTTCCACGAATCCACCGTTTTTTTAATTTAGCACATAATGTAATAACACATAATGTTTTTTTCGATGTTGTACATGTTGACATGGACGATCCGGATATTTGTGTTTATTTCATTTATGTTACACGTATCCACCGTTTTTTAAATTATCTGTAATTAGGCACTTAACCAGCAAGAACTTAAAAATAATATTGAAGAAATTATTCAAATTGTCATTGGAACAAATGAAAAATTTATTTTTACATCTGTCAAAATTCTTTATAAAAACGATAAAACTAATATAATTTTAACAGCAAAACAGTACAAACGTATTACGTGTCACAATTAACTATTATAAAGTGCGGCAACAGTTAAATTGACCAAAACAATACACGAAATACACGAAAAATCTCCAAATTTACAGGAGCACCGCACCACATGAACCAAACCAAATTTTCAAAATCAGAATAATAAGTATATAATTAAATTTCATTAATAAAAAATCTGCTTGTTTTTTGCACGTTTCTCGGAAAATAACCCAAAGGTAGGGCGGTTAATAATTCTTTACAGAAGCAAACTTGTCAAATACTCTCTTATATTAAAAATGTCAAGATATATTGGAAAACATAACTTGGAAATAAAATTATATACAAACCTGCTATTTGTAATGCTTGAGAAATAGTAATCGTATCCATCTCCTTTTCATCCTTCTCATTCATCATTGGTTTAATTAAAGAATAAAATATTATTCTTCTGATACTCCTAAACATAAGAATAATTCAATTTAGTATAATTGTGAGAATTACAAATGAAAATTTATAGCAACAGAAATAATTTGAATTTAAATAATAAAAACATATGAATGACGAGTACTAACAAATTAATTCCTAGTCCAATGGCATCAGTTGCGACCATCACTTTACATGAACTTTCCGGATCGTTAAACTTATTTGCTTGTGCTAATTTTGTTCCTGGTGGCAAACTTCCATATATTACAGCCACCTCCTTTCCACTGGAAACATAATAATCATATGAATACACGTTATTTGGTAATGAATGAAATGTGAATTCACTGTGAAAATGAAAATTACCTGTGTTCGATTGTTCTGGATACAGAATAAATATCATTTTTACTGAAGCAAACTATACAATCTCCTGGTTCCACATTATCTAATGAAGTTAGTGCCTGATCAAGTACTTTTAATTCTGTCAGACGTTTATATTTTCTAACCTAAAAATTTAAAACAGTTAATGATTTGTTTATTGATAGAATACATAAATGGTTTTGGTAAAAATTAACATTTATAAATGATGATCATACTTCGAGATCTTCTCCTGTTGTGTTACAGATTTCTTCAATCAAAGGTATAGCTCCAGCTTCACCACATAAGTGTAATTCTTCAGCTTGTAATCCTAAATAAAAAAATAAACATCAACATTAACAAATATTTGTGAAATGTATACTTATATCTGTATACGAATCCTGGATTTTCACCTGTGGGTGGTTAATTTAAATTTTTAATTGTATCTCAATAGAGACGAAGAAACAAACTGGAAACAAACTGGTGTTAATAAAGTAGTTTGCTAAATGCTAAACAATCATTCTTCATAGATGGCGTTAGTGGGTGGATTGTATAGATTAATCTTAAAAAATTAATTAGTACAATCAAATCTACATAGATGGCTAACTGGAACTGACACGTGAAGATAGGTATGGATTTGGAGTATATATACAACTTCCAAAAATGTATCATGCATGATCATAATAACAATGGTGGAATGGGGAATGTTGTAATTACATAAAGCGTGCGCTTAACCCAACCAATGACAGGTCATAAGTCCTGTAAACACCTTGATCATCCATATTCAGTTTCCAGTTTGTTTCTTCGTCTCTATTGAGATACAATTAAAAATTTAAATCAACATTAACCTCTCAAGTAGTAAGATAATAAATCTTTAGCTGCCCAGTGGTCCCGTACAGCAGTGGTCCGCAACCGGTGTGCCGTGAGCCGGTGCAGATGTGCTGCGGCCAAATGTATAATGAAAAAAAATGTTTGGTCCTAGTCGGAAAGTGTGAATTGCGAAAGAGTCGACTCTTTCGTAAACCAGTTCAGGAGACATTGGTGACTTTTATTTTGTTTATTTTAAGTCATTCGTGAAAAATCGGTCGCCGCTGATTTCTACTGGCCGGAAGTTGCTGGCGACCTAAATTTTTTAATTTAACAGCGACTTCCGGCCAGTAGAATTCGTGAAAATTTGGTCCTTCGATCTTTCGGGAGGAGCAAAAAAAAACCGTCGCTGCTGATTTCTTCGCCGATGAGCTAAAAGAATGTCTTCTGAGCTGATAGACGCCCACGTCCAGACCGATTTTTAGGTTTTGGTGTGCCACGGAATTGAGGAACGTGAGAAAAGATTGCAGAGCACTGCCGTACAGGACCGCAGATTTGCGTTGTTCAGTGCCCAGCGGTCCCGTACGGGACCGGTGATTTTGAGATACCGATCCATAATTTTATTTTCGGTTCCGATAAATATTTTTGTCATGATGCGTAATATTAGTGTTTATACCTGCGTTACAAGGTCCACTCTTGGGATATGCAATGTATTTTATTACGGTCCGCCTAATAAAACACACAACTACTGTTACTGTTACTTTTTCGTCATCTTCTGAACTGGATGGTTGTAATCACATTGCTGTTGTGAATGTTCATTTTTTTAAATATTTTTTTCTTTAACTTTATTGTATATATAAAATGTGAAAAATTACAAATAAAGCTTTCGTAATTATAAACAATCTGTTATTTTCATAATGCTTTTTATTTTACCTAAATAGGATGACTAATTTTAGAGATATAATTATTTTTATAACAGCTACGTGTAGGTCGCAAGTCGCACTAATATTTGCTTGGGCAGTGAGGTACCTTTATTTCACGCGGCACACGAGCGTTAATGCCAATTATGAAACACAATTTTTTCAGTTTGTAAAATATTTAACTAGCCAATAAATTATTTAATTTTGTGTACACCAATAGATGTCACTGGTCCAAATTTTGGCATAATCTGGGAATATTTCAATTAATTATAAATGAGCCCCAAGCACGGAGCTATACACTATATATGACCATGTATTCATTGGCCCCACAATTGGGGCGGTACGCATGGAGAGGTTAAAGGCAGAAACATACTATTAACACGCCACGCCATCCGATGCCACGTGATGCGTGTTGAGTCGAATCAAATTGTATTGTTTTCTATGGACAGAATCACACTATGAACACCCGACGCAACGCCATGCGCGCACACGCCACCCGATCCAGACGAGTTAGATCGACGTGTTGCCGGTGGTGGGAGTAAACACGCCACGTCGCGTGTTAATAGTATATTTCTGCCTTAATAGTTCACAAATAAATCAACAACTGAACATTCTTCATTCTTGAATTATTAAAATAGAAACAGTTACAAACATACCTAAAATTGCTCTGGTCCAAGCCCAGCCTCTACCTTTATCTCCAATTAATTGAACTTCGTCAACAATGGCTACTTCATCTAAAAAATATTAAACACAATTAAATAAAATAACTTATGTATGGAAGTGAATCTTGGAGCTGGCAAAAAAGGATGAAAGTAGGATAAAAGCCGTAGAAATGAGATCACTGAGAAGAATATTCATTATTTTTTTGCAATAACTATTCTTAAAGCTCCATACACATTACTTTAAACTCTGTAGATCCTATCTTCAAAATATGTTGAAATAAATAAATTCGTAGAAGTGAATGTGTTTTTAATGGATTGCTTCTATACATGTTTTAATCAAAAATCTTACATTGAGTTAAGAGGGATGTCATTTCCACGGTGCAGGCCACGTGAGGAGATTGGTCCGCTGAATATTCCTTGTGTTCGGTTGGAGTATCAAATTCTTTGTACTGGGAAGCGTGTCTTCTTTCTTCTCCTGTGATGAGATCACATGGCGTACCCTAAACAAATGCATTAATTTTACATATTATGATATTTAATAACATTAACAAATCATTACAAAAAAAAATGTGCTCAGAAACGAAGACACTTAGGACGTAGACATTAAACTTAAGAAACTTCCAAAGACTGCACTGTTCGGTCAGTCATTTCCTAGTCTGCCTTTGGAGTAATTGATTTTACAAAACGGCACACTTAATAATAATAATAAGTCATCAAAATAATAATAATAATAATAATAATTAGGAGTTTTTCTGGAAAAACATCGTGTGACCGAATAAGGAATACAAGAATAAGGGAGACAACAGAGAAGACATTGGTATGCACACATAATTATGAATTCATCTAGACTCTGTCACATTGTGATTCACGGCCAATTCCAAGGTAGATGACTCCCGGACAGATCACCAAAAAGATGGATCGACAGCTGGGAATTAACTTCTCAGGAGACTAATCTCTCTTAATTAATCTTTACATTAAGAACAAAGGTCTTCGACATCATGAAGTTGGCTGCAAGCAATGTTTTAAGTGGCGATGGGCGAGAAATGTCACTCGTGACCCAGATGAAAAGTGGACAAGGTGACTGCTGTGCTGGTGCCCGAGGACACAGTCGCGTTGGCATGACGATATCCGGAAGAGGGCGCGAAGTGGCTGGATGCGGATCGCTCAGAATAGAAGGGTGTGGAAAATACGAGAGGAGGCCTATGTCCACGAGTGGACGGCCACAACATGCTGAAGAAGATTAAGAAGGAGAGGAAGAAGAGAAGAGAACAAATGTGTGTTCACTTTTCAGATGTAAATATATTTTTATCTTCAATAAATAAACTAAAACCTAATAAGGAATACATTTACGTTGTAAACACACTTATTATTTACGTAAACACATTTTTTTACTTATTTATATCTCTATATTATGATACATTTCTAGTGCAGTTGAAAAATGTCTAATTTATTATTTTAAATGTACAGTGGAACCTGAATAATTGGCATTCCAAGGGACCAAGCCTATGATAGTCAATTAACCAGGTTTTCCAATTATCCAGTTTTTCATCTAGGTCCAGATTGTGCTTTGGTTTTTTAACCAAGTTTTGTAACCACATAAAAAGAAAAGAAATAAAAACAATTCATGGATTGATGCATAAAACAATCAATTAAAATTTAATAAAAGTTTCGTAAGTAAATTGTAATTGTACATACGTGCATAAACATACAAACAATAAAATTAATTATCAGTTATATGGGCCTGTTTCACACGTTAAAAATGTTGCACAACTGTTCGCGAAATTTACAGGCATTTTTAAGAAAAGAAAAAGTAGAGTAACTAGTTTCATTCGTCCCGAAGGGTTGCTCCAACCATTTTTTTAAAATCACTTTCATTAAGATGGAACACATCGATGTTATAAAAGCACTTATTGTACATGTCGCACGTCCGGTACACCGCCGCACTCTGAGCGTAGTTAGTTCGATAAGCAGGAAGGTGGAATATTTGGTTCGCAGTGTGTCTTGTGCGAAGCATAGGGGTATTCAGTAATAATTTACTAAGAAGTTCGGAGTTGTCTATTTTGAAGTGAATGATTTTGTGAAGCAACATCATATCATTAATTGTTCGCCTATTTTCGAGAGAGTCCAAGGAATAAAAATTAAGGGCAGAATTATAATATGTAAACGAATATAATTTGTAAATCGATGCGTTGAATATGCGCTGCATAGTAAGGAGACCAAACGGGAGATACGTATTCGAGTAGTGAGCGAACCATGGTTGTATAAAGAACTTTGAGGGCTGTGATGTTCTTAAAGTTTTAGTTTTAGTTTCGAGCTCAAATCAAGGGCATTATATTTACATTTGTGAAACATTGCGATATAGGACCAGAAAGAGTTAATTGTAGATTTATATATTCTTAATTGCATGAGGATATTAAGAATTGTGTTTCAAATGAATACTTACACTTTTATTTGATTTGTGATATATTTCCGTGGCTAAGAGTTTAAGGGGGCCACAATAGACCCCGGATTTAGCAGATAGATATCTCTCGAGTGCGTGATATGTTTTCCCTGAATTAGTTGGACCAGCGTGAAAAATAACTCTCCTATTCATAGCCCGTGCTCCTTGATACCTATAATAATGGAAGATTTACTTAAAATGGATTTAAAAGCATCAAAAATTGTTGGGTTACTTAAAAAAATGCAATGCAGACACGAGCATCAAATGCTAAAATAAATATTTACCCAAACAAATACAAGATAGCTGTAAAAATGATTGCATGTAATGATTCCTAATTCAATTCTATGGTGCTATTCTTCTTCTTCAAGTGCCTGTCGGGTCCCCCCAACGTTGGCGATCACCTCGGCGAACCTGTCCCTGTCCTGCGCCGCTCAGAACAGCTCCTCCACACTTCGGATGCCGGTCCACTCCCTCACGTTTCGCAGCCAGGACATCTGTCTCCTACCGGGGTCCTCGGCCTCCCTCAATTTTCCCCTCCAATATCAGTTGGAACATCAGAAGGTGGTACTTTTCCCCACACAGTATATGACCCAGATGTGATATCTTCCGAACCTCGATAGTTCATAACAGTTCCCTGTCAACTCTAGCTCGTCTCAGGACTTCGGTATTGGTAACCATGTCTGTCCAGGGAATTCTGAGCATTCGGCGATAGAGCCACATTTCAAATGCTTCCAGTCTGTTCATTGAGTTGACTTTTAAGTTCCACGTTTCACATCCATACAATAAAACAGACCACACATAGCATTTGATCATTCTCTGGCGGAGTTTCAAGTTTATGTTATCATTGTAGAAGAGTGATTTCCGAGGTATTTAAATTTTTCTACCCTTTCAACGTTACGGCCGTTCAAATGCAATACTGACCCACTGTAGTCAAGTGGTATAGTAGCAGTAAAAAAATAATTGTTTCGAAATACGATAAATTACATTTGCAGCTCATATTTGAATGTATCTTATAAACCTTTTTACTTTAGTACCTTATTAATAAATTGTATGTAATTATATGATGAACTGGAACTATCTGTCTGAGCTATAAATGTAGCCAGCCGCAGTTTGAGAGTATTTCTTTAACTGCCACACATTGGAGGCTAAATAATATACATTTAAAAATTCAGTTTGTCTTTTCCTTACTTTAAATAAAACAAAAATATAGGTAAACTTAATAAAACTGATATTTACTACATAAAACAAGCAAATTTGGCCATTTTTAACGCTTAATAAAAATAAAGGAATGGCTACAAACTTACCAGCTCGCTGGTGTTCTTAAATCTGATATCTTTTTCAAGTCATCGAGACAATCTAGATGAGGGAATGCCAATTTCGCGTGCCTAATAAAATATGGAAACAAATCATCCACATGACCAGCACCTGAAAACAAATTGTTAAAAACTGTTAAGAGATGTGAAAATGATTTTTAAATTTTCTAGAAGTTTACATTTGTTTCATGGGAATCACGTATTACACCTTGGTAAAGCTTTAGCAAGGCGAAACTTGTCATTATCATTTTATCTGTCTTTGATGTGAATTTATTTGAAAGTAAATTTATTCTACTATATATATTTATTGCGACTGAATGGTGCGAAAAGAATATTTCTTACCTTGTAAAATATCACTAATCGTTACGTGTAAATCAACTGGTAAATCATTTTCAATGCAATGTTTTCTAAAAGAAATAAATGCCTGATGTAGCAAATTATCATCTAATCCACTTTCAGCCGACAATAGGCGAATTTCGGGTTTTTGGTAGAACTTCGTTAATATTTTTAACAAATCTTGTTTTTTGAGTCTACCAGTAAGTTCAACGCCCACATTAATATCATCGGGATTAGTTTTTACAGGAATCGGTACGAAAAGCGAGCTTCCATTTCCTCTATCAAATTTTTTCGACCTTTTTATAAAATAACCTAATACGTTCGGCTTTACAACATAACTTTTCACCCAAACATTGCGTAAACAATGACTAGATCTGTAACACAAAATGTTTTCCCTTGCACACTGAAAAACTCTCCGACTACAAATAATTTTGATCATTTTAACATTACTGAAAGCATATCGGTAAATAATAAAATTTAAGGTTATGTGGATTCGAATTCCGGGGTTATTTCATGCTGTCAAATGTCAAAATTGTTATCTGCATTAATGCATACTTCGGTATTCGTGAACGCCATTAAAATGGGTACTTATATAGCTAAAACTGTTGAGGGTAGTAACTCAAAATATATTCGTAAAAAAAAAAAACATTGAGAATGTTATAAAACACCAGAAAATTCTAAGAAAATGAACAAAATACTTTCATCCGGCATGGGTCACATAAACACAAAATATTATTTTACAACAATGTCACACAAACATCTACTCGTATCTTAAGACTATTCTTTCCAATTTTCCTTTGATTACATTAGTAAATTACCATTCAAATTTAAACATTTTGCAAATTACAGTAGCGAGCACAGAAATCCTTTCACACTGAAAATATCGGTTTTTTGTAATTATATAATTTTTTTGTGATTCATTGATAGCCTTTCAGTCTAAATTATTAAGCAACACTGTTTAAAGATGATCTGCAAGAAAAGTGTCTTTTTAGGGATCAATTTTTTTTTCATAAGTTTAGAGTTAATTTGTAGATTTTTTGACACAAAAATTAAAAATGCTCACATAATTTAAATAAACACGTATTTATTTCAAATAAAATAACATAGGTATATAACACTAACAATTATCAACCAACAAAATCAGTACTTTGTTCCTCCTCCTTTTTTTAATAACTTCTTTAATACGTTTAGGCGTGGATTTCACCAAATTATGTATGTAGTCTTGGGAAAAAAATTTATTCACACTTTTTCGATGATATTTTTAAGGTTTTCCTTTGATAGAGGCTTCAGTTTATTTATTTCAATTGCCATTTTATGCCACAAGTTCTCGATAGGGTTTAGGTCAGGACTATTTCCGAGCCAATTTTCTCAAGACTACATACATAATTTGGTGAAATCCATGCCTAAAGGTATTGAAGCAGTTATTTAAAAAAAAGGAGGAGGAACAAAGTACTGATTTTGTTGGGTTTGATAATTGTTAGTGTTATATACCTATGTAATTTTATTTGAAATAAATACGTGTTTATTTAAATTATGTGAGCATTTTTAATTTTTGGGGCAAAAAATCGAAAATCTACAAATTAACTCTAAAATTAAGAAAGAAAAAAATTTTGATCCCTAAAAAGGCACTTTTCTTGCAAATCATCTTTAAACAGTGTTACTTAATAATTTGGACTGAAAAGCTATCAAGGAATCACAAAAAAAAATTATGTTATTACAAAAAAACGATATTTTCAGTGTGAAAAGATTTTTGTACTCGCTACTGTAAGTTAAAAGGTCAATAATTTTTTGAAGCATTTGGGCTACTTTTTTCCAATTTTATTTACACCAAATTCTTTGTATCTTATTTTAAGATTTGAATATATTTGGAATGCTTATTTTTTTAAATTCTTAAAAACTCACCCATAATCCACATGATTTTATTCTTATTTAATCTTTTTATTTAGGAGCATACTAAGGTTTTTCACATTGCCAGTATTGTATTATTTTTCATACTATTAGTAGGTACGCTGTTTTTTTTTCAAATACTTTTCTCTTTCCATATTTAAATTTAATGCGTATTTACTCACTAGAAAATTTCATGTTGTATTAAATGCATATTACGAAAATTGACATCTCCATTCTCTGTAGCAGAAGTCAGAAATCTGAAATTGAAATCCGGCGAATGTGCTTGGTTATGACACGAAGTTTAAGGATAATTTTCCATATTAAGCAAACAGTGACTTCCTTGTTTTTATCTCTAGAAGTGCTATTATTCAAAAATTATAATGGGTAAACCCAAAAAGGTTAAAAAGGGATCCAAAGATGACGAAGGGTACGTAGCTAGTGTACAATATGTAACCCAAAAGTTCAATACGATATCACCCAAAATATGTTTTAATTTTATTTTTCATATTTTAGGGATAGCGACCTTGAATTAGAAATCACAGGAAACACCAAGGAACCAGCATCGAAATCAAAAGTGAAACAAAAGTGAGTAAATTTATTTATTTGTGCCCTTTTAGGTTATGTTGTAGTGTCATGATTCTCATCTTAAAAATATACATATATCGAGTAACACAGTGCTATACACTACTTTATGCACTGCCAAGATAATATATTTTGAATTCAGTATCAAGGTTATTTCACGAATAGTCTAAAATGAATCAAATTGTTTATCCACAGCTGTTTTATTTTAAACAAGTGTGGATGAGTTAATTCTCTTTGGGATGCAGTTAGATTTTAGTCTTTCGTATTCACATTTCCATTCGTATATTTATAGAAATAATCTCATTATTTAATGTATAAAAAATTTAGCATTGTTTGGTAAAAAAATATTTTACAATTAATTTATCAATTCAACTTTTTTATGTTTTAATATTCTCTATTATGTAGTAATTTTGTATCACTTATAAATGGAATGTTTGATCTTTAAAAAAAGTTGCATGTAATTTTTTTTAATGATTTCTTCTAAAGTAATTGAGTTAGTTGTCATTGTTTTCGTGACTATTAGTAATGTATTTATGTTTAAAATTTAAATCTTTAGTATTAATTGATTTAAATCATGGTGCAATCTGTTTTTTTTTTTTCAAATACAATGTGTTTTTCACTGCTCATTTTGTATAGTAGATATTTTTATTAAATTTAAAAATAAATATATTATTTATTAAATTTGTAGAGTAGTCTGTGAGAGCCTTAAGCTGCTCAACAAGCTTATATATTAGGTTGTTTGGAATTAAATCCATTTTTTTACAACATTCAAATAAATCTGATAACAAATCAAAAGACATTACAAGCAGGAAAATGTTTAAGGCAGACAGGTAAAATATTATAAAAACACAACAAAGTACCAGGAACGCATTAGAGATGGTTCGACATTAGGAAGACAAGATACTTTCTAAAGTCAAGAGTATTTGTCCCCTGAACGTACCTTCACTAATATAAAAGACGACGATCTCCGAGGAGACCGCGTTCAGCAGACTAATTGCTCTTCCCACCGGTGTCACCAGAGGCAGATTGGTTCTGGTGGCCAGTTGATAAAACAATCTGTGCTGTCGGAGAAATCTATCAGGGACAAAAAGACCAACACCCTCTAGCACGGCCGAGTTCTCGAAATATCCCCTGATTAATTTAAAGAAATGGGTTATGAGATGCCCATCTCTTCGAAGCTGTAAAGAATTGGTTCCGAGCATTCCTAAAAGAAATGCCGTGGGATAGAGCCACGGATAACTACCATACTCCCTCATGTAGAGTTACCTCAGAAATTTTTTCTGAACTCTCTCCAGCATAACGGAATATCTATAATATGTAACTACTACCTCATTACAACAGCAATAAACAATCACGCTGTTTCTCTGAAGGGGTAGGCAGAGAGAATACACCATCACACTACTCGATCCTGACACAACTCTCTAGCTTCCTCCACATTCATACACCAGGTCATACAAGCATGGCGATTCTTCCGATTTCTATTATTGCTGATCTTTAAAATTTGATTATATTGGTCATGCCAAGTTTTCCTCCGTCTCCCATGACTCCGTACTCCATTCACATAGTTATCTTATACTTTCTGAACTAATCATTAATCATCCATGCATTTCATATGTCCAAACCAACGCAGTGAACTAATAATACTTTCTTCCGCTCTACATTCCTTCCTTATATCAGCATTCGAGATTCTGTCAAACATTGTTTTACCACACAAACATCTAAGGGATCTCATCTCTACCTCATTTATTCTGCTCTCATCCTTCTTCTGCTAGTTCCACGCTTCACTTCCATACATCAGAGTTTGGTACTAAAACTCCAATAATGATTTTTGTTTTTAAGACTCCAATCACATTGTTCCCCGCACCAACCCTTCTTTCGACGTCACTGTAGAACCCACATTGTCATGTTATAGAATATTTCTCTTCAGATCCAATAAATTTATATTTATGCATTAGACAATAGACTTCCCAGATAATTGTTTATCCTGGTTTTAAAAGTTCACAGTGGACGATGAACACAAAATCAAATGTTTTATTCTCGGTTTCGGAGTTGGAATAGGTGTTTGATGTTTTGGGACCACTGTTTTTCGTTTCTTTCGCGTTAACATACTTGTTCCGAATTCAAATAAAGTAGGTTTATATCTCTGGACAGCCGTGATCCGAGTGTGTTGACATTAACTCCACTCTTGTCCGCAAACAGTTTGTTGGGTAGCCAAATTCTTATCTTGCTCACTTTTCCTATGTGCTTCAAATGTCCACGCATTGTGAATTTAGATGTTTTAGATGTGATAATTGCTCAACGGTTTGCCGGGAATCTGCTTCAAAAATGTATTTGAGCAAGTTATCATCGAATGTGTACATACAATACAAACAGGGGTAGGCAGAGAGAATGGACCGCCACACTACTCTATCCCGGCAAACCTCTAGCTTCCTCCACTTTCATACAACGAGTCATACACGCACGTCGATTCCTCTGACTTCTAAGTAACTAACTAACTAACTAACCATCACGCCATTTCTCCGGAGGGGTAGGCAGAGAGGATGGATTGCCACAATGCCCTGTCCTGGCATACCTCTCGGGCTTCCTCTACATTCATACATCGTACCATGCACGCACGTCGATTATTCCGACTTCGAATGTCCTTTTAGTAATTGATTAATTTGGTCATGCCATGTTTTCCTCGCTCTGCCTCGACTCCGTACCCCATTTACATCATTAACGTATATTTTCTTAACCATTCTTTCTCCATCTATGCGTTCCATATGTCCGAACCAACGCAGCGATCCTTTCATAATTTTGTTCATAATACCTTCTTCCGCTCTACATTCCTTTCTTATATCAGCATGTTTACGATCATTCTAATCTACGTAAAACCTTTAATTTCTTATTATCCGATTTGAATTCACGAATCCAAAGTTGTCATTTGTTATCTGTCAACATTTTTCCATAAATTTCATTATTAGCCTTTGTGACCTTCTTCTTCTCAAAGTGCCATGTCTGGTCCCCCCGACGTCGGCTATCTTTTGGCGTAGGCCTCTCTGTCCTGTGCTACCCGGAACAAGGTGACCTTGTGACCTTGGTCATGTTAAAACTCTGGTCTTCAGATTACAATGTCCGTATACAATATCAGCATACAACGTCTAACATGTTATTCATTGGTTTAGGATTTCTTCTAAGCCATTATCAAATGATTCATCGCAGTATTCATCATGTCATTGCAATAAGAATCACAAGGCAAGGCGAAACATGACATTCCCATAAAATATAATAAAACTTTTAGAAAACAGACCATTTCATTAATTTTAATTACATATAATAATTAAAATTGTCATTTTTATAATCTTTGGTCGCATTCCTTTAGTTTGATGCAATTGCAGATTGAATTAATCAAATTAATCTAACTGGTAGAGTTTAATAAAGTTATATATATTTTTTTTTTTTTACTTAAATATGACTTCATTGGAGTATCTAGTGTTACAATTAATTTAATATAAACCATTTTTATTTTATTTTTTAGATCAAAAATTGAAGAGTCACAAACTGTACTTAGCGATGATGAAGAGGTTAGCAGTAAAAAACCGGACAAGAAGAAGAAGAAAGGCGGAAACGATGAGAAGATGGCTAGTGTTACAAAGGACATTAAGAAACTTGACATAGGAAGTAAGAAAAACCCCAAGAAGAAGATTGTTATCAGTGATGGTAAGAAAACCTTTCCTTATGAAATCTGTGTACTCTGTTTCAGTACTTTACATTACTTTTTACATAGAAATGTAATATTATTTCTTAAATTATCATTTAATAATACTCATCATTGTGTTTGTTTGAGATAGATAGTAATTAAACTGTATCATATTTAAATTTTTATTATTTTTAGATGAGTCTACTTCTGGTAGTGATTCCGAATCAGAGGAAGAGAAAGCCCCAAAAGGTAAACCCAAACAGCCCGCAAAGAAAGGCGGTTTTGCCCTTCTGCAAATGGAGGATTCAGAACCCTCAGAAGCAAGTTCTGAAGAACAAAGTGAAGAGTCAGAAGAAGAAAAGCCTAAAATTATTCCGCAGAAAAAACAACCACCCTCTAAAGATGCTCCTAAAGATCAGGGAGGTAAGAAAAGTAAAAAAGCCAAGAAGAAAAAAGATGACTCCGATGAGGACATTGACAAAGTCCTTGCCGAGCTAGAAATGGAATATAGTGGGAAAAAACCTCCCCCAAGTACTGAAAAAATCTCCGAGCCGCCAAAGGAAGTTTCTAAAGAAGACGTAAATGCTACAGAAGCAATAGATATTGAGAAGGGTAAAGATGACGATATCGAAGAACAGGATGAATCATCTACTGTTAAATCAGCTGCACAAAAGAAAAAAGAGAAGAAAGAAAGGGAAAAATTAAAGAAACAAGCCTCGAAAAAACAAGAAACCGCTCCCAAGAAAGAAACCACTACATTACCTGTAGAGACTGAAAAGACTGAACCAGCAGAACCTGACGCGGTAGCGGCTGAAACTGAGGTCAACAAGGTAGCCGAAACTGAAGGAGATGAAGAAACCGGTGACAAGAAGAAAAAGAAGAAGAAGGGTGAGAAAGAAAAGCCAGAGGAAAAGGGCAAAAAACCGGCCAAGAAGGCTATTGCGGCTATGCAGGAAGCTTTAAAAAAACTCAAGGAAGAAGAGGAAAGGTTAGAACGTGAAGAAGATGAGCGTATAAGACAAGAAGAAGAGAGGGAAACACAACGCCTGGAATTGCTACGACTTGAGAAGGAAAAGAAAGATCGTAAAAAGAAAAAGGAAAAAGAACGCAAAGACAAGTTGAAGGCCGAGGGTAAATTCTTAACTCCTAAACAGAAAGCGGACAAAGCCAGAGCCCTGGCTATGATAGAGTCTTTGAAGGAACAAGGAGGAGAGATTGGGGTGGAACAACAAGAAAGGAAACCGAGGCTCGGAACGAGGGTGAAACCTAACAAACTTAAAAAACAAACCTCGGAAGATCAAAGTGCCTCACAAGATCCCAACAAAGTTAATGTAAAAATTGTAGATTCAAAGGTGAGTGGTATTTTAATCACGTTTTTCTTTAATTATTACAAAAGTTGAGAAAGTTTCATTAACATGCTTATTCAATGTTTTCTACTAATATATTTATAAAACAAATACATTTCAATCCAAAGTTTTCATTAATGGGAATGATCATCTTTTTTTATAGGATTTAAAGCCTAAATTTTTCAAATAAGAATATAACATATTTCTCATGTTAAAGACCTTTTAATACATATTTATTTATTTCTATTATATGCAAATGAGACATTCATTTCTCTGCGCTACATCCCGGTGTGGGACTTCTCCTCCACAACGGTCCTCCACCGATTTCTGTCTCTGGCCATCTCCCTCCATTCCCCAGCTCCTTCCATTTTCTCCCAATCTTCTTCCACGCAATCCGGCCATCTTTTCCTCGGTCTGCCTCTTGGTCTCTTTTCGCGGGGCACCCATCTGGATATAATTTGTGGTGTTCTACCCTCTGGCATTCCTTCCACATGGCCAGGCCACCGTAGGCGTTGAGACTTACAGAATCTCACTACTGTTTCCTGGTTAATCAGTACTTCAAGTTCAAGGTTTCTTTTAATTCTGTAAGTCCCATCCTCCATCGTGGGTCCAAAAATATTTCTCAGTATTTTCCTCTCAAAAACTGCCAGCCTGCCTTCCTCTCTGCATTAGAGACCATGTCTCCCAGCCATAGGTGACTACCGTTCTTATGATAGTCTTAAACATTTAGACGACTCATTTGGACACAAAATGGTGAAACAAAAATAAAATAACGATATGAAACCAAAAAAGAAGGATCTCAGAAGGATCCCAAATATGTCGACGTTAGTGAGGCAGTACTCTTTCTAGAATTTGTAATATATTTTTTATGAACACTGCCTCACTGACACTTGAAATGCCCAAATCCGAGACGATTAGATTTAAGTATCACGCCGTGGCAGTCATATGTGACTGCCATAAATTGTCACCAATATACATGTTAAAAATATATTTTAAATTTGAATACAAAATGAATAAATTATATTACGCATTGACAATAATTATTTTATACAATTTTCCAGACTGAAATTGAGAAAGGAACTGAGATCAAGAAGGAGCCCATGATCAAGGATTCGTGGGATGCAGAATCATCGTCTTCAGAAAACGAGGAAGGCGAAACAAAACCTCCTCCAGTTGTTGCGGAGAAGAAGGCCGTTAGTGAATCTAGTGACTCCGAGAGCGAGGATGAGAGTGAGACTTCCGAGGAAGAGGAGGACTTGGAACAAGCCAAGCAGTGGGAGAAGGCTATGCAAAGAATGAAGGTAAAGCTCAAAGAATTTAAAAAAATATGTATCTGCAATGACTTTTCTTTTTAATTCTAAAGGAAAGTTTAATCTATTCGTGATTTAATTAAAACAGTGAATGCTTTTTCAAAAGTCATTTCCTTGATATGTTTAATATAAGTATATTCTTATTTAACTTTTTTATTGTTTCATGGACAATGAAGTAAAACTCTGTGTTAAAAATTATTACAAACGAAAACATCTGTTTTCTAGAAGATTATATTTTATGGGAATGACATGTTTTGCTTTGCTAAGGCATTATCAAATGTTTGATAATGTATTAGTAAGGCGAAACATGTTATTCCCTTAAAATATAATAAGACTTCTAGAAAACGGACATTTTCATTCCATTAATTATTTTTGTTTAACCTTTTTATATTTTTAAATGTTTTGTATTACAGAAACGTTCAGAGGAGAATGAAGCCAACAAATCTTCAAATGTGATGAGGGCGGCCATTGTATGTGTATTGGGGCATGTAGATACCGGGAAAACCAAGATTCTTGACAAGCTGCGGAAGACCAATGTTCAGGACGGAGAGGCGGGAGGCATCACGCAACAGATTGGAGCAACCAATGTTCCCATTGAGAACATCAAAGAACAAACTAAACACGTTAAAGGGGTACAGAAAATTTTCCAAATGTTTTATTTTTAATCCATAGTCTCCCAAACTTATTTTGCCTTCAACCCCTTTTTGAAAAATAATGTGCTCAATACCTCTTAGGAAACATTAAAACCTTCAAAAATGGAAAAACGGAAGGAAGATCTATCATTATTAACAGCCCACCATATATGGTCTAAATAGCTCTTTTAAACATCATTAGATCCAATCTAAAGTAAAACATAAAACTTAACAGTTAATACAGTCAATAAAATCATTGCACACTGTAAAATTAGTAACAAATGACTGTCCAAAATTAAAGAGAGCTTTGGTTTGCCAAAAATATTGTATTTTTTTTTTCTTTTTTTTACTTTGATATCCAAGTTGTTACTGATCGATTGTTTTTAAATTCTTTTTATTTATCTTATAGGTTAGCCAAATAGAATTTAAAATTCCCGGTCTACTGATCATCGATACCCCTGGGCACGAGTCGTTCAGTAATCTCAGGAGCAGAGGATCATCTCTTTGTGATATTGCAATTTTGGTAAGAATCATTTTGATAATTATTATTGTGAAATAATGTATATACCTACAACTTTTTCCTCTTCTTCCTTGTTGTAGACCTATGTGGTCTGTTCTCCAGATTGTTGCTCCTCCTGTGAGGAAGACTCCCAGCTGTCATCTTTTAGGAGGTCTTCCACGTAGACGAGTCCCATGAGGGTGATTATGTAGTGCAATATAGGGGAGTCTGGTGGTGTCCATTCTTTTAACATGACCGTACCAGTCCCTTCTTCGCTGTTTGCTCCATCTTATAATATCCTCAATCTCACATATCTATTTAATTCTGGTGTTCCTCAAGCGATCTCTCAGTGTCTTGCCTGCTATCGTCCTCAGTGTCTTCATTTCGGAAGTTCTCAAAACTTGTTTGGTCCTTACTGTGTCTGCTTTTGTTTCGACGCCATATGTTATTATTGGTCTTTCGCATGCTTTATAGATTCTCATCTTACTCTTAATGGCCATGTCTTTGTTTTTGTATATTGTGGATTTTAGAGCACCAGAGATTGCAGCTGCCTTGTTTACTTGGGCTTGTATTTCTTCCCGCAGATCAGCTCCTCCCACCAGGTCTATATCTAGATACTTGAAGGTGTTCCTGTTCTATGGGTTGATTTTCTATAACCAGGTTACATGTTTTGGAAAAGGTCATACATTTTATCTTTTCGATAGAGATCGTCATGTTGTATTTTTTACAGGCGTGATGTAGTCACAATTGTTCTCAGCTATGATTAATAGTATCAAAGCATATTCCTACATAGTATTGGGAGTACGCATTAATTTGTGCGTTTTTTTTTTCGAAAATTAAGGCTTTATTGTGAAAAAATGGTTATACATTCAATGTTCAAAGTATTGTCTATGGGAAGCTACGACATTTGCCCATCTTTCTGGCAGTTTGTGGATTCCATCCCAAAAGAACTTCTCTGGCTTGGCGGCCAAGAATGAATCGAGACAATTTTTGATACCCTGTTCTGAAGTGAAGCCTATTCCGGTGAGGGCATTCTGCATTGATCTGAACAAGTAGTAATCAGAAGGGGGCATGTCTGGGCTATACTGCGGGTGAGGTAGAACTTCCCACCCACTGTTTTCCAAATAGTTTTTAACCGGTCTTGCAACATGTGGCCGAGCGTTGTCATGATGGAGAATTATGGATTCGTGTCTAGTCGCATATTCTGGTCATTTTTCCACGATCGCTCTCTTCAAACGAATCAATTGTGTTCGGTAGAGGTCCCCTTTGATCGTCTGACCCGATTTCAACAGCTCATAATACAACACACCCTTGTGATCCCACCAAATACAGAGCATTACCTTGGTGCCATGGATATTCGGCTTTGCCGTGGATGTTGATGGTTGGCCGGGCTTCACATACGATTTCTTGCGCTTGGGGTTATCGTAATGAATCCATTTTTCATCACCAGTGACAATCCGATGCAAAAATGACTTCTTTTTGTGACGTTCAAGCAACATTTCCGACATGCAGAATCGGCGTTCGACGTCTCTTGGCCTCAATTCATACGGCACCCAATTTCCAAGCTTTTGGATGAATCCCAATGCTCTTAAACATCTGAAAATGGTTGCTTGATCAACTCCCAATGATTTTGCAAGTCCTTCTTGCGTTTGGCACGCATCTTCATCGAGCAATGCCTCCAATTCTTCATCTTCAAACTTTTTTGGCTGTCCGGGTAGTTTTTCGTCTTCGAAGTCGAAATTGCCACTTTTAAACCGTGCAAACCACTTCTGGCACGTTCGATCAGCTAGAGGACGGTCACCATAAACCTCTACTAAAATACGATACTCTTTTCTTCGTTTCAAAGTAATGAAGAAGAACTCCCCGCAAAAACACTCTATCTGGCACAAAGTTCGACATTTTCAAATGAATAGAAAAAAAAATTGTTTATGCTTCAACCAAATGACATATACTGAAAAAGACGCGCAATGAAAGTAGCTTTCAAATGAATATAGTCACTGATGAACACGAAGCGGAATAATACTAGTAACGCCCTCTCTAAGAAAACCGCACGAATTAATGCATACACCCAATATATCAAAATATTATTTGTGGATCATGTATTGTCCAAATAGCTAGCCAATTATTTCTTGTTTCTGTCCGATCCGAGGTTGGACAACAGCATGGCTATTTTTACTTTTGATATGGCAGCTCTTAACAGGAATGTTGTGCTGCATTTGAACCATTCAATAAAGGTTTTCTTTTTTACTTTGCGTAATGAGTTGCAGCACTTTGTGTTTATTGTTTCTCATAATGTGCCCGAAGTATTCCAGTTTCCTGCACTTTATTGGTTTTATGACGCTGTCCATGGTATTTTGAATATTCAACTATATATTCACATTTCAAAGGTCCTTTCCATTTGTGTTTGTATGTCCTGACTACGATCCCATTCATCATTATTTCTACCTACCTGAAATTCCTTCAATCGTACTCTAGTCCAGTTTATTTCTATTGTCTATGGTATTTATCTAAATCAAATTGATGACAAGTTATTAAAACCATTTATGAATATTTTTCAGGTGGTAGACATTATGCACGGGCTGGAGCCCCAAACAATTGAGTCGATAAATTTGTTGAAAGCAAAGAAAACCCCCTTCATCGTGGCGCTGAACAAGATCGATCGTCTCTACGACTGGCAGAGCGCGCAGCGAAAGGATATCAAGGACATCATCAAGTCCCAGCACACCAACACGCAGAATGAGTTTGAAACAAGGACCAAGGAAGCAATTCTGCAGTTCGCTGAACAGGTATAAAGGCCAATTTAAATTAATCATTAAGTAATGAGTTCTTCTCCTTGTCCTGTCACACCTCCGTGGTGCATAGGGCCTCAAGGAACCTTCTCCACCCGACTCAATCGCACGCCTGATGTTAGCATCATCCCAAGTGAGGCCTGCTGCTTTAACCTCGTCCTGCAGGTTTATTCTCCAGGTGGCTCTAGGTCTGCCTCGCTCCCTCTTTCCACTGACAGGGGACCAGTCTAGTGCACCCTGAGTGTTGAGTTACACTATTTATACTTTTAACCGACCTACCTGCGTGTAAATTTCTGAGAAATATGCATTAAAAAAATCACCTTTTAACTAACACATTGACTGCCACGGTACTTTTCAGGATTCCGGTGTAAAAAAACATTTTAACTTAACCATATTATATTATTAAAACTCCGTTAACGCGTGACTAACGGTGCTTGAGGATCTTTACTTTAATTCAACAGTTGGCAGTCACATATGACTGCCTCGGCGTATTGGTAACGAAAACTCCAAATCCTGCAAAATAAGGCTATCCGTTTATCGCTTGGTGCGCCTTCATGGACCAGGATCACACAACTGCACCTAGAATCGGGAATCCTGATGATAGATGAATTCATTCTGAAACTTGCCGAACGTTTTTACAAAGGACTCCCTTCACATCCTAACCCCACAATAAAAGACCTCTCAAATTACAACCCAAACACCTCCAGCCGCCACAAGTGCCCAAAATCGATCCTCCTTCAGAGGAACACTCCGGGCCACACAAATCAGACCCCCGCATGAACTAACAACCCACCAAATCACCTTCCAACAATGTTCCCATCAGACGTAAGAGGAATAGCCACATGAGCTGAACCTCTGTAAGCCAGAAGATCCAAGTCCAAGTCCACATACGACTACTAAATAAATTAACTACTTGTGAAGACTTGTACTCAAGTGTTGTTGAACATATGCGTATCCCTAACGGCTTATAGATTTTAGGTACATTATTTGTTTTAAGCACGTATGTGATACGGGATAGCACAGAATGGTACAGTCAAAGTGTACGTATCGCATACATTCATATGCATAGGGCTGTTAATACATTTCCGATGCAGATTTTTAATTTTGTAAAAAAGCTAAATGATTATCAAAACTCTATTATTGTGTATCATTCTTCAATTTGTTTATATATTAACCCTTAACGGACGTAAGTCACCTCTGACGTGACTACAGAACTTTCTCGCCGCAGTCGTATGGCACATGTGAGGTGACATGATGAATCATGTTGAATCTTGTTGCCTGTGGAATTTGCACATAATTACTTTGTCAGTTGAATATCACCAATGGAGCGATTAACATACACAGTGCCTTTTTAAAATTAAATATTGATAGAAAAACATACAAAAATAATTCCATGGGCTAGCATCCGATATTAACATAGTTTACTCCAATCTTTTGTAATATCTTGCCATTTATGTATAAATTTCTTCATGTTTTAGGGTTTGAATGCTGCCTTGTACTATGAGAACCCGGACATCCGTTCTTACGTCTCACTGGTACCGACCTCGGCTGTGACAGGAGAGGGAATGGGAAACTTACTTGCTCTCATCGTCAAGTCCTGCGAAATCCAACTCCACCAGAGGCTGCTCTTCTCGCAAACCCTTCAGGCCACTGTTCTTGAGGTAATAATTATTTTATCTTTGAGTCACACATCAAAAATACACAAAACAAAAATTTTGATCATTTGAGACAAACTTTTTGAAAATAAATTAGACTCAATTATTCAGGGTGGCCGGGAAAGAAAATCTCCGTATAAAAAACCTCCAGATAATCTCAGAAAAAAAAGGAAAAGAAAATTATCAGCCCCGGTCATGAAATTTTCAATGTTGATGGCAATTTGCAACATTAGCTTTTCAGCAAAGGTGCTACTTTCAAAATTATAATGAAAACGCGATTGCTGTTACAAATTTGTTTTGCCCAGTGAGGGCATTCTCAAAATCCTGTTCATTGCATTCACAAATGCCTTCGCAAGGCGAAACAAGTATTTATATATTTTTATTTATAAATAAAAAATTACTGTAAAACCGATAAAGCAATCACATTTTCATTATAATTTATAATGGAGTTTTACAAAATTAAAATCACAACAATCAATAGTGTTATGTTTATGTTGCTCCAAATAAGTGTATAGAGATTTTTACATTTTATGCAATATTTCTAAATGTTTTGAAAAATTACCAGATTCTTTTTTGCCACAGTCAATTCGTTTAGTCCAATCTCGGATAATCGAGTCTACTGTATTTTTGTGATTTTTTTATGAATTGTTTTTCTGTTTTTCCCACTACACACTGTTTTTCCCACTTTTGATTTGACATTTCTTAAGTTTTGAAACAAAAGAATGTATCGATGGCTTTGCAGCTTCATTTGGGTGACAAGTACAAGATATTTGAAATTATGTGAACTCATTATTTTAGTTACCTTTTTATTTTATTTCAGGTTAAAGCCATTCCTGGTCTTGGAACAACAATTGACGCCATTTTGATCAACGGAATGTTGAGGGAAGGAGACACCTTAGTATTAGCGGGAACGGATGGACCGATCGTCACTCAAATTAGGTCTCTTCTCATGCCACAGCCTATGAAGGAACTCAGGGTTAAGGTAATGAAATATTTACTTAATTAATTGTATTTTTAACATAACTTATACTTCTCTATTATTCAAATTTTGAACCACCAAACACCTAGTATTTTTGGGTTAAAAATACATATAAAGCAAATTATAACATTGTTTTATTGACAATTATTTATGCTTAAAGCAATTAATTATCTGAAGAAAAAAAAAAAAACATTAATCCCAATCAACAAACCTAATTTTGAAATTTAAGTATGAAATGTATTTAAATATTTAGCTAATTTATTTGAAAATATTAAGATTTTTTTAAATAGAAATTTAGTCTCACAAGTATTTTAATTAAACCAGGGATATATATAAAAAATGGTTAATTTCAATTTTAATAATGGAATGAAATATTGAATTGAATTGTTTGTAAATTGTCATATTTATTAATTAAATCAATAGACCAAGAGTTTAGATTCCACATTAACTACCAAAAGCCGACTAATCGGCTTTTTGCTGCCTACTGTAAATGACCAAACACCGATTAGTCGGTTTTTCTACCCTACGTTCTGGAAATCGGGTGGTGGTCTAGGGGATAGAACGCTTGGCTCCTGATCCAGGGGACTTGGGTTCGAGCCTGGACACGACCAGATTCCTTCTTCATAATAATGAGCTATTTTCTACTCACATTGAAGATTGTAAAATAAATTCTAATATCATTGATTTAAATCTTTGGTCTTTTTTTCTATTAAAAAAATAATTATAATAAAATAAATAATTCTCACAATTATGTAAATCACTATATCCATTTCAAATTTAAACTATTCATTTAAAAAGGATATTGACGACAAACTTATAATTTTAAAATTTGTTGGTAAATAAAGTGTTAATTGACATTTGTTAAATCACTAAACTTCAGATTGTCTTATGAAGTTGCCTAATAATTATGCTTTGTTTAGTTTATTCCTACTTGACATTAATAAATGATTTGTGCTACAGAACGCTTACATAGAATACAAAGAGATTACGGCGGCGCAAGGTGTGAAGATTGCCGCTAAAGATTTGGAAAAGGCAGTCGCCGGTCTCAACCTACTAGTCGCTCACAAACCAGATGAAATTGAAATTTTACGGTAAGTTCTATTGTTCTAGTTCAGATGTTTTTCTGCTACTCTGATTCTCTGACCTTTTAAATCAGAAATATCTGCGGCATTTTTGTAGAGAGGAATATGTCATCAATGACTTATTTTTCGAGAGAACCAAATTAAGTTTTGACGACAGATGTACTGTTTATGATTTTTAGGACTTCTATCAATATTTTTATTTAAAAATATCACAAACCTACAAACTTTTTTTTTAAATTTCATTTTATACCAAACCTTATTTTGATATTTTAAAACAAAATTGCATACTTAACCACCCTACGTATCTGAACGTACGTGATACGTTCACTATGACTGTACCATTCTGCGATATCCCGTATCACGTACGCGCTTGAGAAAAAGTAATGTACCTAAACTGTTAGGGATACGCGCGTGTGCCAACAACACTCGAGTACAAGTCTTCATAAATATGATAGTTTTACAAGGGGCAGGCGAAGTTTGCACGTTTCTCGGAAAATAACCCAAAGGTAGGGCGGTTAACTCATATCTTAAATTTTCATGACATAATCTCTTTACCGAAATTTATCATGCGTGCAATCTAATACTAAATGATTTTAAATAAAATAAAATTTTACAAATGAAAGTTTATATATATTTTTTTATTATTTCACATACCACACACCTTTATATATTTATTTTTATTTTTTTATGCCTCGTTTATCATTTATGCTCTTCTGATCCAAACATATTTTTTTCTTGCACAATCTATTACTTGATATAGACTATTTTTTTTGTAATTATAAGATGTGAACGAGTGTTACAAATGATAAAAAGGTCATGAAGATGGTTTGGACACATAGAAAGAATGGTACATAAATGGTAAAGTCTGCATTAATTGTGTGAATGGAGTACGGAGTCGAGGAGGACCGAAGAATACATGATTTGACCAAATTAATCAAATTTTAGAGGAAATTGACATACGTGGATGACACAGTGTATGAATGTTGAAGAAGTGTGAAAAGTATGCTAGGAAAAAATAGTGTGGCAGTCCATTCTATCTGCCAACCTCTTTGGAGAGACGGCATCATGGTTAATTAGTTAGTCAATTAATTATTTATATTTAAAAAAATATGTTCTTTTTCTTTGCACTGTACATTTTTTCCCTTTTTATTTCTATCATTATCATTAGACCATTTCAGACCTGAAGTAGGAAACCTATTGAAAAAAAAATTAAACCTATCGTACTTTTGTAAATTTTCCCCCTGACTTTAATTCAAATATGATTTTAAGTACTAACAAACTATCAGGGTTAGGCAGAGGGAATGGACTGCTACATTGCTCTATCGTGACATATCTATCTAGTTCCTCTATATTCATACATCATAATATGCATGATCGTCGATTTTTCCAATTTTGAATGTCACCTTTTAGCAATTGATTAATTCTGAAATATTATTTTATTCATTAGAGAGGAAGTAGCAAAGGACCTGAAGTCGGCTCTGTCGGGTATTAAGCTGTCAGACCGAGGTGTCTACGTCCAGGCCTCGACCCTCGGCTCTCTCGAAGCACTTCTGGAGTTTCTCAAATCTAGCAAGATTCCGGTGAGTTATTTTTATGCATATTAAGATTTTTTGCTAAACACACTACAAAACTTTTTGTACATTGTATTTTTATGCAATTATTTACAGTGGGCTCAGAAACCCACTTTCTGAAATCAAAGCATCACTATTATTTCTTCGTTTCCTCATTATTGGGAGTCGTGATCTATGGAACTGCCCGTAGTCAAAACAAAACTCCTCCAATCCTCTCTGTTTTTTCTGCAACACGCGCTGCCGAGTAGAAGTCTCCTAATTAATCTGGTCACACCACCACGCAGTAGATAGCCTCTACTTTTTTTTGCCAGGAACACTTCCTGTGACAATATTGTTACCCAGCTGTCTCCTGGCAATGTGACCAAAGAAACTCGATACTCGCCGACTGCAGACTGTCATTATTATAGCTATATTTGAATTCGGCTATAAGTATTAGCCAGAGAATGTAGTAATATTGCTTTACAGAATTCAGATTTCTTATTCTCTTTAGCAGTTCCTTAAATTTAACTTTAATACAAACATGGAGACTATTCCACTCCAACAGACCCGCAACGCTGTAAACATGATAGTAAAACTTGTTTTATTAGCTTCGACTGGAATCGCAATGTTGTTTCCATTTGTTTCCACTGATCGTAGTGAATGTTACCTTTCCGTTGGCATGGTTGTCACACAGAGGTCTGAAATATATGCTGACATTCTTAACCCGTAAGCTGCGGATCACATAAAGAGCCGTTTTTCACTTTTAAGTAGGTACTAATACTGACCTCTTTGAATTTTTTTTATTCTTTTTTTATTCTCTGTAATTTCGAGTGATAAAATATTCAAATTAGTTCTAATCAGTACCATCTTTGATGTTGAATGTTCCAGTTGATTTTTTTTGGCCCTCGAAATGGGTTTCGTATAGTCTGTTTCATTGATTTTAGCGATCTAAATTTTTTGTAAACTATTACGAACATTATATTTCGAACAAATAGTTAATTATTGTGTGTTGTTTTTATGAGGTGTTTTGTTCTTGTAGTATGCGTATGTACATTGTGTTGCGAAGATTTGGATTTTTTCCTTTTCCAACAATCGTTTATATTTATACTGACATAATGTCAAAACCTAAGGACTATTTATACAGAAACAACGGAGGTATCCTATTTCTTGTAATGAACAGTGAATCCGAAAATGAAATTGATGAAAACTCCCATAAAGAATTATTTACAGACGTATTGCAAGCAAATGTTCCACATACGATGACACCAGCAGATAATGAAACCCTTTTCTAATATTATTTTTGTACAACCATTTCGAAATCAAACATATGTAAATAAAAACCGCACCCAACAAACGAACTGACTGCACCGCCACAGCGCACGTCCATGTTTTGTTTAGAAGTCAAAGAGTGTCATGTGTGTTGTTGTTTTTGTTAGTTTGTTGTGTAAAAACATTATAAAAACTTAACATGTGAAGTGAATTGTGTCTTATCAAACATCCGTAATGGACAATCGGACGACTTCCAAGAGTTACATCAATAAAAAATAGGTAAAAACACGTTTTTCGATAATAATACGGTTCTGAAAAATAATCCAGCACGGCGAAAACAGTTTGCCGGTATTATTCAAAGCTTACAGGTTTAAACATTGTCAAACACAATTTGTATTTTACTTGCTCCTGGATTAGTACTTATTCATGTTGACTCTTTTCATACCAGTATTATATATTAGATCTATTAAAAAATTCACAATTATTATTGCAAAAATTCGCTTTATATATAGTGTTTTGTGATAAATAATTTCGCTTAGCAGAAATCTATCCCACAGCCTCTGCTGTCTGAACGTAGAGTTTTTTATGTTGATTGTTTGGGTTTAACCACCCTACGTATTTGAACGTACGTTCACTTTGACTGTACCATTCTGCGCTATCCCGTATCACGTACGCGCTTGAGAAAAAGTAATGTACCTAAAATGTACAAACTGTTAGGGATACGCGCGTGTGCCAACAACACTTGAGTACAAGTCTTCATAAATATGATAGTTTTACAAGGGGCAGGCGAAGTGTGCGGCCGAGTAATTGTGGTTTCGTAATTTAAAAAAATAAAATTAATATATAATTAAATTTCATAAATAAGAAAACTGCTTTTTTTTGCCCGTTTCTCGGAAAATTACCTGAAGGTAGGGCGGTTAAGTCTGTCAGTAAGAAATTAATGTGAAATACCTTTGGCAGAGTATTTTTTTAACAAGCCATAAATAAGAATAGATATGGTCCCAAATCTTAAATAGATTTCAGTTAACATGTGATCCATATTTGCACTACCTTATCTATGTTTAATGCTTTAAAAATAGGTCAAGTATTTTTTTTTTAAACATTGCTTTGTGTAAAGAATACCGAAGTTTTTTTTTAATATTATTTATTGCATAGTACTATTAGCACCGTTAGTCTGATCTCAACAAATAATAAGATTAATGTGTCTGGCTAGATAAGTACTCACCAAAAACAATATTTGTCTACGAGATAACCCTGCCCCACTACAGTCTCCTTGACTCTGTTTATCTGCAAGTCTATTACAGCTCTGATATTGAGCAGGTGATGAAACAAAATGCCGCTAATTATGTTTTATACTTCTCGTGGATTGGGCTAATTACCTGATTAATCAAATCTTCTGTTTATAATTCGCGCTTTGTCCGATTCCCTCTAACTTATTTATTACAACTTTCAGGTTTTTATATTTCAATAGTTAATAATATTCTTAATAAGCTCCTTCCATTTATTTTAACATGTGTAATTATTTTTAGGTTAATAATGATGACCTTAAAAAAATCATTTTTCAAACCTTTTATTTATTATATTACAATGCTTTTCGATTTATAGTTATAATGTATGAGTATGACTTCATAGTATCAAAAATATTACCTATTCACATTTTTTGTAATTCTTTGTTCTAGAGATTATCATATTATAGGTATACTTTTTTTACTTTCACCAATTTTATTTATTCTTATTTTTTTAATTTTTCCTCTCCTATCAGAGGTTGGACAATAGCATGGCTATTTTTACTTTTAATATAGCACCTCTAAATAGGGATTAGGGATATTAATCAAATTTAATAAATTAAATATCAATATTATAAATTTATTTTTTCTAATGAATTTAAAAAAAACGTATTTTACGTTATTTTAACTGTATTTAAACTTACCACGTCTCTTCTTGATCTGCAGTGGTATTATTTTTATTTCGTATTTAATTGAATACTTGCATATTTTTCAAAATATTTTTTTTGATATATAAAAATTTACAATGTCAGTAGCAAGCATACAAATTTTTATTACAAACGTCGTTATTTTTATGACTATAGCTCTCTGTCTAGTTAATGACAACAAATACATTTATTTCTAATGAAAAATGTCGGGCACAATAAATTATTTTCGCGAATTTGAACATTTGAAATGGCAATATGAAATTTCAAGGACTTAAAAGCTTTGATAGTAAACTTACTCCCGTCTAAAAATACCCCAGAAATATACGCACAAACCTGACGTATATTTCGGAATGTGACAAAGTAATAAATAAATCATTCCTCGCGTCTTCACGGGCGGAAGCGAACCGCCATCGCCGACCGCGAATCGCGCCACGTTCGTTCGCCGTCGCCCGCGGGAGGCGACCCGCTTGCGCATATTTTTATTATTCCCGCGCATTCTATGCGCCGATCGTCGCGCGCTTTTACGAAAATGGAATGCCGCGCCTTTTTTTAAAAAAAACGTACGCACTAGTGGTGGGAATTATTTAATGTTTCAAATTAAATAATCGAATTCGATTATAACAATTGAATTAATGAAACTATAAATTAAAAATAGAAAAATGTATTGATCCACAATATGGAAAATCAAAGACATGGCCATTAAGAATAAGATGAATATCTATAAAGCATGCGTAAGACCAATAATAACACATGGCGTCGAAGCAAGGGCAGAGTAAGGATCAAACAGTTTTGAGGACTTCCGAGATGAAGACACTGAGGACGATAGCAGGCAAGACACTGAGAGATCGCGTGAGGAACACCAGAATAAGAGAGTTATGTGAGATATAATAAGATGGAGCAGACAGCGAAAAAGGGACTGGTACGGTCATGTTCAAAGAATGGACACCACCAGACTCCCCTATATTTCATTCAGTGGCGGTACTCCCATAGAAGCCCAGAAGCCCGGCATGCCTAAGAAATCTTGAATCAAAACCCCCAAATCTAAGTAATCATGCCCCCGCATAAACCTACAACCCACCTTCCAACAATGATCCCATCAGACGTAAGAGGAATAGCTATAAGAGCTGAACCTCTATAAGCCAAAATAAGTTTTGATTCAAATTTTTTTACGCAAGTCGGGCTTCTGGGCTTCTATGGGAGTATCGCCATTGATTGCATTACATAATCAGCCTCATGGAACTTGTCCTCGTGGAGGACCTCCTAAAATATGGAAGGGCAGCTGGGAGTCTACCTCACAGGAGGAATAACACTCTGGAGAACAGACCACATAATAATAAATAATAAAAATACGCTAACTTTTAAAGCGCTGTTTTTGTGATGTGTTTACATTTGGAATGCATGGAGAGGATTACCTCATAATATAAATATATGAAGTGCATTTTTTTTCTCGTATTATCCCAAATGAATTGTATGATACAAACTTTTTATTAATAATTGTAAATGTGACACATTATTTATAGTTTTATACCTTTCTTATTGACAGTATTAACGACGCTGATAAACAAGGGTTTAAATTGTCTTTTCATGTTCACTCAATGTGTATTTCGAACAACATCCTGCATTTCTCGATTTGTGATAATGACGTCCTGTTCAATCTGTAGCATTTTCTTATCTTGATCCCTTTTATTTCCGCTAAACAGAGAAACATGTCGCTAAGATAATATGACGACATATTTCGAAACTTCAAAGAGATAACGCCACTCAACAGAATACGAGTATAACCGATGAAATTCTAAATTCAAATAATATCGTGGCGTAACATAATCAATAATCAATTTTTATTAAGTACGTAAGTACTTAATTTGTCATATATAATTGAACACCTCCTTTTCATTGATGTACGTTTATTCATCTAATTGATTGTTTCATTTTTCTCTTGGTGGTTAAAGTATCAAGTATTTCAAATGATTTTACTGAAATCTCTTGATGGAAGTTCATTTTAAATAATAAAAATAAAACGATGTTTTTTTTTAACTACTTCCACTTTTGTCTTTATTTCGATAGCGACCGGTTTCGCCGGGCTCGCTGACCAGTCTGTCGATGCCAGCGAGCCTGGCGAAACCGGTCGCTGTCGAAATATAGACAAAAGTGGAAGTAATTAAAAATAACATCCTTGTATCAAGTATTTTATTCAAATAAACTCATCAGTGGAACAGTGTTTATACAATATTTGAATTTCATCATTGAAGGCTGGTTATTACAAAGGTACTAATTGATTTAAACATAAAACAAAGAAAAATAGAACAAAAAGCTTTTTATAACATGCGTCATATAGCACGAGTGCCATCTTTGGGTGAAGTTTGAACTACACTTATTTGTCGATCAATCAGTCTTTAGGTTTAACACCAATTGGGATCAGAAACAAATTTTAAACTTTTTTAATAATCAACCCTCAATTGTTATAGATTATATCAGGTCATTTATTAGAATTTGAGAATACCCGCCCAAAAAACCGTAGATGTAAAAATAAAATTTTCGTTTGTTCTAAATGACAATTTGAATAACTTTTTTAATATTATTTTTATGTTCTTACTGGTGTTGGTTTATTTTAAGTGCCTAATTACGGCTTATTAAAAAAAAACGATGGATATGTGGAACATAAATTAAATAGACAATGCACTATCTAAAAATAACATTATGTGTTAAATTATTTTTATTTAATTTTATATCATTGTATTTTATATTATTTGTTTTAGGTTTATTTTGTGGATGTTGGACGATCGAAGTGTGCGCGGGAGATGCCTATTGGTGGCGATGAGGTTCGCAACCCATCACACCGCGTCTCCCGCGGGGCGAAAAGAGAAGGATGGAATGCCGCATTGGTTAAAGTGTGACAGTCCATTATTTCTGCCTACACCTTCGGGGAGACGGCGTGATGGTTAGTTAGTTAAAACCGTAGGTTTAATTGCCACTTTAGTCGTGTTGTATTTTTACATGTTTTCGAAGTATTTTACTTATTTATTTATTTTAATTGTCGATTCCAATGCATGTGCGTCGTATGTACGCTAGATTAATGGTTCAATTTGTTGAAGTATAGATCTCCCACGATTTATCGTAGAATGCGCTGGGTCCAGCCAATCCAAGCTTAGCGTATTCTGTGGTGAGCGTAAGCAGGATGTCTTCTTTTGAACTCGAATGCACACTCCGGAAGTGAGTTTTTATAATACGATTTAATATATCCGGTGTTGCCTACTGCTCCCGCCAACGGCGTGCTAGCCGCGACCGACTTTTCTCCGCGTTTCTAAGTGTTTGCCTTACCGTTCTGTAATTATTTATGATTAATTGATCTACCCTGATAAATAAAAATTCACATAGATTGATGGGACCGTATATCAAACCATTAAAACTCATCAATAGCTTGTTTTAGGTCTTCAAGTCTTGTTTTTAAATTAATCTGCTGAACGCGGTCTGCTCGGAGATCGACGTCTTTCATATTAGTGAAAGTACGTTCAGAAGGCAAATACACTGGATTCTGGAGAGTATCCTGTCTTCCTAATGTCGAACCATCTCTCATGCGTTTCTGGTAGTATACTATGCACAATATATTATTTTACCTGTTCTCAATGGATGCCTTAAAAATTTATTTTGTAATGTCTATTGATGAAATAAACTGATTTGATTTGAAATTATTATGTACGGATATAACCAGTACGCAAGACATTTTTACTGTTTTTTCTGTTGCTATTTCTCTAGTACAATAATTAATTTAATTTTGAAAAATGGGACGAAGTTATTAAAATAAAATATTTTCATTGTGGTATATAATTGTTTAACAAATGTTTTTTTAAATTTCAAATAAAATATAAAACACCTAAATTATATTATCTGTAGTGAATGATTGGAATTCAATCCTAACCATCTTTGTGTTGCAGTTTTTTTTTACCATTATAATCACAGAAGTTTTATTATATTTTATGGGAGTGACATGTTTTGCATTGCTTTGGCATTATCCACGTGAAGACATTTGATAATGCCCTAGCAAGGTGAAACGTGTTACTTTCATAAAATATAATAAAACATCGAAATCAGGCGTCTATTATGGAGTTTTACATTATTGTTCACGGAACAATATTTTATTGATAAAGGTGTTAACACTGGAATTCCATGACAATTTTTTAAATTTAAGTAAAACGCTTATTTTTTCAACGTTTGAATTTATTTTTCTCGACATATTTCGAACGGTTTAATACCTTTAGGGAGAAGGTATAAAACCTATGTAACATGTCAAGAAATGTAACTAACTAACTAACTAACCATCACGCCGTCTCCCCGAAAGGGTAGGCAGAAAGAATGGACTGTCACACTTTTACTGATGCGGCATTCCATCCTTCTCTTTTCGCCCCGCGAGAGACGCGGTGTGATGGGTTGCGAACCTCATCGCCACATTAATATAAAAATGTAATAAAACGCAGATTTTTTTATTAGGCCGGTGTATATTTTTTTCTTCATAAGAAACATTGGCACATGTGGCAAATCAATACTTGAAGTGACTTTTATAGCGAATAGAGTAGGTTTGAAAATCTGTAAAAATGGACGTAACGGAATATATCTATATTAATTGGATCGAAAGAAATGGAACGAATGGATCGATTTGAATTATCGCACGGCATTTTATTCTGGAACAACCCGGAGCGAGTTTGAATTTTGAATCCCGTCCCGGCGCGCGCACGCGCACAGAACGGCGCTGTCGGAATTTTGTATTTCATATTAAATAATTATTATGCTCCGCCAACGCGCTCTAAAAATATCACCCAGGAAGCAGCACTTGGGAACACGTAATTCAATGCACACATTAATTTGTATTTACAAATTATACTCGCCATCCTGTGTTCCCAGCCGGCCTGTGACGTATTTCTCCCAAACCGATGTTTTGATCTATGAAACTATTTATGAAAACATACTCGGAATCTTTGTTATCACTCAATATAATAATATCGTTTCTTAAATACCACAATGCCTCAAGACCAAAGTCTTCAATCAGTGCGTCTTGCCAGTCATGATATGGAGCCGAGACGCGTACACTAAGAAGGTGTCTAGTATATAAATTCCACGTCGCCAAGCGCGCCATGGAATGAGCCATGCTTGGAATAATCTTGAGCGACACAATCAGAAATAAATTTATTCAACAAAGAACCTAAGTGACTATGGTGGCTCTGAGAATAGGCGGGTTGAAGTGGCGGTGGGCTGGCCATATTTGTTGGAGAACCGACAGCCGATGGGGAAGACGAGTTCTAGAGTGGCCCGCTCGTAGGATTCTATAGAGCTAGACGTCTCCCTGGCCGCTGGACCGATGATATTAAAACGCTGGACGTCGATCGACTCAGCCGAGGAAAACATGTTGGTCATGTTGGATGTCAGAGGAATCGATGTGCGTGTATGACTCGTTGTATGAATGTGGAGGAATCTAGAGAGGTGTGTCAGGATAGAATAGTGTGACAGTCCATTCTCTCTCCTACCCCTATGGGGAAACGGCGTTATTTTTTATAAAACTAACTAACTAACCATCACGCCGTCTCACCAAAGGGGTAGGCAGAAATAATGGACAACCACAATTTTCTTTCCTGACATATTTCTCTCGATTCCTCAACATTCATACATCGTGTCATGCAAGCGCGTCGATTTCTCTGAATCCTCACGTAGTCGAAATTCAATATTTGATTTATTTGATCGTGCCACGTTTCCCTCGGTCTTCCTCTATTTCTAGTTCCATTTACATCGTTAACATATACTTTTTTTACCTTTCTTTCTTCATATGTGTCCAAACCATCTCAATGATCCTTTCATTATTTTGTTCATAACACCATCATTCGCACCGCATTCACTTCTTATATTTTCATTCGACACTCTATCATACACGGAGATGGTTTGTAGTTGTATTTTTATTTTTTTACTATTATAATAAAAGGGGCACGTCTTATAAAAGTTTAGAATCTATGCCTAGATTATGAAAATGGCAAGATCAACAGTAGATGCGATGCTTATAAATGAGATCTTTCGATGACGTTTACTTGTGAGCATTTTTCCTTATGGGTGTTGATATAATGTTTCCGCAAATATGTGTGGTGTTTAGTGACATCCGCGGTGCCTGCCTAATAACTGCAGCTCATTATTACCTTCGTGGCAGGATGTTCCTAATAGCTTCCTTTAGCACTGAGCATTCCTCGGGATTTGGGATAAAAAATAAAACTAACTGCTTCCATCAGAAGTTTATAAGGTACCGTTTATTTTGACTGTGTCGTAGAGGCTTGTCATAATTTATGTTTAAATGGTTTTATTATATTTTATGGAAATGACATGTTTCGCCCTTCTAAGGCATTATCAAATCAATCGACGACCTTCGTGGCCGAGTGGTAAGTGCATTGACTTCCACCCCGAAAGTTCCGGGTTCGATTCCCGGCGAGGGCAGTTTGATTGTCACACTGTCTTTGGTCTGGTGTGGAATTCACGTGACAATAAAATGACGATACGAAATGAGCTACCTATCACATGTCACGACAATCACTATGAAAGCTCTAATATCCTTTACATCGATTTGGCTCATGTTGTCATTATGTAAAGAGCGATTCAACAAAATAATAAACTTGTCGTGTTTTTTATTTTTTAATATTTTGTGGAAAATAAACACTTTTTTTTTCAATTTCCTAAGTATCTTGTAAAATCGATTAAATTAATTTTCGTCTCTTTGAACAGCTGATGACGAATCGGTTCCAGGGTTTCACCCTGAGAAATAGCGTGGTAAAGAAAGAGAGCGAGAGAGCAGGGCGGTCTCACACCGCAGACCGGATCCGCACATCCTTTCGGTCAACGTTTCCGCCCTTTCAGGCGTTGGTTCTTTTATCATTCAGTGCACCGGAGATAAAATCCATTATTCCGCTGTTATGTTGGGAAAACGTTGATAAATACAAGTACTACATATAATGGTTTATTAACTGTTTCAATTGCACACGAAGCTTATGTACTTTACCTTAAACAGCCGTTTTCGTCCACTGCTGGACATAGGCCTCCCTCATCTTCTCCTTCTTTCTCCTCGTCTCTTCCCGTTACTCGGGGTCGGCTTTTCTTATCATTTGGCGCCAGGTATTTCTTTCGTAGGCACCTTCCTCCTTAGCGCCTAGGGCCTTCATATCCCTTTGCACATTCGTCAGCCAGGTAGTTTGAGGTCTTCCTCTCCTACTAGACACAGAAAGACACTTTTTCACTACATGGTCGCGAGGTCTCCTCATCACGTGACCACCATCGGAGCCTTGTTTCTGACAACTTTTATTTTAATACCAATATTTAAATTCTGTAAATTTTACATAAATATTTGAAGATTATTTTTGTATAGAATCATGTTTACCACCCCTGATCTGTATGTATATAAAGGACTCGGTTTGCAATAGTGTCACCAGTCTGTCGATGCCAGCGAGTCTGGCGAAACCGGTCGCTGTCGAAATAAAGACAAAAGTGGAAATAGTTTAAAAAAAAACATCGTTTTATTTAATTATTATTTTAAATGAACTTCCATCAAAAGATTTCAGTAAAATCATTTGATTATCTTCATTACTTTTGTTAAACTATTCAGTACTTTTCAGGTCAATAATATTTTTTTAATTTTTAATTTTTTGTCCATGTCCTCATTAACCCATTTTATTCCGCGCTGGTCCAGTTCACAATTCGATCACAGCTTTCTTCCACTCCTAAAGAAAAAACCGCGAGCCGCCGCTTACTCGAGAACAGTCTCGTTTCAGTCAAAAGTAAATTTGAATCAGGTTCTCCATCCGCTTCTCCGAAGAGTTATACTAGGAAATAGAGTCATTAGTAGAATAATAATTATTTCTGTTGTTTCTGATTGAAACGGAAACGGCTCTCGATGATGACGATCACTCTGTCGCTTCTCTGATGCTTCTCAGAATCTAAGGACGACGTACATCAACGTTCATTCCGTACGGAATAAAATGTGTAATGTACAGCAATTCATGAGATAAGTTGTTGAAGTACAATATACGAAGGCTCAATATTAAATCTAGATTACTCGAAATTTTACGATTTTGGGATAATTACTGCAATAAATTACTCATCAAATAGACATCCTGTTGCTATAAACAGGTATCTTGAAATATTGTTTTTTTCCAATGAGTTATTTAACATTTTCATAATCAAATAAAATCAAAACAAATCAGTTTATTTCATCAATAGACATTCTTCTTCTTCTTCAAGTGCCCTGTAGGGTCCCCCCAACGTTGACAATCACCTCGGCGAACCTATCCCTGTCCTGCACCGCTCGGAACAGCTCCTCCACACTTCGGATGCCGGTCCACTCTCTCACGTTTCGCAGCCAGGACATTTGTCTCCTTCCGGGCCCTCGGTGTCCCTCAATTTTCCCCTCCAATATCAGTTGGAGAAGGTGGTACTATTCCCCACTCAGTATATGACCTAGATGTGAGATCTTTCGAACCTTGATAGTTGATAACAGTTCCCTGTCAACTCTAGCTCGCCTCAGGACTTCGGTATTGGTAACCATGTCTGTCCAGGGAACTCTGAGCATTCGGACATTCAATAGACATTACAAAATTTATTTTTAAGGCATCTATTGAGAACAGGAAATAATATATTGCGTATAGTATACTACCAAAAACCTAATAAAATGTAGGTTGTGTATAATGTCTTATTTGCTTTAACGGCTTTTTTTATTTTCAAAAATTTCAAGGTCAAATCACGAAAGAAAGAATGGACTGCCACACTTTTCCCTGGCATACTTCTCTCGATTCCTCAACATGCATACATCGTGTCATGCACACGCGTCAATATTTAATTTATTTGATCGTGCCACGTTTTCCTCGGTCTACTTCTATTTCTAGTTCCATTTAAAATTATATTTATATTATTAATGTGTAAATTTTAATTTTTATTAAACAAATGATCTTCTACAATAAGATGATTTGGAAATTCAGAAACGTTATATTATAATCGGAGAGTTGAATGAATGAGTTTATTCCTTTCTCGATAAATGCCCTCATCAGGCAGGGTCTCGCGGGTGACAACGGCTCCCACGGCCGCCTATCCTTATGCGGGGCGGAAAGGCGAAGAAATCGAAACGGTTTCTCGGAACCCGCCGGACACAATGCTCACTCGCCGGAACCCCTTGTTTATGCACGGTGTCACCTCATGAATCGGTAATTCTGATGGACTGCTGGAAAAATTATACGTAAAATCAGAGACTTTTCTTCATATATTTTATTGAATTGTTTCTCATGTGAAGGCGGACTTAATTTCAAATCAAATAAGTTTATTTCAGCAATAGATATTACAAAATTAAGGTTTAAGGGGGTATTCTGGTCTAGAGCCATGAATTTTAAGTACTTTTTGAAGTGCCATAAAAAAAGGCAAACAATATTTTTATCATGATTTTTTTAAAGATTAATATTTAATATTAGTATTAATATTTCAAGAATACATAAAATAAAAAGTGAAAATTTTAAAACTCAAAAAGTTATCAGCCGATGAAAAATTGGCGTGCGACTGTAGCCACGATTCCAACCCTCAAAGCAATCTGCAAAAAAAATTAAAATGGATTATTAATCTAGATTAATGCCGCTATCGTTTGTACTAAAAGAGTTGAAAAAAAAAAAAATTTCACAAAACGGCAGCTAACTAAAAACAAATATACTTTTTTTACTCCTTTTTTTGAGTTTCACGAATTTTATTAAAATATTAAAAATTCAAATTTGGGACTGAGGCCAGTACCTACGATAGGTGTGTGTATAGAGAAGATCCACGCCAAATTTCAAGTAAATCGGTCGAGTAGAACTTTAGAAATCGTGGCTACCGTTTTAAAAAATATAGTTTCGAGTAAACGCGTTTAAAGTTCCCCGTAAATTTTCGCAGAGTGATATTTTATACTTACATTTATTCAATCCGCCATTCCTGCTGCATACATGGGACCTTCCTCGACTTCGAAAAAAACATTTTCCGCGTTTCTCTCTTCATTTTTAATACATTATCATTCAGATAAGGATTTTCGATTTTCGATCACAGGTAGACCGATAGTCCTTAATGTCTTTTGTCCAATGATTCCTGCCAAGCCGGTTTGGATGCCGGGTCACTAAAACAGCTATATCTCCGAAAATAATTTGAATTTTGAAAAATCCTCTTAAAGACACATTCTTAAAGGATTAAGCTCTGAAAATATGAAGAAAAAATTAAAACGATTTTTACGAATTTCTAGACCAGAATACCCCCTTAAGGCATTTATTGAGAAAAGGTAATATAATATATTGTATCCCCCCAGAAGACCGCCAAAGAGACGGAGAGATAGTTGGGAGTCAACCTCCCAAGAGAGGCCAGCCTGATTTCAGGAACAGACCAAAGGTCTATAAGAAGAAGAAGAAGTATATAGAAACGCATTAGGAAGACAAGATACTCTCCAAAATCAAGAGTATTAGCCTTCTTAATGTACTTTCACTAATATGAAAAACTTCGATCTCCGAGGAGACGGCGTTCAACAGATTAATTGCTCTTTCCACCGGTGTCACCAGAGGCAGGTTGGTTCTGACGGCCGGTAGGTAAAACAATCTATGCTGTCGGAGATATCTATCAGGGACAAAAAGCCGAACACCCTCTATCACGGCTGACTTCTTGAAATATCCTCTGAGTAATCTAAAAAAATAGGATAGTTACGAGATGCCCATCTCTTCGAAGCTGCGGAGAATTGGTCCCAAGCATTCCCAAAATCTCCTCCGAGGTCGACGTCTTTCATATTAGTGAAAGTACGTTCATAAGGCAAATACTCTCGATTTTGGAGAGTATCTTGTCTTCCTAATGCGTTTCTGGTAGTATACTATATACAACCCTTATGTATGGAAGCGAAGCATGGAACTGGCAAAAGAAGGATGAAAGTAGAATAAATGCAGTAGAAATGCGATCTCTTAGACCAATGTGTGGATACTCTGTGTATGATAGAGTGTCGAATGAAAATATAAGAAGTGAATGCGGTGCGAATGATGGTGTCATGGACAAAATAATGAAAGGATCATTAAGATGGTTTGGACATATGGAAAGAATGAATGAAGAAAGAATGGTAAAAAAAATATATGTTAACGGTGTAAATGGAACCAGAAATAGAGGAAGACCTAGGAAAACGTGGCACGATCAAATAAATCAAATATTGCATGTCGGCCATGTGAGGAGTCGGAGAAATCGACGCGCGTGCGTGACACGATGTATGAATGTTGAGGAAGCGAGAGAAATATGTCAGGAAAGAAAAGTGTGGCAGTCCATTCTTTCTGCCTATTCCTTCGGGGAGACGGCGTGATGGTTAGTTAGTTAGTACTATATACAATATATTATTTTACCTCTTCTCAATAGATGCCCTAAACCTTAAATTTGTAATGTCTATTGATGAAATAAACTGATTTGATATGATTTCATTTCATTATGGAGATCGGAAGAATCTACGTGCGTGTATGACTCGCTGTTTGAATGTGGAGGATTCTTGAGAGTTGTGTCAGGATCGAGTAGTGTGGCGGTCCATTCTCCCTTTGGGGAAACGGCGTGATTGGTTGTTGTTGTAAATTTATTTTGTTGAATCGCTCTTTACACAATGACATCATGAGCCGAATCGATGTAAAGGGTATTTATAGCTATCATAGTGATTCTCGTGACATGTGATAGGTAGCTAATCTATCGCCATTTTATTGTGACGTGAATTCTACACCAGATCAAAGATAGTGTGACAATCACACTGCCCTCACCGGGAATCGAACCCGGAACCTTCGGGTGGCAGTCAATGCACTTACCACAGAGATCAAAACGCTTTCTTCTTCTACGCCAGTGATTCCCAAAGTGGTCTATATAGACCCCCAGGAGTCTATAACAACTTGCAAGGGGTCCATGTCAGCGAAAAAAAAAATTGGGGGTCTATGAAATGAAAATGGGGGTCCACGATAGTGGATCTCATGCCAATCAAATCAAATTTGTTTATTAACTTAAAAGACATTACAAACAGGAAAATGTTTAAGGCATCTATTGAGTACAGGTAAAATATTGTAAAAATACAACATAGTACCAGGAACGCATTAGACATGATTCGACATTAGGAAGACAAGATACTTTCTAAAGTCAAGAGTATTTGTCTCCTGAATGTACCTTCACTAATATGAAAGACGTCGATCTCCGAGGAGACCGCGTTCAGCAGACTAATTGCTCTTCCCACCGGTGTCACCAGAGGCCGGTCGGATGGTCGAAATCGTTGGCGACCCTTTATTTAGCTCATTGGGGAAAATATGCCGGTCGAAACGTTTGGCGACCTTTTTTTTAAGTTTATTTGGTAAAATCGAATATCCGATCTTTGCCGAATGAGCTAATAAAAAAGTCGCCCAAACGTTTCGACCATCCGACATGAGATCCATTATCGTGTACTCCCATTTTCATTTCATAGGCCCCCATTTATTTATTTATTAAGAAAGCAGGGGGTCTACACAGAATGGAAGAATTCGGCAAGCGGTCTACGGCCCAAAAAAGTTTCGGAACTCCTGTTCTACGCCTTTCGGTTTTACCCTTCCGTCCTTTGATACTCGCATCATCTCGTTGTTTCGGTGATTGATTTAGGCCAGAGCCCCTTGCCAATCAATCTTATCGCTCGAGTCGAGCGCGTTTCGGCACCAATATCGGCTCGTTGCCCCTGCACGTGTTTGGATTCGTAGCAAATAATTACACAGGCAACCGGTCATGCGTCAAATCTCCGAAGTTTTTTCTTATTTCACTTCCGGTGTGTACTTTTTTCACTGATCTTGATATACCGATGCAAATAAAGAAATATTTACGCGCTCTGAATAAAAATAATTCAAAGTGACTTTTATTGTACCTTTTTTAGAATTACAATACGAAATGGCGCTATTATCATCAAATTTGATGAAAGATGACCTTCGACGACCTTCGTGGCAGCTTCCATTCCGAAGGTCCCGGGTTCGATTCCCGGCGATGGCAGTGTGATTGTCACACTGTCTTTGGTCTGGTGTAGAATTCACGTGACAATAAAATGGCGATAGATTGGCAACCTATCACATGTCATCAGAATCAATATAATAGCTAAAATAAATTGTATACAGTAATTGGGTTCAAACGACTTGTTGTATACAAGGAAAAAAATGGATTGCATTATTATTTCTTGAACAATGATGTCAAAACTGGAGAAAGACAACGAAAGATGGGTTAATGTTGGAAACAAAATAAATGGTGCACTCAAAACCATCACCTCAAATAGAAATATATCGACTGAAGCAAAAATGGCAGTGCACAATGGGGTTTTAGTGCCGACCCATATGTATTGTAGTGAAGCTTGGAGTTGGCAGAAGAAGGGTAAATGCTGTAGAAATGAGATCACTTAGAATAATGTGCGGAAAACAATCTATGATAGAATACCCAATGAAGATGTTAGAAAGGAATATAAGGCGGATGAATGCGTCTTAAATATAATTTAGAAAAGTTCACTAAGATAGCTTGGACATATGGAACGATTGGATGAGGGAAGAATGGTCAAAAAGATATATTCAAATAGTGTGAATGGAAAAGAAGTCGACGAAGGCCAAGGAAAAAATAGCATGACCGAATTAATCAAATACTGAAAGGCGGCCATGTTCGAAGTACACAACAATCGACGAACACGCATGTAACGGTGTGTTAATATAGAAGAATCGAGAGTTATGTCAGGATAGAACAGTTTGGTGGCCCATCCTTTCTGCCTACCCCTCCAGAGAAACGGCGTGGTGGTTAGTTAGTTAGTAAATTTAGCTGTTGTATCTTTTGTATATGTTGTTCTATCAATACCTTTTTTTATTTTTTAAAAGGCACTGTGTATGTTAATCGCTCCATTGGTAATATTCAACTGACAAAGTAATTACGCGCAGATTCCACAGACAACAAAATTCAACATGATTCATCATGTCACCTTACACGTGCCATACTATCGCAGCGACAAAGTTCTATTGTCACGTCAGAGGTGACTTGCGTCCGTTAAGGGTTAAGATACAGTAATTTATTTTTATACAGTAAAACCTCGATATAACGGACTAATTAGGGGAAGGGGGTGTCCGTTAAAGCTGAAAGTCCATTTAAAATAAATCAAAACCTGTTTTCAAATTAATATATACTGTTTTAAGATATAAATAAACAATACAAAACACAAACAAAATTATATTTATTGTCTTCGGACAATGTGTCGTGAAGTGACGCTGCTGTTTGATATCGACGCGTTTCCTTTGGTATATCCTGCTTTGAAAAAGGAATCAAGTTTCGTTTGCACTTTTGAAGTTTCCTGTTTTTTTTATAATCAACTCTCTCCAATAACGAAAATGCGTATAATATATTTGAACTTTGTTATCTGACGAATAGTCAATAAATGTTATTAGATCGTCGAGATGTCATCTTACCACTGATAACTTCATTTTTGGCAGTGTTGTTTCTTCTTCTTTGCTATCTTCACTTCCATCCTCGGCATTATGTCTCAAATTCTAGTGCTACACCTATGACGTGATTATCGTGGCCGCTAAAAATTGTTTACATGCGGCGACACTTGAATTTATGCATGTATAATATTAACAGGACGTATTAAATTTTTTACATTTGTCCGGATTTTTGTACGTTATATCCGAAGTTCGTTAAATAGAGGTCCGTTATATCGAGGTTTTGCTGTACAAGGAAACCAGTCCACCATTATTTTATATTATTTTAATCTCCTTTTTTTACTCGGTATTGCGTGAAAAGCATCCACCGGAATATTTTTCGATTAATTTGTTTGTTTTCTCCTATTCAATATATAACTACTTTTTGTAGTGTTTCTAAACTGCCTAAAAGTTTTCAATTCGTACTGAAAATCATTTCCATGCCGCAAGTTTGTGTGTTCTGGGTATTGAAAAATAAATTGTATTTCGTTTGTACTTAGTATGTATAGATACATGTATTCCGTGAGAGGATCGTGACACAATCTACATACAATCTAACTACAGATCGCCGTTCCAAACAGCTTCTTCCTTCTCAGCGTGTGCGCGTATCAGGAGCGGTGCGTATTTAATTTTACTAATATAATTAATACGAATCAAAACGCCTGTTTTCTAGAAATTTTATTATATTTTATGGGAATGACATGTTTTGCCTTTCTTATGTATGATAATGCCTTAGAAAGGCGAAAAATGTAATTTACGTAAAATATAACGAAACTTCTAGAAAACAGACGTTTTCATTCGTATAAGTCGATAATGCCTTAGAACAACGAAACGTGTCATTCACATAAAATATAATAAAACTTCTAGAATACAGACATTTCCATTCGTATTAATTATTTAATATGGAGTTTTACATCATTGTTCAAAAAACAATTAATTACAAAATTTTATTCAGATCAATTATACTCGTATCATCCCAATCACGCCAATTATTAACCAAGAAATAAAGTTATTACAGATTTTCATACAAAAAGCATTTTAGTAAGGAGATTTTTCTCGCTCTCTATTTTATATTATTATTAATAAACAAAGTAAATGGTGCATTCAAAGTCATTACCGCAAATATAAATATATAGACTGAAGCAAAGATGGTAGTGCACAATGGGGTTCTAGTGCCGACCCTTATGTATGAAAGTGAAGCCTAGTTTGACAGAATGAAATTAGGATTAATGGCGTAGAAATGATGTCACTAAGAAGAATGTGCGAAAAACAATGTATGATAGAATACCCAAGAAGACGTTAGAATGGAATGTAAAGCGGATGAATGACAAAGCGAGGTAATGTACTCACGAAACCGGCGCTATACAATTTTGCCTATTTCTTATTATTATTATAGGAAGAAAGTCATATCGTTTTCTGGTTATTCAATATACTCGTATTATATATGCAATGTTAGTCATTTTCTGGTACTGGTTCTGATTTTGAAAATTTATTTTGGTTCATTTGGTGCTCCCGTAAATTTGGAGATATTTCGTGTATAAGTGAATTGTTTGTTTGTTGCCGCACTTTATAATAGTTAGTTGTGACACGAAATACGTTTGTACAGTTTTGATAATAAAAGTATATAAGTTATTTCGTTTATAAAAAGAATTTACACAGGTGTAAAAATAAATTGTTCATTTGTTTTAATGGCAATTTGAATAAATTCTTCAATAATATTTTAAAGTTTTTGTTGGTGTTGGATTGTATTAAGTGCATTAGTTAATTAAAGAAAACGGTTGATACGTGGAATATAAATTAAATAAACACAAATGTCCGGATCGTCCAGCTGACGACAAGTGCATCATCTAAAAGAATATTACGTGTTAATTTTTTTATTTTTTATATCATTGTATTATAAATATTTTGTTTAAGATTTATTTAAGGACGACTAATTTATTTAAGGACGACTAAGGAAGACTATTAAGGACGTTGGACGATAAAAGTGTGGCAGTCCATTCTTTCTGCCTACCCTTTCGAGACGGCGTGATGGTTAGTTAGTTAGTCATTTTAACGTATTTGTTAGAGAGAATTTAAACTTTAAACATCTTAAACCACGGTATTTTAATATAAGTTTTACTCGTTGCATAATTTAAAACTTAGTTCCTTGAGAACTGCGTTAAAAAAAAGCACGGACCATCCATGACGCATGCGTTAACCACGTGGAAGTCGGGGCTTGGAACATCCCGGACGGAGCGGCTGATTGCAGCCGTAAAGCGCATCCGGTGTGGAGAGCAGACAAAAATCTATTTTGCCACTTCCGGCTTCCGGTGTGGCAACACGGCGCAGGTACGGCTGCCGACAGAAATAGTGTGCGCGGCTGCTTCCGCCGCGGGCGAATCTGTCTAAACTAAATCGATCCATCGATTGCCGATAATAGATCTCTACTTCTTGGCCAAAGGGTCCGTTCTATCTCTCCTTACATTTACGATGAATTTCCGGCAGAATCAAATTGCAATATGGAAAATTGTTTCTGAATTATCTTAAAATATTCACTTAACTAAAGACTGCTATTTTAGAATCTTTCGAAACCATGTTTTGCAAATTAGGTCACATGTAAAAGATGAAACTTTCTTTTTATTCCTTCCTTGCATAACAGTTTCAGTTAGTTTATTGAAGCTAAGGCATTTACACTGTGGAATTCCATAGTAATACACTTTGGAAATTGAAAATAACTTTGTTTATAATCCACAAAATATTTATAAAAAAAACACAACATGTTTCGGAGGATACCTCCATCTTCAGGTGTAAAATATATAATAAAAACTATATTTAAAAAACAATACAATACGAAGTAACAATACATTTAAATTTTAAAAATTAACCTGCACTAATAGCTATAAGTACTAATAATTATTTTTGTCAGTAATAAATAATATTAAACTATAATAATAAAATGATAATATTAAATTGTAATTTGGGAAAAAACAGACATTTGTGAAGACATATTTTAAATAGAAATAAATGTCGATTATATTGTGTCATTTTTATCGAAACTATTAAATTTGACCATAGTTTCGATACAAATAACAATATTTCTACACAGATTCCTCCTTTTACTCCCTTCTCCTTAAATACTTTGTATTCTTTTAGTCTCCCAAGCTCCCATTCCTAATCATATGCATATTAATCATTTATTTATTAAACAGGTAAAACATAATATTTATATAATACCAGAAAGGCAAGTCTCCAAAGTCAAGAGTATTTGTCTTCTGAATGTACTTTCACTAATATGAAAGACTTCGATCTCCAAAGTTATCATGTTCAGCAGTTTGATTGCTCTCCCCATTGGCATTACCAGAGCCAGGTTGGTTCTGCAAGTAAGGAGATAAAATAGTCTGTGCTGACGCTGTCGAAGATAACCATCCGTAACATAAAGACGATATCCCCCAAGATGACGGAATTCTCAAAGAATGCCCTGACTATTGGTCCCCAGCATGCCCAAAGGGAATGCAATTCTACTTTCATCCTTCTTTTGCAATGTTTTCTTAAAATTATTCAAATGTGTATCCACAACACAAAGTGATGGCGAATATAGAAGGAATTATTATTGCAACATTTTAAATGTATACAAATTCTTGTAGACAAATACTGGATTTCGCCCATTGCGGATAAATTATTTTTATTTTATAAGGAGCAAGCTTAATGCTTTCCAATCTTAATAGATGACGCTAGTGTAGAGTGAACTTAAATATGTAAAGATAGGCGTGGAATCCTACCATATATACAAGTTCCAAAAAATTGTCAGACGATAAGAAAAAAGGCGGAATGGGGAATGTTGTTAAACATAAAGCGATCGCTCAACCCAACCAAAGACAGTTCATAAGTCCTGTAAGCGCCTCGGCCACCACATTCTGTTCCCAGAAAACAATTTACATCTTCGTCTCTATTGAGATACAATTAATCCTTATAGAATTATTATTGAAGCATCAGACGGAAAAATGGAGAAAGACATCGAAAGGAGGGTTGGTGCTGGGAATAAAATAAATGGCGTACTCAAAGTCATTACTGCAAATAGAAATATATCCACAGAAGCAAAGATGGCAGTACACAAAGGGATTCTAGTGCCAACCCTTATGTATGGAAGTGAAGCTTGGAGCTGGCAAAAGAAGGATGAAAGCAGGATAAACGCCGTAGAAATGAGATCACTGAGAAGAATGTGTGGGAAAACGTTGTATGATAGAATACCGAACGATGAAATAAGAAAGAAATGTAAGGCAGATGACTGCATCATGAATAAAATTAAAAAAGGATCCCTGAGATGGTTCGGACATATGGAACGAATGGATGAGAGTAGAATGGTTAAAAAGTTGTACACAAGCAGCGTGAGTGGGAAAAGAAGCCGAGGACGACCGAGGAAAACATGGCGTGACCAAATTAATCAATTCCTAAAAGGCGGCCACATTCGAAGTCGGAACAATCGACGTGCGTGCATGGTACGATGTATGAATGTAGAGGAAGCCCGAGAGGTATGCCAGGACAGCCCAGTGTGGCGATCCATCCTCTCTGCCTACCCCTCCGGGGAAATGGCGTGATGGTTAGTTAGTTAGTTAGTTAGAATTATTATTGATTTAGAACGTAAAAGTTACGGGCATGTGCCCCGACGGCGGGCGGCGCGGCGGCGATGCCCGCGGCCGGACGCTCCGCTTCCACGCGGCCCGGAATAGCCGCCCATCCGTTTTGGACAAGCCGCGCGAATAAATACACGACTTATTTATAAGAGAGTGATTGCATATGCAAGCTATTTGCGGCCCGCCCATCGGCAGGGGCGAAGAGCGCAATGTCATTCTGCAGCGCTGCACTAGAGCTCTTCAATGCGGGATCGTCGATTTCGCATTGATTCAACGATTGAACATTGAATTCCAATTTAAAGTAGAGTACTGGAGCCGAATAAACACGACTAATGCATACCTTCACCAGAGCGCATGTGACGAGTAAACACGTGTTTTGTAGAAATTAGTAATCAATGACATGCCGTTCTCGTTGCGGATAGTGCGGACGAATTACAAGTCTTGGTGTCGAGAATGTATGAGGTATGCAAGTCAAATGATTTAATGATGAATGTCGGAAAGTCAAAGGTGATGGTTTTCGAAAGGGAAGAGCAAATGACAGTTTGTAATATAAGTGTGAACGAAGAGAACTTGGAACAGGTGAGGGAATTTGTGTATTTAGGTAGTATGTTCACAGCAGATGCCCGAACGGATAGTGACGTCGAAAGAAGGGTTGGTGCGGGTAACAAAGTGAATGGAGCTTTAAAAATAGTTATTGGAAACAAGAATTTATCAATGAAAGCGAAAACGGCCGTTCACAATGGAGTTCTGGTCCCAACCTTAATGTATGGAAGCGAAGCATGGAACTGGCAGAAGAAGGATGAGAGTAGAATAAATGCGGTAGAGATGAGATCCCTAAGACGTATGTGTGGTAGAACGATATACGACAGAATCTCAAATGCTGATATAAGAAAGGAATGCAGAGCGGAAGAAGGTATTATGAACAAAATTGTGAAAGGATCGCTGTTTTGGTTCGGACATATGGAACGCATGGATGGAGAAAGAATGGTTAAGAAAGTATTCGTTAATGATGTAAATGGGGTACGAAGTCGAGGCAGACCGAGGAAAACATGGCATGACCAAATTAATCAAATTTTAAAGGTTGGTCATGTTAGAAGTCGGAGGAATCGACGTGCGTGTATGACTCGTTGTATGAATGTGGAGGAAGCTAGAGAGGTTTGCCAGGATAGAGTAGTGTGGCGGTCAATTCTCTCTGCCTACCCCTGCGGGGAAACGGCGTGATGGTTTGTTGTTGTTGTTGTTATGACATGCTAGTATATATCGCCTCTTTGCACGAATAATCTGAAAGAGACAATGTGGCAACACAATATACCACTGTTGTGTTGTCTTTTTCCCACATAAATTCTCTGTTTTTCATTTTAAAAATACCATGTTTTTGTAGAAAATAATCTTGAACACGGCGGATTTGATTTTCGAAATGTCACGTTATTCTTGCAAAGAGACGATATTGTTTCTTGAACCATGATGTAAAACTCTATATTAAATAAATATTATTAATGAAAACGTCTGTCTTCTAGAAGTTTTATTATATTTTAGATGGAAAGACATGTTTCACCCTACTATGGCATTATCAAATGTGGTGAGAATCAAGTGACGATCGTTTAAATACCCGAGCTAATTATTTATTTATTTATTTATACATAATACACAAGTGAGTCATAACAAACGAAAAACATTTAAGCGACTCATTTGGACACACAACGGTGTAACAAATATAAAACAACGACATGAAACCAATAAATCATACATATCGGAAGGAACCCAAATATGTCGACGTCAGTGGGGCAGTATTGTCCAGAATTTGTAATATATTTTTTATTAACACTGCTCTTCTATGGAGCAAAGAACAATTGATGTCGGCGCTGTTGCGGGTAACTATCAGGAAAAAAAAAACTATTTGCTCCAGAACATAGGGGTTCTCAATAGAGTCCCGAATGTGTTGCGTTGAAATCAAAGCGTTTCTTAGAATCAATTAACGAATTTTATGACAAATTTACAATGCACATTTAAAGAACACTAATAGAAGTTATAAAAATATTAAAATTCTAAATTAGATTAAAATGAAATGTGTTCTTAGAAAAACATGTTTTTGTAATTATTTACGATTATTAGTTATTATATTCTTCTTCTTCTTCCTTATTGTAGACCTATGTGGTCTGTTCTCCAGAGTGTTGCTCCTCCTGTGAGGTAGATTCCCAGCTGTCCTTACTTATTTTATGAGGCCTTCCACGCGGACGAGTCCCATGAGGTTGATTATGCAATGCAATATAGGGGAGTCTGGTGGTGTCCATTCTTTGAACATGACCGTACCAGTCCTTTTTTCGCTGTCTGCTCCATCTTATAATATCCTAAACCTCACATATCTCTCTTATTCTGGTTATATAATATACGTATTTAAACTAACTAACTAACTAACCATCACGCCGTCTCCCCGAAAGGGTAGGCAGAAAGAATGGACTGTCACACTTTTACTGATGCGGCACTCCATCCATCTCTGTTCGCCCCGCGGGAGACGCGGTGTGATGGGTTGCGAACCTCATCGCCGCCAATAGGCATCTCCCGCGCACACTTCGATCGTCCAACACCCACAAAATAAATCTAAAACAAATAATATAAAATACAATGATATATAATAAAATAACAAATAAAAATAATTTAACAAGTTTAAGTTATTTTATATAGTTATTATATAATATACGTATAATTGAGCGGTAAAAATTTGCATCAATTTTGAACCAATTGTTAATCAACTTTTTCCCGCTTATTTTAGGTAAGTTTTATCTTGAATTCAAAATGGAATGACGGACAAACCTGACCTACTTCCAAAATATTTTATATAATATATTTATTTTCAAGTCTCACAGTGTATGTTCGTTAATTTAATCTGATAAAAAATATATATTTTGGTTCGCTGAAATGGTTTATTCATGTGGATCGTACGTATGAATGAAGAACGGTTATACGATTCATCTGGATAAAATATGAATGGTCTGAGATCAACGAAAATATTCGCTCGAGCAGTGGCGTACCAGACATATTTTTTTTCTAATTTTTATTTAAATTCTAGAAAAAAAATTCTTCAATGATATTCGTATTAATATTCCGCTGTAAATAAAATACCAATCATAATTTTTTTTTATAATATTCATTTGTGTAACTCGTATTTTTTTTTTTTATTCTGTTAGATTTCAAATGCTGATAAAATTATATTTATTGTTGGGTTTCTCTAACCTCGTTACGACTCTTTCATAAAATGAGATGGCGTCGCGTTGAGAGAAACGAAAATGTCTCTCATCTCCTGAATACAGCATCTTCTATTTACACTGGATCTTGAGCATCGACGGAGTGTGGTACAAACAAGAGATTTTTTAGTGATGGACTCGATCGAGTGTTATCAATTATCGAGTTGATCGATATTCGAATAATTATTTCACCTTTGCTCGAACAATACTATAGTTTAACACTTGATATCAAATCATATTGAAATTATGGTTTCCAAGTATTTGTGCTTTCGTCTCAATAGGGATTTTGATAAAACACAAACAGTAAATACAACAAATTTATTTGAATTAAATCGTTTTCTAAAGGTATTTACCGATTCCACGGAACATCATAATCTACTCTAGTTAAGGGATTACACCACCCTAAAATTTAAAAAAAAATAGAAGAGATCAAAAGGAATCAGACGACATCACAGCAACAACAGAAGATTCCTCGTGTACGCTTCAAGAATTGCAGATTAAATGTAATTTACAATAATATTTTATTTAAAGACGCAGACGTCATACTTTTTTTTCTATTGCGTTTTTCTCGAAACTTTTGAAAAACGGTGTACACGATATCTCCCGATTTACTCACCTGATTCGGTCGAAATTTACAATCTTCCATTATATTATCTACAATTTGACATAGGCTTTTTTTATTTATTAAGTGTCATGTTCAAAAGTAAAAAAAAAAATAATCTCAAAATTTGAATGAAAATTTAAGTTTTTTTTTCAAACAGCTGCCATTAAAAAAAAATCTCTCCATATCCATACATCACTCAATAGCTTTTACAATTTTTAATAATAAACATTTTTTTTTTTTTAATATTTTTCGGATAATGCATTATAAAGAAATCATGTTACCATCAGCAAAGATTTTCAAAACAGGGCTCTACATATCGGCTTGTATTTCATTTTTTTTTTTTCAATATTTAATATTGTAATTTTTTTATAAAAATTCTATGTACCTACATGAATAAAATAAGGATTTTTTTTATATATAATGGCTGTGTTAAAATAAAATATTTTTTATATACCTATTTTTCGAGAGCCGAGGTGGTTTATATACCCCCCGAGAGCCAAGGATTTTTATATACCCCTTAGGTATTAAATTGAAATATTCGCTTTTTCCACTATTAAACATTTAATAATGAATTTTTTAATTAAAAAATTTGTACTATTTTGAACATTTAACATTAAATTCATTTTATCTACTTTTTATCCTGGAAAGTGTTTTGCATAATTGAAATGTAATATCTCGCTGACGCGCTTCGAATGCATTGGTATTGATTTAATTTGTGGATAAAATGTTTTTTTTATTATTTTAATATTAATGTTAATCAAGTGACAAAATATTCCCATCTCTAACATTTTAAAGCTTTGAAAATTTCCGCGTGGGTTGTATTAGATTTCTTTTAACACTTTGTTCGCGGAAGACGAGTTAACGCGTCCTTTCCATGCTATCGATATAACGCGCGGCGAGTTAAGACGTCTAATTCATACTATAGCTATAATAGAATAAACACGTTTATTGCATACCGAACCGCGGGTGACGAGTAAACACGTGTGTTGTGCAAATAAGTAATCAATGACAAGCTAGTATCGCAAAGATGGCCCTAAAAAGGACCTTATCTGTTTTCCTGTTTTCTAAGGTTTGACCGACTTTGTGTTTTTTCCAGAGGCGCCGGGTGATATATTATAGTAACACCACATGTGGAGGCACCTTCCTCACCCATTTAGGGGATAAATGCGTTAAACGTGTATACTCGAATATTTTCTTCTTCTTCAACTTGTTGTACACTTAAGATTCTCCTCCTGTGTTGCAGAACTTCAGCTATCCATCCATTGTTTTGGGGGTCTCCCTGGTGGACGCCGTCCATCTGGTTTTCCATCTAGGGCCATGTATGAGATTCATTCTCTGGATATGTTGGTGCCAGTACCATCGACGTTGTCGTTCCCATCTGACCACACCTCGCAGACCTCTCGGATTGTTGCATCTCTTACACGATCAAGCAGAGTCTTCCTATCACGTAGTGATTTCATTTCCATTCTCTAGTTTGCTAGGATATTGTGATATGTGATTTAAAAAATACGGACCATTAGCCAGAAGCTTAGTTCGCACATGAATTAGAAAAAAATTGCCCGCTTTTTCGACGTGGATTGACGAAGAAATGCCCGCAAACCATGTGTTAATACAATACGTTCCCTCCATATATTCGGTATTATAAAATATTGTACTCGCCAACAAAATCACATATAAACTAACTAACTAACTTACCATCACGCCGTCTCCCCGGAGGGGTAGGCAGAAAGAATGGAACGCCACACTGTTCTGTCCTGACATACGTCTCTCGCTTCCTCTACATTCATACATCTTGTCATGCACGCACGTCGATTTTTCCGACTCCTCACGTGACCGATATTCAATATTTGATTGATTTGATCGTGCCACGTTTTCCTCGGCCTTCCTCTATTTCTAGCTCCGTTCACGCCGTTTACATATACCTTCTTTACCATTCTGTCTTCACTCATTCTTTCCAAATCACATATAAGTTTTTTTTTTTGTATACAGCAGGTTGTTTGAACCCAATTACTGGATACATTTCATTTTTTAGCTATAATATTGATTCTCGTGACATGTGATAGGTAGCTAATCTATCGCCATTTTATTGTCACGTGAATACTACATCAGACCAAAGACAGTCCGACAATGACACTGCCATCGCCAAGAATCGAACAGAACTCTAACCACTCTGCCACGAAGGTCATCAGTTCTGCGAAGAGACAAATTTTCCTATCTTAAAGCAGAGAGGATCGGCGGGGAGGTGTAATTATTTACGTTTTTGAAGTTTTGTGATTGATTGCGATTTCTAAGAACTCTCTACCATCAACATATTTTTTCTCTTTATTATTTTGTACATTTATATTTGTTTTAACGTCAATCGTTAAGATTTCTTCGTCAGGTTTTCGATATACATTTTTAATTTTCTGAGAAAATTATTTACGTCAATTAAATCACTATGGGATAATATTAATATATTATTTTTTTTATCGTATCTTGAACAATCGTAAAGAACTCCATATTAAATATTTATGAAATCCACTTTTGAAATTGAAAAATAACGTTGTACCTATATAATCCACAAAATATTAAAAATTGCCATATTTCAATTTCCAACAATAGATTTCGACAGTGTTAATGCCTTACTTGCAATAAATTTAAGAAATCTTTTGTTTTCTTGAAGTTTTATTACATACTAGCTGACCCGGCAACGCTTCGCTATTGCTAGATTGGAGTATATAAGTACACCCAATATATATTAAAGAAATACAATGAAAGTTCAATATCAATTATTTTATTGGATAAAATGACATGTGTATAGGTGCAAGAGTGTGTGTATCCTAATTCAGTTCATATCTTTAAAACATTTTTTTAATCCAAGCAAACTTGCTGTGAACTTGAATAATACTAATGTGAATTGAACAATTGAAGGCTGGACATTATTACCAAGGTGGCAAGTTTACAAAAAGTCTGAAATGAGTTTTTGATGCCAATTGGTCTTAAACGTAGCTGTGCAAAAGCGCGTTATGATTAAATAATATAGTGTAGTTCAAACGTTACCCTAAAGATGTCACCCAAAAAAAAGTTAATATTTATCTTTTTCAGCTTTATGTTTAAACCATTAAACGTCCAGTCTTAAATTTTTTCCTTAATATTTTAAGTGAAATTAAAAAAACAAATAAATATACTATATCACATTTGCATAAAACATTCATACATATACAATTCATATCCGTTCACTCCTGGGCGTAGGCCTCCTCCATCTGCTTCAATGTCTTCAATGTCGTCCCTCCATCGAAGTTGAGGACGTCCTGGGTTTCGGGTTGCAGTTCATCTATCATCAGGGCTGCGAGCGGCATGCCATTTTAGCGCTGCCACTCTTCCGATGATGTCCGACACTCCTGTTCTGGCTCTAATAGTGGTGTTTCTTACCCCGTCCATTATACTGATTCCCGACTTTCATAGCTCTTTGGACAATTCTTAATTTAATAGCGCTTTTCTGAGACAACGTTATGGTTTGAAACCAATAAGATAACACCGGCAGGACACAGCAATCCAACACCTTCAGTTTAAGGTTGATGGGGTTCGTGGGCTTTTCAAAATATGCTTTGTTCGATTTCTGCGATTTGATTTTCTCCACTCAGTACTATTGTGTAATCCAAATATAATATATATGAATCGACTATTTTGATTACGGTGTTGTCTATTGTGATTTGTACAGGAGTAGGTACAATGATTTTTGTTTTCCCAAAATGCACGCATAGTCCTATTTCCTTTGATTTTTTATTTAGTTTTTCCAAAATCGTGGATATTTGCTCAGGGTTACTGCTAATCACCACTGTCATCCGCAAACCGTAAATGATTGAAGTATTATTTATTTATGAGTATTCCTCTGTCCTCCCAATTAAATTATTTAAAAATGAGAGTTAATAATTTTGGAGATATGGTATCACCCTGTCGGACTCCTCTTGGTATAGGTATCTCTGCAGTTAGCCAGTAATCATTAATAGTTACTTGTAGGGTAGTCTTGTCATATATACTGCAGATTAAGTTGGAATATCTGGACACTATCTGTGCTTGGTTCATTGACCATACTTCAATTGAATCAAAAGCTTTTTGATAATCCACAAAGGCTAGTACAGAGGCATGTTATACTCGTTGTACTGTAGCTACTCCTGAATAGAAGTCGAATTTTAGTGAGTTTTTTTGTTAGAATTTTCTTGTATTCTTGTTAGAACTTTTTGTGTAAAGATTTATATTCAATGTCAATTGAAGTGCTGGATGCGCTGTTGAAGTCACAGCAATTCCAGATGAAGCGATTGCCAATGTATTTTTTTTTCTGAATATATGGTTGGCAATACCAATAAGATGAAATGTTGTCCCTGTGCCACCAGGTGAATCTAAGAAATGCAATCCACCACTTAGATTGCGTACGGCTCGCATTATGGCATCATACACTTGTTTTTGTTGTGGAAGTAATCTTTGAATGTACAAATACACTCAATTCATTGATATCAAAGCATTTTTCTCGTTTTAATCACTATCAAATATGTGATTAACCAACCGATTAGGTGATGTCATTCCCAATTGTACCAATTCATTATTCGTGATTGTCAAATATATCCTTCTATCAAAATGAATGCTTCATTATACTCATGATTAAGACAACTTATACGTAGGGGATATAAAATGTCATCAGTCATAAAATCTTTATATTTTCCCCATAAATCTGTTGGATTTGATGGTAGGCACGTAGATAATATGATTATAAATTATGTATATATTTGATTGATGGCGATATTGTCGATGTCCATCATCGCCTGTATTAGTTTCTAGAAGCAATGTTCTTGGATAACATTTCTTGTATTTTTCATTAACCATGCATGACGAATAAATTTTGTGGACCATGATTATAACCATATACACATGGACCATGAATCATATTTTTTGATACAATTTCAGCCAATTGAGGATAAACACTTGAATCAGGAATTTCAGCTGAATACATCTAACGTGTTTCCCCAAATAGGCGATGATGTTAAAATGATATCCATCTTTGCCCTGCCACCGTCATCTGCTGTAAATAAAATTTTATTTTTTACACGTTTGTAAGACATACGTTATATTGAGTGTTATAAAATAAGCATATTATATTTTACCTTATTGTCATTGACAGTCTCATCCCAAATAGGCGATGATGTTAAAATGATATCCATCTTTGCCCTGCCACCGTCATCTGCTGTAAATAAAATTTTATTTTTTACACGTTTGTAAGACATACGTTATATTGAGTGTTATTGCTAGGCAATATGTTTCGACGTTAAAACAATAAATCCAATCAGTGGCGAAGAACCAAAAAAAATAATACAGCGCAAGTAACTATTATTCGTACCGATAAATGATTTGAGATTATGAAGACCATCACATTTTGAAATTTTAAAATAGAAACAGAAATTCGATATTAATCTGTTTTAATCAGACTAAGCTTCGCTCTGAAGAATACATTCTTTGCGAGATGAAGTTGTAAATGATGGTAATATGACTAACAATTTTGGCATCATCTTATAAAAGGTAGTCCACGTCATATGCCCGAGTACGCTTAAGATGAAATTGCATATGTTCGTCACTACTTGGGACGATATACAACAGCTCTTACTTCCTGGAAAATCGCCGGTGGATAGGCATGATATCACAGCACGTGTTTTCAGACAAAAGCTAAAATAGCTGTACGTTTTCATGGTAAAAGTTAATGTTTGGGTCTGTGCGCTGCTGGATGTATCACTATAACAAAATTACTTCAAACCCAATTGATGATGTAGAATGTGTCCATAAGGATCTGCATGAAGTTGATGAAAAATATGATTCATGGACCTTGTGGTACACTGATTCCAAATTCAATATGCATGATAGACGGAAAATGCTCTAAGCGGTTCCTCGAGTATTAGTATCCAACACAATTACAGGATACGATGGATATCCTTTATATAGAAGATCAGCAGAAAATGGTGGTAAATTAGCAACTAAACAAAAGAGAAACGGTGACATCGAAGTAGACAATCGGTGGGTTGTTCCATATTCGCCATTGCTATCAAAAACATATAAAGCGCACATTAATGTAGAAAACTGTAATTCCTTTAAATGTATCAAAAAAAATTGTAAGTACGTTAAAAAATGCAATTTTTGTTGTGCATCCAGAAAGAAGTGAAAATGAGTGAGGAAATCACACAGCATCAGGTTGGAAGATAACTAAGCAGCAATGAAGCTGTATGGCAAGCTTTCATTTCCCATTCATTAACGATTTCTGGTTGTTGTTCACTTAGCGGTACATCTAGAATATATATGAAATACTTACGTATTCTACGACGTACAATTTGAAATCGAACGGCTTTACTTACGTATTCTACGACGTACAATTTGACAGTTGAGAGAAGACGTAACCAATCGAACGGCTAAAAGCAATTAATAACGAAATATAATTTGTCAGCCAGTGTGCAATGTAATTACTTAAATACAGAAGAAACTATTCATTTCAACGGCAAAAGTAACTATTTAAATACTCACCGTAAATACTCAACAAAACAGTTCACTTCCATAGATGACAGACATCGTTTACATAGATGACGCGACTAACCATTAGGGATGTGCGATCCGCAGAGTCGACTCACTTTGGTGAGCGGGTGAGCGATGATCCATAAAAAAAGAGCGGCAGCTCAATGATCCGCTGGGTGAATCGTATATTCGACTCTTTTTAGTGAGTCGACTCTTTTTAGTGAGCTGTTTAGGGATCTGAGTTGAACGGTTTCGCTCAACAAAGTGAGCCGATTCATTTTTTTCCGACAATCGAAATCAAATTTTTTGGTTGAGGAGCAAAAAAAAAAAAGGTCACCAATAATTTTTTCCGGCAATCGAAATCCAAATTTTTGGTCGAGGAGCAAAAAAAAAAAAAAGTCACCAATAATTTTTTCCGGCAATCGAAATCAAAATTTTTGATCGACGAACATGAAGGTCTATACTCGCTCGCACTACGAAAATTTATAAATTTACAAAGTTAATTAGAGCTCGATTAATAACAAAAATATGCCTATGCCCACCTATGTCTATCTATTAAGGAAGTGTATCAATATGAAAACGATCTGCTTAGGAATAACCCCGGAATTAGTCCACACACACCGGAAGATTGCCTTTTATTTATATAGATAAGGGATTTTAATTGAGTCATTTATTTGACTGTGGATTATATTAACACTTGTTCAAGATACGATAAATACAACAATATTTAAAAATATTTTTTGTATTTGTCGTATCTTGTACAATCGCGTTAAACTTTATATTAAATATTCATGGAAATGTCAGTTTTCTGGGAATTTTTTCAAATTTTATGGGAATGACATTTTTCTCCGCGCTTAGACATTTTCAAAATTGATAATATCTTAACAAAGTGAAACATATCATTTCCATACAATATAATTAAACTTTCAGATATTGAACTTTTATTTAAAAAAAACAACAATATTATCAATGTTTCACTTAACCTTTTTTTCTTCTTTAATTCGTTATAATTGAAACACAATTGATAAATATAATATTTTTAAAAATATTTTTACAATTTTTTTTATCCATAAAAATCATATAAACAAATACTCGTTTACATAGAAAAACTGTACCCAAATATTATGTGTTTTATTTTTAAGTGAATAATATATTATGTGTAGGTACACTTTTACAATTTTATTCAAATAATAAGAGTTTAAGTGTTATAATGTGTGCACTATTCGTGTATCGAAGATTCGGATGGAGTAGCATTTACAATGATGATCAACAGATGGCGCTAATATGCTTAAAATATTCTCGAACGAAGCTCTTTTCTATTTCATTTAATATAAATCTATTACTGTTACATCAACGAATTGCAATATTTGATATTTTGCACAGTACAGTTAGTTTTTAGCCAAAATATATGGTACGTGGTTATAATTTAGGAAGGCGACTCGTAAATAGGGTGGTCGCCTTATATTCGAGTCACAAACATAGCAGGTATCAATAAATCCAATACACCGGGAGCTGAACCTTATACGGCAAGAGATTCGAGTCCAGGTTGAACGTTCTTACCGATTTTACCCTTAGACCGCTTAGCAAACGTTTCTATATCTATCATCGCTACGTGGCACATTCATCGTTTACGCATTTTGAATGAAATGTCGTTTTTAAAACGATCTTTGCTTATTAACCGAATGATTTTGGAAATAATTGATTATATCAGTATCTTCGTCAGATTGTCTCCATCCACTGCTGGACGTAAGCCTCTCCACCCCCACGACATCTCTCTCGGTCTCTCGCCAGTGTTCTCCAGGCACTTCCTGCCGTCTGCACAATATCATCGCTCCACCTGGTTGGCTGTCTCCCGACACTTCTCCGGCCCAACCGTGGCCCCCATTCGGTAACCCTCTGGCTCCATCTTCCATCATCCCGTCGACACACATGACCAGCTCACTGCCACTTCATCCTCGCAATGCGTATCCCTACAACGGTGATCCTGGTGCGTCTTCTAATCTCCACGTTGGGTATATGGTCTCTAAGCGAGATATCCAACATGGATCTTTCCATGGCCCGTTGTGCAACTTTGATTTTGTTGATTGCTTCTTTAGTTAACGTCCATGTCTCGCATCCATAGGTCATCACAAGTAACACACACTGGTCCAGTACTTTTGTTTTTAAATTTTGTGGCATGTCCGACTTGAAGATGTTGCCCAGCCCTCCGAATGCATACCAACAGAGCTGTATTCTCCTATCAATCTCCTTGACTTAACACCCTCTTCCAAAAGCCAATGTGTATATTGAATTACAAATATAAAAAGTGAATGCAGTGCGAATGAAAGTGTTATGAACAAATTAATAGAAAGATCAATGTGACTCTTTCGACACATGGAAATGATGAATAAATAAAGTCCTAACCAAAAGCCAAAAGGCCCTCTTCCAAAAGCCATCAGATGACCAAGGTACACATGTTCATCTAACATTCCTATATTTTTATTATGGGTTTTAATGTCGTCAATTTGTGTGTATATTTTTGTCTTTGTCATATTCATTTTAAGGCCAATTTTTTTAGATGATTCATTTGAAGCTTTCAGCATTTCTTGGAGTTGTTCGGGAAACTCCGACAACAGAATTATTAGCGAATCTCAAGTAAGACAAATACTCTCTGTTATGTTTAATCCGTGGTTCGTCCAGTCCAGTGTCTTAAACATGTCATCCATTACATTGGTGAACAGTTTTGGAGACTAAAGTGTCTCCCTGTCCGACACCTTTTTGGATCTGTACACGGTTTGTCAAACCATGCATGGTTACTCGTAAACTTGTATTTGAATTAATTTATTTTATGATGTTATATCAGTATCTTTCTCGAATATCAAAAAATCAATAAACATACGCTCGAGATCCTGATGCGTACGACTTTTTAATCCAACTGAAGCCAGTCGCAACGGGCATAGAGTTAAACTACTTTGTTATTTATTAATTCGCATGAAAACGTCTATTTTTTAGTAAAAGACCTCTCAAATTACGACCCAAACACCTCCAGCCGCCACAAGCGCCCAAAATCGATCCTCCTTCAGAGGAACACTCCGGGCTACACAAATCACGCCCCGCATAAACTAACAACCCACCAAATCACCTTCCAACAATGTTCCCATCAGACGTAAGAGGAATAGCCACATGAGCTGAACCTCTGTAAGCCAGAAGATCCAAGTCCTAGAAGTTTTGTTACATTTTATGTGAATGACTCGTTTCGCCTGTATTATCAAATATTTTAACATTTAGTTTTAACGTTTGATAAGGCCTTGGACAGGCGAAACGTGCCGTTCATATAAATTATAATAAAACTTCTAGAAAAAAGACGTTTTCTTTCGTATTCATTATTTAATATGTAGTTTTAAGTCATTGTTCAAGAAACAATAAATACTTTGTAATTAGTTATTTCAGTGTGTGGTATGCTATTTCATTACGTAATACGAAGTGTGCGAACGAATCAAAAATAAATCGACGACAATGTAGCGCGCATCAAATATCAATACATAATTGAATTGGTCTATTTGTCGGCCATTCTCAGCGGGCGGATGGCGGTCTAGCGCGACACATCCTGCATGCCATCTCCTTATCGGTGGCTTGACCAAAATTATGGTGAAATCGCCCGATGTCCGATGTGCCGACCGCCCAACGCATTGCGATGTTTTCGAGCGCCATAAGGACACGTGGTATGAAATGAATGCACGCAGTACGTTGTATGTTCCGCGATGAAAAATAGTCTAAGAAATTCTTAAGCGTCCCTTACACGATCAATAATGTTGACAATACAATATGATATTGACAACATTTGTAGGGTAACATACAGTGATTGTTAATACACATACAAATGAACAAACTTACAGTTAAATAAAGACATAGGTTACCCGCTGCTTACCCGAAGCTGTTATAGGACGCAGCGGCGCCTCTTCGTCAGCTTCGCTCAAACGATATTTAGGCCCGCCCCCCATCCACGCAGGACTTACATTAGCTGGAGAATGCACCATTCCAGAAAAAAAGCAAAAGGCAAAAATAGTATCTAGGCCACATTTAATCCAGTTTAATTTCAATCCACAAACAAATTGACATTTTTCTTCACGATTACAATCCTGCGGATTGGTCTGCAACATGCTTCACTCGTTCCCTCCACTCAGTTCTGTCTCCAGCCAGTCTTTTCATTTCTGTGTAGCTGCCACAACATATGTCTCCTATCATCTGGCCCATATAAGCGTCCCTTGGGCGACCTCTGCAATTTTTACCCTCCATCATTCCCTCTGCTATAGTAAAATAATATGCTGGATGCCTACTGTTATGGTCTATCCAGTTTGCTCGTTGCTGGGCAATCATTTTGAGGATTTGACTCGTTTCTACGGCCCTTCTCATTACCTCGCTGTTTTAGATGTGTTACGACCAATGGACCCTCATTATGCGTCTGTAGCTCCACATTTCAAAAGCAGCTAGACGTCTTTACTCACTCCGGCCAATGGTCCATGTCTCTCAGCCATATAGCAGCATTCTCCAGCCAAAAGTCTTAATCAGATTTTTTTCTAATGCTCCGATTAAATATTACCCGATTCAAGTATGTATGTATCTTTGTCTTTTTATTGAATACTATTCTGGCTTGCTGTATCCTGCTTATAATGTCTGCCTTTGAGCGCCCATCTTGAGCTATTCTGCTGCCCATATAATATTGATCATGTAAGGTGAAATTTTGTATTGACGGTCGATACTGATGAAATTCAGATGTTCTAGTCTCAGGGTTGTGAGATTTGGAAATCTACTGCGGACGTTATTGGAAAACTCCAGGTGTTTATAAATAGTTGCCTTCGCTCAATATTCCAGATCTATTAGCACCAAACAGTGTCAAATGCCGTTCTCTGGACCATAGCAGACGAAAAGCCAACTAGAGAACAAGTTGCTAGACGCAAATGGCAGTGGATCGGTCACACTCTGAATCGGAACCTAGCCTGCATCGCTCAGGGCGCACTAGACTGGTCCCCTATGGAGGGAAAAGAGAAGTGAGGCAGACCAAGAGCCACCTGGAGAAGAGCCCTGCATGACGAGTTTAAAGCAGCAGGCCTCACTTGGGATGATGTTAGGCATCAGGCATGCGATAGAGTCGGATGGAGAAAGTTCATTGAGTCCCTTTGCACCACGGAGGTGTGACAGGACAAAAATAAGAATCTCAGGGCGTCAATATTTAAAGGTGGAGGGGAAATTGTCAATATCTTCATGGAGTAAACGATTGTTTGAATATTATTGACAATACTGTATTGTCAATAATATTTGTCGTCTAAGGACCGCTTTAAATATAAAATTGTGTTCGCTTCGCTAGTTTCCAGGGCGAAAAGTGAGGTTAAAAATACGAAGGTTCTTTCATCGATTAATCAAGTCTTGTTATAATAATGTTGATTGTCAACTGGATGTTGAATATATTCTCCGCATAAACCGAACCAATATTATTTGTAGGCGGACAAGCTTCCCGCGCTTTGGAAAGCTGTTGTAAAACCTACGTCACCCACGTGAAATCGAACGCAAAATATACTGTCAACTCGCAACAAAGTGTTCTATCGTAATACGTATCCATAAAGTCAGCGTTATAATTGATCTGCCTCTTTCCTTAAACCCGTCCACGGGATTACCTTATTCTTGGTCCCGTTGAATTATGTCGTCGGAATACCAACACATGCTCACATCCTTCCCACATTGTCGCAGCGACTTAACCCTTTAATTGACAGCACTTTAGGGGTTACTATGCCGGAAATGCCTCGATTTTAGATAAAATATTTATTACACAATTAGCAGGAGTAAAACAGAATATTTAGAATTTGAATATGAGGACATCGCTGCAGATTTGGCTCATGAAAATACAATTCACATTGACAATACTACAGTTAACAAGGGTCGGGTAACTATAAAAGAACCACACCTTTCTTTTACTTATAAGAAATTCCTTTAATTTATAAATGTTCTTTTAATTCTAAATATGTTTTTTTTTATAATTATGAAAAATCTCATTAACTGGCCTTCCATTACCTGACCGAGAAAATTGCCGGGGTTTACCATAAACCCTAAATCCTCCGTCGCCCTCTTTGGCAGCAGCACTCCGGACTACACATCTAACCCCCGAGTAAAACAACCGCTGATACACATTTCTAACAACGTTTCCAACAAACGTAAGAGGAATAGCCATTAGAACTGAACCTCTGTAAGCCAGAAGATCCAAGTTCAATGTACCACTAATTCACTCCCTCACACTCTGTCTAAAACTATACGATTCTCTTCTATAATCGCCATCACTTTGTCTTATGAATTCACATTTGAATATTTTTTAAAAACATTGCACATTTACACTTTTTTGCATTTTTTACAAACATGTTTCGGGACACAGACGCCCTTCCTCAATGTAGAAACTTTTACAATAAAATTAAACGAATTCATTATTTATATACAAAATGAAAAAAGAAAAAATAATGGGGTTGGGAGCGAGGTACATGATTATTTTATAGATCATTTTTTCTTATTCCAATTTTAAAAGTTTTAATTTCAAATGAATACAACATATTGACAGTTTGATGTATCTATCTGAAAACAGATAAAATACCAGGAACACGTGAGAGATGGTTCGACTCAAAGAATACTAGATACTCTCTAAAGTCGATAGTATTTGTTTTCTGAACGTACTTTCACTAATATGAAAGGCGTCGATCTTCGAAGCGATCGTATTCAGCGGTTTACTCACCACCGGCATCACCAGAGGCAGGTTGGTTCTTCATTTTGGAAGATAAAACAGTCTGTGTTGACGATCATGGTTTCGAAAGATTGTATCTCAATAGAGACGAAGATGTAATTTTTTTTTTGAAACAGAATATGGTGGTCGAGGCGTTTACAGGACTTATGACCTGTTATTGGGGTTGGGTTAAGCGATCGCTTTATGTTAACAACATTCCCCATTCCGCCCTTCTTACGAACACACCACGTCTGACAATTTTTTTTGGAAGTTGTATATATGCTACTATGTTGCACCATACTTCACATGTTACTAGTTCAATCTACACTAGCGCCATCTATTAAAAATAGGTGTTAGCATGTAATATCATGGTTTCGATTCGTCGGATCTGGCATTTCTCGCTAATGCAACGAAAGCCGATATGTCGAATTTCGGCAAGGAAAGGGTTAAATCGTTATGGATTAATGCGACTATATTAGTTAAGTAATGTTTTATTGCGTTAAGTATGTGTATTGGTTTTTGAAGTGTAAAATTAGACTATTGACAGTTAGTAGGCAATATATATGTACATATTTTATATTAGTGCGTAATATTATATGGGCTGATCTGGTATTTAAAAACCGCTACTCCGCTGACACGACCGTCATCTTGAATGGCCGTTTCTTTAAGGCTCGGTGTGAACGACGATTGTTATTAGCCGCGTGGAGTTATTGGAATTTTAACCTGTAATTAATTTGTCAGCGTTAATCGCGTTTTACTTAAATGGAGAATTTAATGTTTCGGCGTCAAAATTAAGGTCCGTCACTTTAGTCGAATGATAAAAAAAAATATTACGTATTCAACCCATAAGATTTCTGTGTATTTTTATAGGTTACATTAAATTATTAAATGATCTGTATTTTTTTTAGGACATCCACTATAATAATTGTTGTAACCCGTGAAATTTTTCTAACCTTTAAAACCTTGGTTTACTGTATAATCAATAAATTAATCAGTAATCAGTTTTAACTCTTAACCGCCCTACCTTCGGGTAATTTTCCAAGAAACGTGCAAAAAAGCCGTTTTTTTAATGAAATTTCATTATACATTAAATTTTCTTTTTACATTACCAAACGTCAAATACTACGCCCACTTCGCCCTGCCCCTTGTAAAACTATCATATTTATGAAGACTTGTACTCAAGTGTTGTTGGCACACGTGCGTATCCCTAACAGTTTGTACATTACTTTTTCTCACGCGCGTACGTGATACGGGATAGCGCAGAATGGTACAATCAAAGTGAACGTATCATGTACGTTCAAATACGTAGGGTGGTAAATGTAAATATGTTTTTTCACACACGTTAAAAATGTCACAATTAACAACAGCAAATTGTTATTCTTTTGTTTTTCCTACACTGCTGTTATACAACAATAATCAGAAGAAAATTCAAAATAATCCAGAAACGTTCTTGGGCATGCGCATTCGTGTGCATTTCGAATTGCTTTCGGAGAGAATCGTAGTATTCCTCTCTCGCTCTCTTGTATTAAAAAAATCCTCGTATTCTTTCTTGATGACATCCGATTTTGGCTATTTATATTATGATAAATATTATAATAGTCAATAATGGTTCATTAGAAAGAAAATTTCTCAATTTTCTATATTAACTTACTTACCATTGCGCTGTCTCTCCGAAGGGGTAAGCAGAAAACATTGACCGCCACACTGTTATTTCCTCATCCTTCTCTCGTTACTCAACATTCATACATCGTGTCATGCACGCACGTCGATTTCTCCGACTCCTCACATGGCCGACATTTAATATTTTATTGATTTATCTATTTCTAGTTCCCTTAACATATACTTTCTTTATCATTCTTACTTTATTAATTATTTCCGTGTATCCAAACAATCTTAATGATCATTTTATTATTTTGGTAATTACAAAATTCATTCACTTATTACATTTGACACTATTATATCCAGATTTTTCACACATTCATCTATGGTAAAATACACACTTTTCTAGTGCATTCACCCCGTTAGAAAGGGGTATACAATTTTTTTTTTGCATTTTAGATTTACAGTGCGGCACCATTGTAACGTTTGATATATACGCCATGTCGTACCGACTCCTCTCTGGTACGTTGGGGTACTTACTTACCTTATACCAGAGCTGTTGGCGGTACGGTATCGCAGTCAATAGCTTCTCGCAGACACGAACAGTTTTCATGGGAACGAGCACAGTGTCTTTACCCGCTTCACCGTGACTCGTAGGTAACAACTACAATACTCGATCTCGGTCAGTGACGTCACGTGATGGTTAATTCAATTCAATTACATTTTTTTTTATAATCCGACATTATTTTTCCAAAACTTTTTCTGTGAATTCTCATCATTATTATTTTGTATTAATTACGTTCAAGATCAATTATTACTCTTCGTGAAGATATTGCATATTAGCATTTATAAATCATGAATTATTTTGCCAAATTGACTACTTGATTAAGTGTTAAAAAATAATTAATATAAATGAAAACGTCTGTCTTCTAGGAGTTTAATTAAGTTTTATATGGAATGACATGTTTTGCCCGTCTAAGGTATTATCAAATGTGCAAAAAGGGCGAAACATGTCATTCCATATAAAACTTAATTAAACTCCTAAAAGACGGACGTTTTCATATAATATTAATTATTTAATATGGAGAATTACATCATTGTTCAAGAAACAATCAATTAAAAAATACTGTAATATAATTTCTTAACAACGTAAACGGAACTAGGAATTGAGGAAGATCGAGGAAAACGTGGCACTATCAAATAAATTAGATATTGAATGTCGACCACGTGAGGAGTCAGAGAAATCGACGCACGTGCATGACACGATGTATGAATGAGGAATAAAGTTATGTCAGGAAAGAACAATGTGGCAGTCTATTATTTCTGTCTACCTCTTCGGGGAGACGGTGTGATGGTTTGTTAGTTAGTTACATAGATACTATTAATTCTTACAAGTTAAACGCTTGCGTATTGATTAGAATAAAGTAATGTATATTTTTAATACGATAGAAAATGTAATTTTTTTAAAAGTTTTATTATAATTTATATGAATGACATGTTTCGGTTATCTAAGGCATTATAAAATGTTTTCGTTTGCATGAATTATTTATTAATATGGAGTTTTAAATCATTTTCCTTCTATATTCGCCTTCACTTTGTGTTTTGGATTCATATTTGAATAGATATAATTACACTTAGTTTTACAATATTTTATTTCACGTAACACAGACATGTTTCGGATATATCATAACCTTTATCAATGGTACGGAGTCGAGGTAGACCGAAGAAATCATGGCATGACCAAATTAATACACTTTAAATGTTGGTCATGTAAGAAGTCAGAAGATTTGACGTGCGTGTATGACTCGTATGAATGTGGAGGAATCTAGAGAGGTGTGTCAGGATAGAGTAGTGTGGCGGTCCATTCTCTCTGCCTACCCCTGAGTAACGGCGTGATGGTTTGTTGTTGTTATGTCAATGTACACATTTTTTACTGAAACATGTCTGTGTTAAGTGAAATAAAGTTTTGGAACACTAATTGTAATTTTATTCATTCAAATTTTATGGTATTATTCAGGAAACAATAAATAATGGGATTTTTGTATTTGACGGGAAAAAAAATATTTTTTTAAATTTGTAATTTTTCTCGTACGCCAATGTCCCTTTCCACTCGCCCGCATTCATTCATTCCGCCGTTCATTCATCGAAACGCCCCCCTTCCAACCCACTCAAACCATTTTCTTAAATAATACTGCTCCCCCCCCCCCCCCACCCGATCCCCACCCTTTCACTAAACTAAGGGGGAACTACTTACTTCCGGAAATTTCTTTACGATGTTTCCTACGAAGCGAAACGAAAGTCGGATCCGGATCGTGGCTAGGAAATCGTGCATGCACAAGCGAACGCATCAAAATGTTTAGTTTATTCAAAACAAATATATTTTAAAATTACTTTCTTAAACCCCTTTTGAACAAAACCTAAAAATAAATCATATTCGTAAAATATATTTTTTGTGAGACAGTGTTAAAAATACGATATTAAAATATTTAAAAAATATTATTTTATAAAATCGTTAACTTTAAAATACTCTTATTAAGTATCTCGATGTATTTATGAGTTGTTCAGCTGTTTCGCAAAACAGCAAGTGTTACAAACAAGTAAACTAAAGTTGTTTTCTAACATTTGATGATGTCAACATAGGCTGTCGAAACAGCTGTCGCGACAAACTCGTGCAATCAAATCGGGATAGTGGCGAAACAGTGGCGAATTTTATATGAATTAAAATATTGTTTTTTCCACTTTTTAGTTTATTTTTATCGACATGTTTCGAAGACTTTACACCTTCGCCATCGGAAGAACGACAGTTTATATCGTTCTTCCGATGATGAAGGTGTAAAGCCTTCGAAACAGTTCAAGAAAAATCAAAAAAACATTATTTTAGTTCATCCAAATTCGCCACTGTTATTACGTATCGCGATTTCATGATTCTGTCGCGACAGCTGTTTCGCCAGCCTATGAAAAGTGGAAAAAATGTGTTTTAATTCATATAAAATAGTCATTATGAAATTCCATTGTTAACGTCTTAAGTTTATCAAAAATCAATTACTTTGTTTTCAATTTAAGCATGTTATAATGTTGAAATACGAGTATCGTAGTGTTTCGGTGAAAACAATGGATTATTTAATGATTTTTTTGTAAAAAAAAATTTGTTCCCTTTTTATGTTGTGGTATTGTTTTCTTTGTCCAAAACTGAAGATTGCGTTCATGTTTTATGCTAGAATGGGCGTTTGACTATGAATGAACTGCATCTGTTTGAATGGAATGCCATATTATCACGCCGCCTACCGCCTCGCGTTAACCCCGGATCGTTCGGTAATGAGAATATTTCCCTCGACGTATGTGGGATTTTGATGGCCATATTTTCTTAAGCTTGTGTAGGCTTCTAAAAGGTAATCCCAAAGCTAGCACCCTTCAATCTTACCCATGCCCACCGGGTATTTTGACCTAGAAGATGTACTGTGAATTCTGCATTTTTAAACTAACTAACTAACTAACCATCACGCCATTTCCACGAAGGGGTAGGCAGAGAGGATGGATCGCCACAATGCTCTGTCCTGGCATACCTCTCGGGCTTCCTCTACATTCATCCATCGTACCATGAACGCACGTCGATTATTCCAACTTCGAATGTGACCGCCTTTTAGTAATTGATTAATTTGGTCATGCCATGTTTTCCTCGGTCGTCCTCGGCTTCTTTTTCCACTCACGCTGCTTGTGTACAACTTTTTAACCATTTTACTCTCATCCATTAGTTCCATATGTCCAAACCATCTCAGGGATCCTTTTTTAATTTTATCCATGATGCAGTCATCTGCCCTACATTTCTTTCTTATTTCATCGTTCGGTATTCTATCGTACAACGTTTTCCCTGCACATTCTTCTTAGTGATCTAATTTTTATGGCGTTTATCCTGCTTTCATCCTTCTTTTGCCAGATTCACTTCCATATAATAGTGTTGGCACTAGAACTCCACTGCCATCTTTGCTTCTGTGGATATATTTATATTTGCAGTAATGACTGCATGTTTAATATTTCATTTTTTACGTTGTACCTACACAGCACACTTTATTACAAAAATAAAAATTAAAAACAAACATGTTTCGGACACAGAAGCCCTTCATCAGTGATATACTCGTATGATAAATATTATATAACAACAACAAACCATTACGCCGTTTCACTGCAGGGGTAGGCAGAGAGAATGGACCGCCACACTACTATATCGCTTCCTCCACGTTCATACTACGAGTTATACACGCACGTCGATTCTTCCAACTTCTTACATGACCAATCTTTAAAATTTGATTATTTTGGTCATGCCATGTTTTCTTCGGTCTACCTCGACTCCGTTAACGTATGCTTTCTTAACCATTATTTCTCCATCCATGTGCTCCATATGTCCGAACCAACGCAGCGATCCTTTCATAATTGTATTCATAATGTATCTTTTTCCGCCCTATATTCCTTTCTTATATCAGCATTCGAAATTCTGTCGTTCATCGTTCTACCACACAAGCGTCTAAGGGACCTCATCGCTACCGTATTTATTCTGCTCTCAACGGCCATTTTCGCGCTCATTGATTATATAAATATTTTAAGTGGCGATGAGGTTCGCAACCCATCACACCGCGTCTCTCGCGATGGCGAAAAGAGAAGAATAGAGTGCCGCATCGATTAAAGTGTGGCAGTCCATTCTTTCTGCCTACCCTTTCGGGGAGACGGCGTGATGGTTAGTGAGTTAGTTTTACAAAATTAAAAAAAAAAACGTTGATGTGGTCAGTTTTGACAGATGTTAAAATGATTTATTTCGGAACGTTTATGCTTTTGTTATAACAAATATTTTGAATAAATATAAAATAATATTTTAAAGTTCTTATTGGGGTCCAGGTATTGATTTTTCAAACTGACGAAACATGTTTGTTTTTTAATTTTTATTATTGTATAAATGTGTAAAAAAAATAAATTAATGTTTCCGCAACACGAAGTTATGGCGAATATAGAAGAAATTCTGCATTATTTGTTTGAACGATGATGATGAATCTTATTACTAAACAACGTATTTTTTATGAAAGAACGTGCGATTTATCCTACTATATTTTATTGATTTATTTTATCGACTGAAGCAAAGATGGTAGTCCACCATGGGGTTTTAGTGCTAACCCCTGTTTATGGAAGTGAAGCTTGGAGCTGGCATAATAAAGATGAAATAATTATAAGTGCCGTAGAATTGAGATCACTTAGAAGACTGCGAAAACGATATGTGATAAAATACCGAACGACGGAATAAGGATGAAATGTAAAGCAGATGATTGCATCGTAAGTAAAATTAAAAATGGATCACTGAGATGGTTTGGACTTATCGAACGGATGTACGAGTATTAGAGAAGAAAGGTTAAAAAGTTGTATACAAGTCGACATAAGACGACCTTCGTGGCAGAGTGGTCAGAGCTCTGACTTCCATACCGAAGGTCCAGGGTTCGATTCCCGGCGATGGCAGTGTGATTGTCACACTGTCTTTGGTCTGGTGTAGAATTCGCGTGACAATAAAATGGCGATATATTGGCTACCTATCACACGTCACGAGAATCAATATAATAGCTAAAAAATAAATTGTATATAGTAATTGAGTTCAAAACGACCTGTTTTATACAAAAAAAAATATTGCAGGTGGAAAGAGAAGCCGTGGAAGACTAAGGAAAAAATGGCATGACCAAATTAATAAATTATTAAAAGACGGCTACATTAGAAGTCGGAAAAATTGACGAGCGTGCATGTTACGATATATGAATGTAGAGGAACTGAAGAGGTATATCAGAACAGAGGTGTAATTCCTACTTTAAGGCCGTGCCACACTGTTTGAAACAAGCTTTCCACAGGGGTGACCTTGGTGGAGAGCTGCGGAGCCCACGGTTGGTGTAGAATCCACATACTGTTGTAAACAAGCTCTCCACATGTGGAATGCGTGTTTAAACGGTGGACCCACACGCATACTATGCGCGTCCGTCCACAAAGTTTGTTAAAGGTCAAACGAATTTTGGTTTCAAACAAGTGTCTACACAGTTTTAAACCGCCGGTGGAGACCGATGTGGAGAGCTTGTTTAAAACAGTGTGGCACGGCTTTTAATGTGCGTTATGGTCTACGTGCTTATGTAAAATCGTTGTCAGTATGTACTGTATTTAAATTTTCGCCGTGTTAAATTTATTACGCCATTTGACGTCATTTGGCGACACTCGCGAATGCCCCCGCATGAATTATTATTTCCCGGAAATTAATGAAAATTTTTTCTCTGATGTCTTTTATCGATGTTTTTCCTTATTGTTTCCCAATTTGGTAGTGCCAGCCTTTGCTTTTCAATTAACCTTTGACATTCAAATGTTGCGGCGCCTGTGAACCAATCGGTTTGCATATTTAAACCTACATCACCGACGTCATAAGCTTCGTAAATCAATATTGTTCAAGATAATCAAATGATTTTACTGAAATCTCTTGATGGAAGTTCATTTTAAATAATAATTAAATAAAACGATGTTTTTAAACTACTTCCACTTTTGTCTTTATTTAGACAGCGACCGGTTTCGCCAGGCTCGCTGGCATCGACAGACTGGTGACACTATTGTAAACTTAGTCCTTTATATACATACAGATCAGGGGATCAATATTGTTTAACTCACAAGCACGCTCATTGTATCCATGGAGTATCAATGCATTTCTCTACATCTGTTTCTCCTGCAATTTTCTTGTTCTTGTTCTTCCTCAGCCTATTCCCGTCCACTCCTGGACAAAGGCCTCCTCCATTTGCTTCCATGTTATTCTGTCCTGTGCAGACTGCATCCAGGTTATTCCGACGTGTCTGTTTAGATCATCCTTCCACCGTAGTTGCGGTCGCCCTGCACTTCTCTTCGTGGTCCACGGTCTCCAAGTCAGCAGTCTTCTTGTCCATTTTTCATCTGAGGTTCAGGCTACGTGACCCGCCCATTGCCATTTTAGAGTCGCCACCCGGTGGATGATGTCAGTGACCTTTGTTTTTTCTCTCACCGTATCGTTTCTGACTCTATCTCTTAGGCTTATTCCTAACATGGCTCTTCGGGTCACTCGTAGTTTCTCGGCACTTAGTTTGGACAATGTAACAGTTTCAAGACCATAAGTACCAACTGGCGGAACGCAGGCTTCATAGACTTTTCGTTTCTTGTTCTTAGATAATTAAAATCACCACTGTTAAGCTCCATAAAATATCATTTTTTGGCCATGTAACTAGAGGCAGCAAATACACCGTACTTCAGCTCGTGGTGAAGGGGAAGATCGAGGGTCGGCAGAAGACTGCTCTCCTGGCTTCGAAACTTCCGATAATGGACCGGCGTCAGAACTGTGGGGGAGCTGTTTCGCGTCGCCCAGGACACGGAAGCTTTCTTCCAAATGGTCCTCAACGTCGGGGAGACCCGACAGGACAGGAAATCTCCTGATAGAAGTTCATTTTAAATAATATTTTAATAAAACGATGTTTCTGAGGACTACTTTTTGTCTTGATTACAATATTGACGACCTTCGAAGCAGAGTGGTTCCCATTCCGATTCCGAAGGTTCTGGGTTCGGCAGTGTGATTGTCACACTGTCTTTGGTTTGGCGTAGTATTCTCGTGACAATAAAATGGCGATAGATTGACTACCTGTCACATGTCACGAGAATCAATATATCAGCTTAAAAACAAATTGTGTACTGTAATTGGGTTCAAGCAACCTGTTGTATATGTAAAAAAAAAATGACCGGATTCGCCAGGCCCGCGGGCATTGACATACTGGATCCAGCATATTTTATTTCATTATTATTTCTTGTTCTATTTCTTCTCATATGTTTTAATATTATTTCAAATTTATAACAAAAACAAACTAACTAATTAACAATCACGCCGAAGGGATAAACATAATGAATAGACAACCACACTGTTCTTTCTAGACATACTTCACTAAATTCATTATCATTCATACGTCGTGTCACGCGCGCGCGTCTATTTTTCCGACTCTTCATCTGGCAGACATTTAACATTTCATTCATTCGATCGTTCCACGTTTTCCACGGTCTTCATCATCAATGTATGCGAATTAAAACGTACGTGCTTCGGGGCGCAGAAACCCTTCATCAGTCTGCCGCGCGCCACCCTGTATATACAAATTTTTCATTAATGTGGTGGTAAAAAACGGTATTCTGTAAAAAAATAATTATATACTGCCTAAACACCCTTAAAAATATTGATCATTTTTATTAAGTGTCAATTTTATGTTGGTAAGTGCTTTCTTCGGCAACCCCCGACGGCATTTTATTACAGCATTTGAGATAACGAGTCAGTGAGATTCAAGGCTATTTTTATCGTGACCTGTCGGTATCGGCTGATAACTGTCCAGTGTAAATGGACTTTTAAAATGATTTTTTTTTTCGAAAGTTTTATGTAGGTAATATAGAAGAAAAACAGTCATTTCAAAATTCGTATTATTATTTTTATTTATTTATATGATATAGAAGCAACTACACTCAACTGCATCTGCATCAAACTACTGAATCTGCAGAATTTTGCAGCTAATTTAATCGGGTGTTTCAATACGAATTGTATTTTTACACCATTCACACACGTGTGTGTATTCGTAGACGTGCGAGATAGATTTTATAGGTTCCTCGGATATTTATAGTCCCTGTCACGCCGATGCACCGGCCCCAGTGAGATTCGAACCAGACACCGGTTGACTAGCGACCAAACATCATAAACTACTCCGTGGATCAAAGGAGCGCCCCCTCCCACTACCACCCTCCCCCACAGCCGCGTGCTCGTGTCCCGAGAGATTTATCACGACTTCTACTCTCTCAGTATTAAAGACGATAATTTTACATTCCACCATGGGAATATGACAAACTTATACTATTTTAAAAATCGAATATTATATTATATATTTTTTTCAATCATAGTTTGAGTCGTACTGCTTTTAACGAAAAACTTTTTTTTAAATGCATGGCTCTATTTCTTATTACCATACATTTTGTGTTATATTCTCTAAGCATCATTTTCTTAGAAAAACTAACTACCCATCACGCCTTTCCCCGGAGGGGTAGGCAGAGAGGATGGATCGCTACAATGGCTTGTCCTGGCATACTCTCGGGCTTCCTCTACATTCCTACATCGTACCATTCACGCACGTCGATTACACATTTCATTCATCTTTCTTTCCATTCCTCCTCTTACATTCCACGTACCAATCCGGCACTCCACCCTCCTCTGTTCGCCATCTCGGGAGATGCGGTGTGATGGGTTGCGTGCCTCATCGCCAATTTCTTAGTATTTACATTTTTCGCCTTCATTTTCTTAGTATTTACATTTTTTAATTTTAAATATAATTTATCACATTTATTAATACCTTTGCAAAGCGAACCTAGAAACCGACGTTTTCATTAATATTTAATATGGAATTTTACTTCACTTGGAGTTTTACAATCTTGAATAAAAGTAAGTTTGTTTTTGTAACCCTGACAATGCGAGAACGAAACCGGTTGATTCAAGAAAACAAAATCCGTAAAAATAGGACACCTTCTTCTTCTTCGAATACCCTACAGCGATTAACCTTGGCCCCCATTATTCTTCCCCCTTCAACTCCTGTCCTCTACTTCGACCCTCCAACTTGTAATTCTCACTATGTATTTTTTTTTACTTATTGTTTTAATTCTGACACTGAGTGTCAGAAATGAAGACGCTCGGATATATATATCTGGCAAGACACTGCAAGAGAGGATAAGGAATACACGGATAAGGGAGATATGCGAGGTCGAGGGTGTCGTTAGGTGGGGAAGGCAAAGGAGAATATACTGGTATGCACACGTGAGGATAGTGGCTCCATCCACACTCCCCTTCATGCCAGTCCCCGGGCAGACCACCAAAAATATGGATCGACAGCTGGGAGTCGACTTCGCAGGAGGCCAATTCCTCTTAAGAAACAGGCCACTAGGCCTACACTAAGAATAATAATAAGAAGAAGATAATTTTATTTATTGTTTCTTATACAATGTCGTAAAATTCTTCGAGTATGTTAAATGTGTTAAAAACTTCTGTTTTTGAGAAGTTTTATTATATCGTATGGAATTGACATTATCAAATAATTGACCTTATTAAATCTTGCTAAGACATTATCAAATAATTGAGGCGTAAATCTGTATTTTTTATTTAGTTTTTATATTGCCCCCATGAAGCTTGGGTAAAAGTGAAACTATTATAGTTGACGTAATTACAATTCCGTGGTTAACGTGCAAAGTGTCATTTAAAGTATACTTATTATTATATTTAAATATTTGTTAATTTGTGAAGTATTTATTCACCCAAGATTACCTACACGAGTGGTAACAGTACAGCGGTGTCATTACGTTTGTTCGTCATTTGGTGCTATTTTTACGAAAGGCAGCCATTTGCCCAAGAGCGGCCGTGAATGAGCGCGACTCTCCCACGCTCCGTCCTATTGTGGATTCTTCAACAAATTTTAAAGCGGTTTGGCGTTCCTCCTTCTCATTACGCAGCCTCAAGAGTTTGAGTAAAATTACACGTTGATGGTGAATAATGTATGAATAAAGAAGAATGAGTGATGGTGAAAGAATAAAGATAATTGGGGGCGTGACTCAGTTCTCCTCCGAGTTCGTATAATTGTTATCTTTACTATTTTGTATAGCGCTTAGCTCCGCCGTTAATCTATTCAGGTTAATGATATAAGGAAACTTAGGCTTATTTTGCAGTATTACGGCTTAATTCACTGTTTAAAAACTATAAATGCGTGTTTAGTGTAAACGGGAAAAATGTTATTATATTTGATTATGCTCAATCTTTTGTGCTTTTCGGCATTTTAGCATACTTAAATTATGTCATTCTTTTGTTAACGATTTTCGTAAATTGTCTAGTTTTGCTATTTTATAATAATGTTATTATTATCAAATATGTCTTGCAACAACAAAATCGCGAACGTATAGAGTTTTTCATTAAGAGCGCTCGAACTTTGAAATGAAATAAAACCACGTGTCTAAGTGATATTGCTACAATTTTTTTTAATTTTAAAGGACACTTGGACTTGGACTTGGATCTTCTGGCTTACAGAGGTTCAGCTCATGTGGCTATTCCTCTTACGTCTGATGGGAACATTGTTGGAAGGTGATTTGGTGGGTTGTTAGTTTATTCGGGGGCATGTTCAATGACATTATGTATGGAATATAATTTCGGCCGATGCTCGAACTTTGACAGCGTATAGCGGCGGGTTAAAATTTTGGTAAAGCGATAGCCGTTAAATTTGACAAGAATATTTATTTAGTCTTGACACTTCACCGCGGAACGGTACACGCTTCAACAACGCATTGAAATTGTTAAAATTTCATTTTTTTTTATCAAAATTAGTCTTCGCCAATTTATGGCATTCATGGCCGTCGTTTAATGCATACATTTGAGACTCTTGTGGCTTAAACTGGATGATGTGGATACCGACAACTTATGGTTCCAACAGAACGGTGTTACGCAGCACACAGCGCACGCCACGATGGACATTCTGCAAGAGCGATTAAAAATGGAGCGTCCCTTTTGAAAGACCCTACACAAAACTTGCCTTCGACCTATAAAATTCCAAACGCCTTGACACCACTAGAATAAAAAGTCTATTTATAAACAATTTTATATTATTTAAAATAATATCACTGATGAAGGGCTGGTTAGTCCGAAACATGTTTGATGTATTATATATATATTTTTTTAAATAATTGTGAGTGCTGTATATAAAAAGAAACATTTAATAGAACATAGAAGATATTATAATCTGTTGTTTTATTTTTGCATTTATTGTAAATAATTGTACAAAAAATTAAATCTCTATATAACCCAACCTAGCCGCTCTGTCTGCCCGACTTCGAATTCGAATTTTGAAATTTATTTTAATCCATCTATTTTTTTACACATGGCTTCGGTGATGCAAGCCATGTGATCAGTTTCCCGCCTTCTGGTGTGTCTCCTCGCGATTGCCGATCCCTTAATTGATTTAAATTCGACACCAGCAACAGCCGTTGGGCTGTCACCGGCTCCCGAATAAAATTGAACGATTAATGCGGTTCGTTCATTCGGTTGAAGGGTTCATCTAGATTCCATTTTTAAGAGCGCTGTTTATCACAGCGGTAAAGCAAACTTGAATGAAACGTGCGTTACCGCGTCGCGTGTATTGAGCACATTAAATATTTATGGTTTGCAGCAAGCATGTTTTGGTTGAGTGTGCTCTGCCGCAGTCGAATGCCGTGTTCCTGTCTGTGAGCTTCCTCTGCTCTGTATTGGAGTAATTGATGACTGCCGTTCACCGTTCCCCTGCTTGGCTTTATGAATGAATTGTCTTAATGTGTTCCAAGAATAAACGCGCTAAAGGAACTTTAATTGACAACGAAAATATCTTGCCTCGGGTACAAATTTGTTTTTGTTTTGAATGGCTCTTGATTTATTTGTTTCTGTAACGAAAATCTCATCATCATTTTAATTGAGTTTAGATTCCAATTTAATGGTTTATATTCAACTCAAATAATAACTAGTTACATAAATGCATTCTTCTTCTTTTTCTTCGTCAGCCTTTATCGGTCCACTGCTGGACATATGCCTCTTCCCTTCCCTTCCACTCGTCTCTATCTCCTGCCAGCCGTAGCCACATTTTCCCCCCCACGGCAGCAACGTCGTCGGCCCACCTTTTTTGCGGCCTGCCGACGTTTCTCCTATTCTCCCATGGTCTCCACCTTATTATTTTCTGGGTCGGGGGCGAAAAGAGAAGGATGGAATGCCGCATTAGTTAAAGTGTGGCAGTCCATTATTTCTGCCTACCCCTTCGGGGAGACGGCTTGATGGTTAGTTACATAAATACGTTAATAGATATAATATAAATCACGTTATATGGAAATTCACTTTATGTTGACCTTTGAATAACTTAATTTGTTTACTTTTGTACTTCTATACTATTCTGTTTCAGATTGGTTAGATGTTATTATTAAATTTAAGTAATTCAAATTAAACTCCTAAAGTCTCAACGCCTACGATGGGCTGGCCATGTAGAAAGAATGCCAAATGACAAAACATCGAAGATTGTGTCCAGACTCGAAAATAGACCACGTAGAGGAGGATTGAAGGAAACTGGAAATACCTGGAGAATGAAGAGGGATGGCCAGGGACAGGAGCTAGCGAAGGTCTGTTGTGAAGGAGGCCAAATCCCACACTGGAATGTAGCACCGAGAATACTGAATCCGAAAGACCGGCAGAAAATATTGAAATGTAATCTAAACGCACGGTGTGAGTGAACTGTATATTTAAAGGACTTCAATAAGATATTGTATTATATAACATAACATTCAAATAATAGATAATCCAGGAAGAATAAATAAACAACGAACAAAGTGGGAAAAAATTATCTATTGAGTTGGATGGATCAAATGACGTGCGTGGAACACGAAATCGAAGAACTTGTGCTAAGAATTTAGAACAGTCAACAGATTTTTTATTATTAATATTTTTTTTATTCGCACAACTGAATCATTACAAAAAAATTACATGTTTGTATGATAAAAATATTCAAATTATAATCTGAAGAAAATATAACACTTGAAATGTTGACTTCCACCAACGATTCCAAATATGAAATCACTGGGGTCGCTCTTTCAGTACAGTAGTGATAAAATATTTTAACTTATTGAACGCTTAGGTATTAACACTGTGGAATTCCATAGTATTATACTTAGGAAATTGAAAAACTTTGTTTAATCCACTATGTAATAAAAAAATATTTAAAAAACACGACATCTTTCGGAGGATACCTCCATCTTTAGTTGTAAAAATATTCCTCTCTCGCTCTCGTGTATTCAAAATATTCTCGTACTCTTTCTTGTGATAACATCCGGGCTTTTGCCTTCTTCTTTCTTGTTGTAGACCTATGTGGTCTGTTCTCCAGAGTGTTGCTCCTCCTGTGAAGTAGATTCCCAGTTTTCCTTCCATCCTTTTGGAGGTCTTCCACGAGGACGAGTCCCATGAGGCTGATTATGCACCGCGATATAGGGGAGTCTGGTGGTGTCCATTCTTTGAACATGCCTGTACCAATTCCTTTTTTGCTGTCTGCTCCATCTTATGATATCCTCAACCTCACATATCTCTCTTATTCTGGTGTTCCTCGCGCGATCTCTCAGCGTCTTGCCTGCTATCGTCCTCGGTGTCTTCATCTCGGAAGTCCTCATGTTTGGTCCTTACTGTGTCTGTTCTTGCTTCGACGCCATATGTTTTTATTGGTCTTACGCATGCTTTATAGATTCTCATCTTACTCTTAATGGCTATGTCTTTGTTTTTCCATATTGTGGATTTCAGAGCGCCAGAGATTGCAGCTGCCTCGTTTACTTGGGCTTCTCCTCTTATTAATAATTGTTTGCCATCATTCACGGGTCCCTAAGAAAACAGGATAACTAGACGAGAAAATTGGTATCCACTTACAAAAATTCTAGACGAGCGGTCGCGATCTTGAAATTCTTCGGCCTTTCCTCTAGTATCTGAAAATATCTATCGCGATTAACCTCCTCTATGCGTCAAGGGAACCCGCTGTAATAAACCATTATGTCTTAGAACAGCGTCGTTATTCCGGCGAGCGATTATCGTAATATAAGTTCCGAGGCTGCTGGAATCGGTCTGGAGCTAATCCTGGAATGCTTTATCTCGGCTCAGAATGTACCAAACGGAGTGTGTTTCCTGAAATAGGCGACTTTGAACTTGTTTTGGCAGCGAAACAATCCGAAGCGTCTACTAGTAAATTAGTTAAGTAAATATGGATTATTCACCTTAAATATTTTTTCTTAGCATTCTACACGGTGGACGTCTGAACAAATTAAAACCGGAATGCACGTTATAGAGTAGATTACAATAACTAATAAGAATAATAATTAAATAAAACGATGTTTTTTTAACTACTTCCACTTTTGTCTTTATTTAGACAGCGACTGGTTTCGCCAGGCTCGCTGGCATCGACAGACTGGTCCCAGTCAACCACCAGTCTGTCGGTACGGCGAAACTGTAACGAAAGCTCGTCGCTATCTATAAAGACAAAAGTGGAAGTAGTTAAAAAAAACATCGTTTTATTTAATTATTATTTAAAATGAACTTCCATCAAGAGATTTCAGTAAAATCATTTGATTAACTAATAAGAATGTTTTCTAAAAGTTTTATTATAATTTATGCGAATGACATATTTCTGCTGTCTAAGGAATGCTCAAATTTTAACAAAACAGACGTTTTCATTCGTATTCACCTTAAATATTTTTTCTTAGCATTCTGCGCGGTGGACGTCTGAACAAATTAAAACCGGAATGCACGTTATATAGTAGATTACAATAACTAATACTCGTACGAATGAAAACGTATGTTTTCTAAAAGTTTTATTATAATTTATGCGAATGACATATTTCTATAAGGAATTCTCAAATGTTAACAAAACAGAGTTATAAGAATTATAAGAATTGAGGCAGCAAGAGCTACGTTTAATAAAATGAAATCACTCTTCTGCAATGATAACGTAAACTTGAAACTCCGCCAGAGAATGATCAAATGCTATGTGTGGTCTGTTTTATTGTACGGGTGTGAAACTTGGACCCTGAAAGTTATCTCAATGAACAGACTGGAAGCATTTGAAATGTGGCTCCATCGCCGAATGCTCAGAATTCCCTGGGCAGACATGGTTACCAATACCGAAGTCCTGAGGCGAGCTAGAGTTGACAGGGAATTGTTATCAACTATCAAGGTTCGAAAGATCTCATATCTGGGTCATATACTGAGTGGGGAAAAGTACCACCTTCTCCAACTGATATTGGAGGGAAAAATTAAGGGACGCCGAGGGCCCGGAAGGAGACAAATGTCCTGGCTGCGAAACGTGAAGGAGTGGACCGGCATCCGAAGTGTTAAGGAGCTGTTCCGAGCGGCGCAGGACAGGGACAGGTTCGCCGAGGTGATCGCCAACGTTGGGGGGAACCCGACAGGGCACTTGAAGAAGATGAAGAACAAAACAGACGTTTTCATTTGTATTAGTTATAATATTTAATACGGAGTTTTAAATTATTGTTCTTAAAACTATAAATACATTTTATACAGTTATTGTTTTAGATTTCGTATTAATTAATCGACGAGCGTGCATGGCGAGGAAGCGCAAAAAGTATGGCAGGTAATAACAGTTTGGCGGTCCATTATTTCTTCCTACCTTTTCGGAGAGACGGCCTGATAGTTAAGTAGTTAGTTAGTTTTCAATATTTAATTCATTTTTCCGTTTATATTTCAATAATTTCGCAAAAAATACGTTCAAAATATAGCTTTCAACAATTATTATTATTATTTTGTGGAATCGCTCTTTACATCATTACAGCGCGAGCCAAATCGATGTAAAGTGAATATCTATCATATTGATTCTCGTGACATGTGATATGTAGCTAATCTATCGCCATTTTATTGTCACGTGAATTCTACACCAGACCAAAGACAGTGTGACAACCACACTGTCATTGCCGGGAATCGAACCCGGGGCCTTCGGGGTGGCAGTCAAAGCTCTTACCACTCGGCCACGAAAGTCGTCGATAACAATGATAATTATTTTTTTTACCTTTTATATTCTACAGTACTAGATGACGTTATATAATAACAGGAATTATTTTTTTTACATATAGGTGATTATATTTGATATTGATTAGTTTTTTTTTCTCGATGATAGAGTTTATACAGATTACGCTCTATGGATCAAGGATTCCAGATCTGTCGCTCACGAGTTTTTCATATCCAGTTTATGATATTTTAATAGTGAGTTTAACCAAATCAATTTTTTTTATATGTTCTTTAAAAAAATTAAAGAGATTTTTTTCTCATGCGTTTCAGAATCAATTAAGAAGAGATGAAACACCCCTATTGTCATCTTGTCTGGTCGTTAAAACTTTTATTTGTGCTGCTTTATTTTCATTCCTTTCTTAGTCCCGAGCATGCGCAGTGCTTTGGATTTTGTAGTATTACTTTGGTCCTCTAAATTGTTCTCAACTGTTTTTTTTCCCTCCTGTTCTCTACTGAAAAGTTCTTGTGTAAACACTGGTTAATGGATTAACAAGCGAGAAAACATCTGAGCCCTCGAGAGCGCAAAAGACGACGCTGTATAGTGAAATTGACTGAATCAATTCGAACAATTTACTTAATTATCACAACTTAAATTGAATCCATTATTTAAGAAATGTTTATAGTCAAGTTTACTATGCCGCGGTGTCAGTCCGCTCCCTGTAACGAATGCCCTGTGACTCCCATGGTAATTTATGAAAATAGCATTTCTCTTTCAAACGTTAACTTATTTTAGTAGTTTGATTGTTGCCGCTTCCATACCGGACGAAACACACAAAAAGCTCTTTTCGTTACTGCGTTAGTGTTTACTCAACTAAAACTCTGCATACGTACATTTTGAATTTTATTTATAACATTTTATCAGTTTAATAGCCGTGAGATTTTGTCGAGTTCAATCTGCTGCGGCGGCGGCGTCTGCTTTCCGTGGAATTGGGCTGGTGTACTTCCGCTCTAGCCGGCCCTAAGAGGGAGTTCTTAATTAAACAAACGAGGATATTAAACAGTTTATACGTTGTATTAATTTTGGTGGGAAAATATTTTTATCTTGCCTTAATTTTCATCTCAACTGAGCCCTTCGTATTAATGTTTCGATTATAACGAAGTTAAAATCCCATTACGCGTATTTACGAGCATGTTGAGTTTTTATTAATCAAAATGGTGTTTTTTTTTTAGTTTATTTATCTCTGCGAACTTTAAATGCGGTATACCTACATCATCGTTTATACTAGTGATTCAACAGACCTCTGCTTCTGCTTCCGCAACTGCGGAAGTTCTGCTCGTTTTTTTTTACATCCGTTTCTGTTTCCGCAACTTTTATAACGGAACTTTGAAGAATCCATGTTAAGTAAGAAAGAAGACCACCAAGACTCGATTACAAATAATGAGAATGACAATCTATTTTTGATTTAATTTTACATTATACATTTACAGTATTTATTGTTTCTTAAACATTGATGTAAAACTTTGTCAAACTGTGCAACTGAGTTCTACGTCATAGTTTAAGAAAAAAATTACAATTTATATATTATATTCCACAATGCCAACGTTAACTGGTCTTGCATTAATGTACAATAGCTATGGCTAAGAACAAAGTGGGACTTTATATACCCTTAACCCTCCCTCGCTCTCTAACAAACGTAAAGCGTCCCTTACACGGTCAATGATATTGACAATACAGTATGATATTGACAATAATATTGATCATATAAGGTGAAAAACCTTTTTTTTATGAATCAAAACACTGGTTTTTTCCACTTTTGAGTTTATTTTTCTCGACATGTTTCGAAACCTTACACATTCATCATCAGGAGAACGATATAAATTTGGTTTATATCGTTCTCCCGATAAGTTTATCTAAAAAAAGGTGAAAAAAGAGTGTTGATGGTCGATATTGATGAAATCCAGATTTTCTGATCTCAGGGCGTCAATATTTAAAAGTGGGAATTGGGATATTGTCAATATCCCCAAGGAGTAAACGACTATATCAATATTATTGACAATTCTGGTATTGTCAATCATATTGATCGTGTTAGGGCCAATTAAGAGGAATAGCCATTAGACCTGAACATCTAGAAGATCTTCGTCTATATTTAAAAAAAATATTGAATATTGTTGACAACGTCAGTTTTCTAGATGTTATATTTTATGGATGTGACTTGTTTCGCCTTGGTCGAAATAAGACAAGAAGATAATTATGATTATCTCCAACGTTACAACACTTGTTGGGTCTCAGCTTCTTCAAAGAAACGTCTCTATCATGTCCTGTCTCTGGCCGCCACCTCCCAGTCTTGGTGGTATGCGTAATGGGTCCGAGGATTCTTCAGAGAGTTTTCCTTTCGAAGCAGTTTAGTTTCGTTTCATCACGTTAAGGAAGTGTCCAGGTTTCCGAGGTATATGTTAAAACTTGTCCAATCAATGTTTTATATAGTGGTAATTGTTTTTTTTTTTTTTTTTAATCTTAGTTGGATATTATCATTTTGTAATACTCATTTGAATAAATTTAATATAATTTTACTTTGTGTTACAACACATTTTTTATTTTCACTGAGCTCAGACATGTTTCGGATACAAGTAACCTTTATCAATTAATACTTCTTATGCCTTATTGAAGACCTATGCGGTCTGTTCTCCAGAGTGTTGCTCCTCCTGAGAGGTAGATTCCCAGCTGTCCTTCCATATTTTAGGAGGTCTTCCACGAGGACGAGTCCCATGAAGTTGATTATGCAATGCAATATGAGGGAGTCTGGTAGTGTCCATTCTCTTAACATTACCGCACCAGTCCCTTTTTCGCTGTCTGCTCCATCTTATAATACACTTTTTACAATTTATTTTAATTAATTTTAAGTTAAAATTGTATACATTGATAAAGGTTACTTGTAACCGAAACATGTCTGAGTTCAGTGAAAATAAAAAACGTTGTAACACAATGTTTAATTATATTTATTCAAATATGAATCCACGACACAAAGTGAAGACGAATATAGAAAAAAATATAATAAACTTCTAGAAAACTGAAGTTTTATTCAATATTGAATATTTTTAACAATGCGTTTAATGAAATTGAATCTTAGATTTTTTTGCCCGTACATAATATGAATTCAGTTAATTTCTATCCAATTTAAAATGAAATTAAATGGGAGCAGCCTCATAATTAGTGTAAATAATTCACACGTGAATGCCACGAACACGCAAAATCTGCAATAGAGATAAGGTAATTAAGCTTTATGTAATTACGTATTTTTCTTTAACGCGTTAACCCTTGTGTGCATTCTTCTCTCCTAAACTTTCCCATTTATTTGGGGTCGACTCTCCAAATTGAAAATCGTCCGGCTTCTTCCAGGCTTCATCGTCAGATTAGGCCATCCCGCTGTCGATTTGCACTAATTTCATGTCGCATTTGACGGTTTACAACCAAGTTAATACTCATTAATATGATTTAAACAAGATATTATTCCTAATGTATAACAATTTTAATATAGGCCTCTCAAGTGATAATAAAAACAAGTTTTATGTACAAATAATTAACTAATGATCACGCCATCTCCCCGAAGAGGTAAGCAAAAAAATGGACCTATTTTGTTCTATCTTGTCATACTTCTTTCGTCTCCTCGTCGACCTTCGTGGCAGAGTGGTAAGAGCTCTGACTTCCATACCGAAGGTCCCGGGTTCGATTCCCGGGGATGGCAGTGTGATTGTCACACTGTCTTTGGTCTGGTGTAGAATTCACGTGACAATGAAATGGCGATAGATTGGCTACCTATCAATGTGTATACAGTAATTGGGTTCAAGCCTGTTGTATACAAGACATCGTGTCATGCACGCACGTCGATTTCTCTAATTCTCGCGAGGTGATATTTAATATTTGATTGATTCGTTCCTGCCACGTTTTCCGCGGTTTTCATCTATTTCTTGTTCCGTTTTCATCGTTAACATAAATATACTTTATTTACCACCATTTCTTCAATTATTTTTTATAAATGTCCAAACCATCTTAAAGATCCTTTAATTTTTTTGTTCCTGATACTTTCATTCGCATTGCATGCATTTCTTATATTTGCATTTGACACTATCATATACATATTTACCACAGATTCGTCTATGTAAGATCTCATTTCTATGACATTTATTCCACTTTCATCCTTCTTTTACCAGTACCATGCTAAGATTGCCATTCTCCAGAATAAAGCAATGAGAATAATTTTAAGGAGAAGCAGATATGCCAGGATTAAAGTGATACTGAAAGAACTAAAAATTATGTCATTTAAAAAAATAATTACATACAACGTTTTATTACTAATACGCAAAATTGTTAATGGGCACACCTCCCAATAATGTTTTAGAAAGATAAAAAGTAACCAACATAAACGTCAATATGAAACAAGAGAGAAAAATAAACTAAGGCTCCTAAGAAAAAAAAAACAAATCTCAGAATTCCCTTATGTATAAAGCATTTAAAATTTATGAAAATATACCGGAGGATGAAAAAGTGTGCAGAGCATAAAAAAATTTGAATAGAATTAAATAAATATGTAAACAAAATGTAACCTTATATTGATGTGTACTCGTATGTGGAATAATATAATTGAATGTTTAATTGTTTTTATTAGTGTTATGTACCTACATGTGTACTATTTCAAATAAATAAATAAACAGATGGCAATGCACAATGGTGTTACTATACCGACCCTTGTGTTGGGAAAAGAAATTTTGTATATATATTTGTATTTAAAAATTTCACATTTCTGGGTTAAAATCCAACACACTGGATGCAATGCAGAAATTCCACCGGCGGGTGATGACGCTGATCGCTGTTATCTCGGCTTTATCTCGATCTTTTTTCCACTTGCAGGCCCTTGAAAGAATTATTTTATTACCACGCCATTTGCATATTCGCCTGCGCATGCGTGAGCGGCGCTACCGGCGCGCGCCCGCCGGAAGACATCAGCCTTCCCTATCTATCTAATTAGGGAGAAAGATAATTGCCCGCACCCACCACCCAGAACCGAGAGAGGGATCGGATTAGTCGAATGCATCGCGAATGCAATCAATTGCATATCAAATACTCCCAACGAACTTCTAAAGAAAAAATAATAATAAAGATTTTTTTAGTGTTAGACGTTATCTATATAATTAGGGAGAAAGATAATTGCCTACATCTACCTCGCAGAACTGTAAGAGGCATCAGATTAGTTGAATGCATCGCGAATGCAATCGATTGCATATCAAAAACCCGTAACTAACTTTTGAATAAAAGGATATTAAACGAACAAACAAACCATCACGCCGTTTCCCCCTAGGGATAGGCAGAGAGAATGGACTGCCACACTACTCTATCCTGGCAAACCTCTCTAGATTCCTCCACATTCATACAACGAGTCATACACGCACGTCGATTCCTCCGACTTCTAACATGACCAACCTTTAAAATTTGATTAATTTGGTCATGCCATGTTTTCCTCGGTCTGTCTCGACTTCGTACCCCATTTACATCATTAACGTATACTTTCTTAACCATTCTTTCTCCATCCATGCGTTCCATATGTCCGAACCAACGCAGCGATCATTTCATAATTTTGTTCATAATACCTTCTTCCGCTCTACATTCCTTTCTTATATCAGCATTTGAGATTCTGTCGTATATCGTTCTACCACACATACGTCTTAGGGACCTCATCTCTACCGCATTTATTCTGCTCTCATCCTTCTTCTGCCAGTTCCATGCTTCGCTTCCATACATTAGGGTTGGGACCATTAGGATATTAAAGATTTTTAAAAAACGTTGGACTTTATGTATTTAATTAAGAGATAATTGCATATTAAATACTTGCAATGAACTTTTCAATTAAATAATTTTAAGAAATTTTCCAATGTGTCATTTATTGAGACATGATTTTATTTATTTCGCCTATAAACAAAATGCACAGATTTTGTACAGTACCAGTCTCAAGGAAAAAAATATTATATTAATTCTCTATCGAAAAGAATTTTTGTGTTTAACAGTTTATTATTATTATTATTATTTGTTGTTACTCAAATAACGATCCTAAATTATTATATTTATTGAATTCCATTTTAAATATCTTATATTGATTATATTAATTTTATTATATTTTATGTGAATAACATGTTTCTCTTTGCTAAAGAATTATAAAATGTATTGTCTGTTATTTATTATTAATTCGATTGAAATCGTCTGTTTTCTAGAAGTTTTATTATATTTTATGGGGGTCATACTGTCGCCTTGCAAGGGTACAATCAAATATTTATTAATGCCCTTACAAGGCGACACGTGTCTCTCACATAAAATGCGATAATACTTCAAGAAAACAGATGTTTCATGAATTTTAAATTGTTTATTTAAATTAATCTTTGTACGTTGTAATCTTCCTTCTTAACTCAATTAATTATTTTTCTTGCCTTTTTTTCGTGTCGTTAATTTTGAAATATCTTTAGAATTTTAGAAAAGAATCAGAATCGATGTATTATATATTTTGTTTTAAAAAGAATTCCTACGATAATATTTTGAATGCATACATGCAATGCAACATATGAATTAATTCATAAAAATTGCGCTCTATAAATCATCCAATTTATTATTATTATTATTATTATAATGCAAGAGAACGAGAGAGAGGAATACATCGATTCTCTCCGCAAGTTAATCGAAATGCGCTCGATGCGCATACCCGAAATCTTTCTAGATTATTTTGAATTTTGTTCTGATTATTGTATGACAGTAGTGAAGAATAAAAAAAAAACAACAAATCATTTAAAAAATCTTGTCTTAATACACTATCTTTTCTATTAGCAACGCGTAATAAAATTTAGAGTATTTAAAAAATTCACAATAGTAAGTAGTCTCACTCAGTACATTTACCTCTATTTTTTCTAACTGTGCGATTCGTCCATCTTCTTATGAACGTTCTGCGGAATTCAAATGTTTTTTTTTATTAACCTCATCACATTTACATATAAGTATTGTGTTTCCTCTCATAATTCATTTCCCGTGCTGATATGCAGTAAATAATACGTATGTTCCTATGGCGGACGTCTCGGGTGGGGGTACCTGCGGGAATAAATGTGTGAAAATGCGAAAGGAAGTTAATTATCGTATTCTTTACAAATGAAATGCACCTCTGGAGTAATGAACTCACTTGTTAATATATATTAGTTACGCGTTTAAGTTTTTATTTAATAGAATATATGAAGATCTGGGTGTGGAGATAACTATTATATAATAGTTGCAGCGATCTATATAATGAAGTTAAAACCAACTAACTAACTAACCATCACGCCGGCTCCCCGAAGGGGTAGGCAGAAAGAATGGACTGCCACTGGTTAAACTCACTATTAATATATCGTAAACTGAATATGAAAAACTCGTGAGCGACAGATCTGGAATCCTTGATCCATAGATCATAATCTGTCATCTCAGTCTCTATCACCCAGAAGAAAAAAAATTCACAACTAACTAACTAACCATCACGCCGTCCCTCCGAAGGGGACGGCAGAAAGAATGGACTGCCACACTTTTCTTTCCTGACATATTTCAACATTCATACATCGTGTCATGCACGCGCGTCGATTTCTCTGACTCCTCACGTGGCCGACATTCAAATAAATCGATTATTTGATCATGCCACGTTTTCCTTGGTCTTCCTCTATTTCTAGTTCCATTTACATCGTTAACATATACTTTTTTACCATTCTTTCTTCATTCACTCTTTACATGTGTCCAAACCACCTTAACGTGGAACAGGCTGCCCTAGAATATCCACAATCAAGACAACGAAGGAGTGTTCAGAACCTCTCTTAAAACTATTATTTTTAAAAGAAGCTTTCCGGACGAAGAGCGCCCTTGAAATAAATCTCTCACAAAAATGGCGCTATACAAATCATCATCACACAAGAAAGAAAAATAATTAGATCTGCAATTGTTTCATTACAAGAGTACGTACAGATACAATCTAACGTCAAAGGTTACGATTCATCTCTACAATAAACGTGACTTAATTTAGAGCCAAAATATTAAATAGCATGTTGAAGGGAAACTTATCAATACAATTATATATAATTTTTAAAACCACAAGTAAAACCGGCATGAGATTACTATTTAGCAACAGTGTTACCCGAAATGTGTTGACCCCTCTAACAGTTTTTTTTTTATAATACCTCCTTGAGTAATTACATAACACCATTTTGAATTCAGCCTTATCGAGCGTGTAAATTGATAACGCGAAATATTTACACCTCAGTTTACACTCCAGAATACCTGAAGTGCATCATTTTTGTAGCGTAACATTTAGTGATGGGATTTATACACATCCTTAATCGATTGGTATTCTTCAATTTAATCCGTATTAAATTTATCATTAGATTATTATAACCCTTCTGTCTAAACTAACTAACTAACAATATTTGATTTATTTGATCGTGCCACGTTTTCCTCGGTCTCCCTCTATTTCTGTTTCCATTAACATCGTTAACATATAATTTTTTAACATTCTTTCTTCATTCATTATTTCCATATGTCCAAACCATCTTAATGATCCTTAAGTTAAGTTTATTACTTTGTATAAAACACTTACTTTTTAAGGATTAATGGTATCTCAATACAGACAATGATGTAAGAGACTAGTGCAATTCCCTTCTAAGGCAACGCCCTTCTAAGGCAATAGAGACGAAGACATCTTCGTCTCTATTGAGATACAAGTAATCCTTAAAATGATAAACCCGCAATGGATAAATCCGAGTTTTTGTCTACAAGTATTTGTAAACATTCAAAATGTTGAACACTAACTTTAGTAAAAATTATACAAACATATTTCGGACACAGAAGCCCTTCATCGGTGATTTTTTAGTTTTTTGTACCTATATACAATTTAAATATTCAAATCAAATTTTCATGAATGTGGTCAGTTTTGTCAGTTAATCAAATGAATTTAACGGACTATTATTCTATTAATATTAATGTAAAGTTTTGCTCTTTGCACGAATTCAATTATTAACTTAAATAATCGATCGTATTGAATAATTCCATCACTAGTTACTGTGTAGTTAGATCGATAGTGCGTAAATGGGTCAGGGTACGGTATTTTGATATTGATGTTTGAACATGAAGGAACCGTGCCCACGAATGTAAATAAATAAACCTACGTTTTTGCGCATTACGTTTTGGAATTGTGCGAATTCAGCTATGAGAATTGAAAATTTTCCAATGTATTCCTTCTGCGGTTGATAAGATATACATTATTTAGATTAGAGAGGATTTATTAGATTGTTAATTTTAGAAATATTGTTAGTGATGCAGTATTGACAGTTTTCATAAACAATACCCCGCTCATCACTAGAAGACTTGCTGGATATCATCGTGTTTATTTATCTTTTATTCTGCTTTACGTTTTGTTTTCTTTCTCTATATGTTTATTAGAAAAACTATCTTTATTGAGACAGTTATTTATATTAATGAATAACGTACTGAAAATATGTTTAAATTTCTCGTGTTAGATTAATGAATGCATCCTTCAAATAAAAACAAGGCTAACTTAGATGGTTCTTCTTTGTTGTAGACTTATAATCATAATAATAATAATAATAATAATAATAATAATATGCTGACTTTTTCAATCGCCGATTTTGTGATGTAATCACCTCAAGGGCGCACTAAGACGTGTTTTAAATCTAAATGTGAACGCTGCATCTGATTGATATTCGCGATCGATTAGAAAGTATAATAGAACAAAATATGCAGGTTTTAAATATGAAAAATATGGGTTTTCAGCTTAGATCTGAAATCTGTCAGATCATCTATGCATCTGAGGGATGAAGGAAGATTGTTCCAAGCTGATGGACCGGCTACCGCAAACGCTCGATCTCCGAAATTTGTACTAGTGGTCTGTTCTCCAGAGTGTTGCCCTCCTGTGAGGTAGACTCCCAGCTGTCCGTCCATATTTTAGGAGGTCTTCCACGAGGACGAGTCCCATGAGGCTGATTATGTAGTGTTATATAGTTGTTTCCAAGAGAAATAGAAGAGGAGCAGTGTCTGGATGGAGATGTGGTGGGTGATAGCATTCTGCGTGGGCCCGTTTTTATTTGTTATATAATTTAATTTATTGTTTGTCCACAGTACTCCGCCATCAGGATAGGGCCCGTCGTGAAGCGAGACGTGATGAAGGCATCCGCCATGCTGGAGCACGAGTCGCAGTATGCCGTGATTCTGGCCTTCGACGTGAAGATAGAGAGGGACGCCCAGGAGATGGCGGACAACCTCGGGGTCACCATCTTCCAGGCGGACATCATATACCATCTCTTCGACAAGTTCATGGCTCACAGGGAAGCCCTGAAGCAGAGGAAGCGGGAAGAGTTCAAGCACATAGCAGTGTTCCCTTGCAAACTCAAGGTAAATAAACCATTGTGTCACATACAATAGAACTAACTAACTAACTAACCATCACGCCATTTCCCCGGAGGGGTAGGCAGAGAGGATGGATCGCCAAAATGCTCTATCCTCTCATACCTCTCGGGCTTCCTCTACATTCATACATTGTACCATGCACGAACGTCGATTATTCCGACTTCGAATGTGACCGCGTTTTAGTAATTGATTAATTTGGTCATGCCATGTTTTCCTCGGTCGTCCTCAGCTTCTTTTTGCACTCACGCTGCTTATGTACAACATTTTAAACATTCTACTTTCATTCATTCGTTCCATATGTCCAAACCATCTCAGGGATCCTTTTTTAATTTTATCCATGATGCAGTCATCTGCCTTACATTTCTTTCTTATTTCATCGTTCGGTATTCTATCATACAACGTTTTCCGTTCATTCTTCTTAGGGATCTCATTTTCACGGCATTCATCCTGCTTTCATCCTTCTTTTGCCAGCTCTAAGCTTCACTTCCATACATGAGGGTTGGCACTAGAACTCCATTGTGTACTGCCATCTTTGCTTCTGTGGATATTTTTCTATTTGCAGTAATGACTTTGAGTGCGCCATTTATTTTATTCCCAGCACCAACCCTTCTTTCGATGTCTTTCTCCATTTTTCCGTCTCTTGTGAACATGCTTTCCAGATACGTAAATTCGGTAACTTGCTCAAATTTCTCGCCCATCGCAATTATAGATATAATAGACGAACGAAAAATACATAGTCTACCCAACTATGAAGTAAACGAAAGCCCAAAATGGTATCTAGAGGTTGATTTCTTACAATTACATAGGGTCTTGAGAATTCTTCTCCGCCCGACTATTGCAGGCCTGATGCCTAACATCAAAGTCCTAACCCCGTCCTTTTAGGGTTTTTGTCTAGGTAGACCCAAGACTGCCTTGGTTTCTCATCCCGACCATAGGAGATCAGTCTATAATGTCATGAGCGATGCACGCTGGGTTTTGCCTCATGATATGGACTCACACCCATTTGTCCATGGCGTCCTGTTCTCTGATAGACTTTCTCCTGACATGGTCCAAAATATGGCATGTCTGGAGCCAAAAATATCATAAATATTGAGTGCAGATCGCAGAATACCTGGTTCTCTATTTTTTTTTAATTGTCATGTTTTTTTTCCGGGCAATAACTTCATATGCAGTAAAAAATGTGCGCAAACCTAATAAAATGCAAAACAATTCAAATAATATACAAACTATTGATTGCTAGAACATTTTTCACAATTGTTGAAATCTCAAAATTGCTTTAAAAGATTTTTTTGTATACAACAGGTCGTTTGAACCCAATTACTATGTACAATTTATTTTAGATTTTATATTGATTTTAATGACATGTGATAGGTAGCCAATCTATCGCAATTTTATTGTCACGTGAATTCTGCACCAGACCAAAAACAGTGTGACAATCACACTGCCATCACCGGGAACTGAACCCGGGACCTTCGGTATGGAACTTGGCGCTAATACCACTCTGCCACGAAGGTCGTCTTTTTCATCAGCATGATGATGACATATCTTTTTTTTCTTCAGATATTGCCCCAGTACGTTTTCAACTCCAGAGATCCTATCGTCATCGGAGTGATCGTAGAAGCCGGAATAGTTAAGGAAGGGACTCCTATCTGCGTTCCTACTAAAGAGGTTAGTCCACGTATATTTTTTACTTCTGTTTATATTATTTATTTATTGATCATTTACCAAGTACATAATTTTAATATCTCCCAACTGGGGTAACCTGGGTATTAATACATACTTATAGATTATTGTATGGTGTTTTTCGTGAATTCTCCAGTTCCTCAATTTAAAAAAAAAAGGTGATTAATGTAGACCATAGGTTCCCAATTGGGGTGGTACCGCCCCCCAGTGGGCGCTGGAGCCTTACACAGGTTCATACGGGACTTCGGATTTTTTTCTTGTAAGGGGTGTTATTACAGAATAGGTTGTGAAGCTATGCTCTAGACCAGTGGTTTCCAAAGTGGTCTTTATCGACCCCATGGGGTCGATTTCGACTTGCAAGGGATCTACGACATGTGGAAAAAAAATTGGGGGTCTACAAGATGGTTCAAATAAATTGAAGCTGAATATTGAAATTTTGTCGCCTTTTTTTTATTTTATTTTTTTACTCATTCGTGAAAATTGGACCAGCCGCGACACTCGATTTTTCCAAATGAGCAAAAAAATGAATTCTAGATTATTTATTCTATAGACTCATTTTATAGTTATAAATGCATTTATAAAAATTCAATATTACGAAAGCTGGGGGTCTGAACAAAATAAAATAAATTAGCGGGGGGTCTACGGGACAAAAATGTTTGGGAACCACTGCTCTACACGATTAAAGTGATAATGTGCACGATTCTAAGACTACGTGGACCTGGCACAAGCCAACGGTCATGGTAACGCAACATTAGATGCTATACTGGAGTGTAGAGTTGGACGTTGGACCGATGGTATTGGAAGATAGCTGGACGTGGATAGATGAGAGTAACAATGGATAGAGGACAGTGGCGTCCTTTAGGAGAGTACGTGCAGCAGTGAACGAGAAACAAGTAAGTAAGTAAGTAGAATTGAAAATCGTAATGCATAGGGATATCTAAAATCTTAACTCAGTATTTATTATATTTTGAGTTATTATCTATAAATAATGGTCTGGTCTAGTTTTATTTTTTTTTTACTTTTACACAAATGAGATATAACAAATGAAAAACATATAGCGACTCATTTGGACACAAAACGATAAACATAAATTCAATATTGATATTAAACTATGAGATAACATACGAGTATCTCAGATGGATCCCAAATATATCGACGTCAGTGAGACAGTACTCTTTCCAGAATTTGTAATATATTTTTTATGGACTTAAATGTCCAAATCCGAGACGATTAGATTCAACGTCCGAATTGCTCTTCCTACTGGCAATACCAAAGGCAGGTTAGTTCTGCATCGGTTCTCGTGATTTTGTGAAGAATTTACGTGACAATAAAATGGTGATAGATTTGCGACCTACCACGTGTCATGAGGATCAATAAAATAGCTATAACCTTTACATCGATTTGGCTCGCGCTGTAATGATATAAAAAAGTTTATCAGTGAAAAAAAAACTAACTAACTAACCATCACGCCGTCTCCTCACACGGCAGAAATAATGAACTGCCACGCTTTTCTTTCCTGACGTATTTCTCTCGGTTCCTCAACATTCATACATTGTGTCATGCACGCGCGTCAATTTCTCCATTTCGAAGTAATTATAATATAGTCATGTATAATGAACATATTATCCCGAAATCAGTAACCGTCGATGGGTCGGCTCTCGAAGTGGTACAAGAATACACATACGAGTATCTTGGCCAAATCATTCAATTGGGTAGAAACAGTTTCGAGAAGGAGGCCGACCGCAGAATTCAGTTGGGTTGGGCGGCCTTTGGAAGGTTGCGTCATGTTCTCACCTCTAAAATACCACAATGCCTCAAGACTGGAGTCTTCAACCAGTGCGTCTTGCCAGTCATGACGTGCGGAGCCGGGACGTGGACACTGACAATAGGCCTAGTCTACAGATTCAAGGTCGCCCAGCGCGCCATGGAGAGAGCCATGCTTAGAATAACCTTGAGAGACAGATTAAGAAACGAATTCATTCGTCAACAAACCAAGGTGGCTGATGTGGCTCTGCGGATGGGCGGGCTGAAGTGGCGATGGGCTGGACATATCTGTCGGAGAACCGACGGTCGATGGGGGAGACGGGTTCTGGATTGGAGACCGCGTACAGGATTCTGTAGAATTGGACGTCCCCCTGCCCGGTGGACCGATGATCTGAGGAAGATTGCTGGACGTGGATGGATTGGAGCGGCAATGGACAGGGGGCGGTGGCGGGCTTTGGGAGAGGCCTACATTCAGCAATGGATGGCAGATAGCTGATGATGATGATGAAGTAATTATAATAATTTACATTATTGGCAGCACGGTGGATTCGTGGAACATAATTTAAATAGTCAATGTGTGCACCATCTAAACAGAACATTTTCTGTTAATTTATTTTTATTTTGTTATTTTATTTTATATCATTGTATTTTATATTATTTGTTTTAGATTTATTTTGTGGGTGTTGGACGATCAAAGTGTGCGCGGGAGATGCCTATTGGTGGCGATGAGGTTCGCAACCAATCACACCGCGTCTCCGCGGGGCGAAAAGAGAAGGATGGAGTGCCGCATCAGTAAAAGAGTGACAGTCCATTCTTTCTGCCTACCCTTTCGGGGAGACGGCGTGATGGTTAGTTAGTTAGTTAGTTAGTCAGACAGTAATGTGAACTAGCTACCAAGTAAGAAGCAATGTGTACTAGCTACACAGCACCGGTGAAGCAAGGTTAATATCACGAACGAAGCTTTGAAATACGTATCGTGTATTGTATGTACGAGTATACCGCGGTCAGACTGGGCAACCCGCCGTTCCAGTCGGAATATGCCTTGCGCATAGATACTACATATCGGCTGTCCAGTTTTATGAATGAAACTGCATTGAGAATGTGCAACACGCATGCGCAATTCCGCATAACACAGCCTGACCACAATGGAGGGGTTGCCTGATCGGTATCCGCCATTCAATATATGAATCGGCTAATAAAGATTTTACGACTCTTTTATCTGCGCCATAAAACATTATATGATATTATTTGGATTCCTTTATTGTAATCCCATTTCCAATTTAAGTTTTATTCACGTGCTCATAGTATATCTTATTTATTACACCAGGACCATGAAATCTTCAATATTCGATGACTGTGCATTATACTTACCGCAATTTTAAAGATTCAATGCGTCAATACAACTGAAAATGTCTGTTTTATAGAAGTTTTATTATATTTATTGTTTCTTGAACAATGATATTAAAAACCCTATTAAATAATTAATCCGAATTTAAACAAAGATTGAAAAAAAATCAAGGCAGTCTGCAACATTAGCGTGAATGGTGAAAATTTGGAGCAAGTACATTAGTTAAGTATGTTTACAAAAGATGGAGTGGAGCGAGTGAAAGGGGATATTGAAAGGGTTGAGGCAGGCAATGGTGCACTTTAAGTTGTTATCGCCCAAAAAAGCTAAGATGGCAGTGCATGATGGTATTCTTACACCAACCCTAATCTATGGAAGCGAAGCATGGAACTGACAAAAGAAGGATGAAAGTAGACTGAATGCAGTAGAAATGAGATCTCTTAGACGAATGTGTTATACTCTGTATGATAGAGTGTCGAATAAAAATGTAAGAAGTAAATGCGAGAGTAATATGTCAGGAAAGAAAAATGTGGCAGTCCATTATTTCTGCCTTTAACTTCGGGGAGACGGCGTGATGGTTAGTTAGTTAGTTAGTTATATGTGAATGACGTGTTTTGTCCTGTCTGAAGCATTATCAAATGCGATAATGCCTTGGACCGACAAAATATAATATATCATTCACATTAAATAATATTATTTTATATATTTGTATTTTATATTATTTGTTTTAGATTTATTTTGTGGGTGTTGGACGATCGAAGTGTGCGCGGGAGATGCCTATTGGTGGCGTGAGGTTCGCAACCCATCACACCGCGTCTCCCGCGGAGCGAAAAGAGAAGGATGGAGTGCTGCATCAGTAAAGTGTGACAGTCCATTCTTTCTGCCTACCCTTTCGGGAAGACGGCGTGATGGTTAGTTAGTTAGTTTAGTTAAATAATATAAAGCTAATTAATACGAATGTAAACGTGTGATTTCTAGAAGTTTTACTATATTTTATGTGAATTACATGTGGTGTCCAAACCATATTAATCACCCTTACATTATTTTGTTCATAACATTTCATTCGCACCCCATTTTCTTCTTATATTTCCATTTGACACTCCCATATACAGATTTACTACACATTTATCTTAGAGGTCTTATTTCTACTGCATTTACCAGCAAGGAGTATGTTTTTAATACTATTAAACGTAATCAAATTTAATTGAAATAACAGCGTGGCCCCTAAGAGGAAACTGTGGGATGGTTAGGTTAGGTTTGCTTAATTAGAATTTAATATTGTCTTCTCTCTATTGTACGTTATATCTTACGATTCATGGAAAACGGACTCTAATTTAAGAAACAATATTTATTTATTTATTTTTATTATGATGATTTGTATTTTAAGTGCGCCGTTTTGTAAAATCAATTACTCCAAGGGCGCACTAGGAAATGACTGACCGAACAGTGCAGTCTTCAGATGTTTTTTAAATTTAACGTCACTATCCTCATACTTAATACTATCCAATATATACAAAACTACTCTTTGCTATTGTGAGAGATGAATATTTTCAAAAAATAAATATACTAATTTGTTTTTAAACCATTTAATTTTATAAGGATTAATTGTATCTCAATAGAGACGAAGATGCTAATTGTTTTCTGGGAACAGAATATGGTGGCCGAGGGGCTTACAGGACTTATGACCTGTCATTGGTTAGGTTGAGCGATCGCTTTGTGTTTAACAACTTTCCCCATTCCGCCCTTCTTACGACCACCACGGCTGACAATTTTTTGGAAGTTGTATATATGCTAAGATGCCGCGCCTATATTTACATTTTTTAGTACACTCTACATTAGCGTCATCTATGATTGGGAAGCATTAAGCAGAAAGTCTTTATTAATGCACTGTTAAAGGCTTTGCAATTATCATACAGTACTAGATTACGCCTGGAGATGTCTCTCCAATTTTTATGCCTCAACTTGGACCAGTTATTTTACACAACATTTTGAATGTATACATTTAATTTTTTTTAATTGTATCTCAATAGAGACGAAGAAACAAACTGGAAACTGAATATGGATGATCAAGGTGTTTACAGGACTTATGACCTGTCATTGGTTGGGTTAAGCGCACGCTTTATGTAATTACAACATTCCCCATTCCACCATTGTTATTATGATCATGCATGATACATTTTTGGAAGTTGTATATATACTCCAAATCCATACCTATCTTCACGTGTCAGTTCCAGTTAGCCATCTATGTAGATTTGATTGTACTAATTAATTTTTTAAGATTAATCTATACAATCCACCCACTAACGCCGTATACAGATATAAGTATACATTTCACAAATATTTGTATACATTTAATTTTGTATTATCGTCAACCGCGAAGAGGCCCAAACGGCTCTCACCATTTATGCGAGTGTTGAACCGAGTTTGATGGTTCTTGGATACTTCGCAGTCCATTCATGAGTCGCCTTTAATTGCATCGATCCTTCAAGTTTATGTGCGGTGCGGGCAAGAGCCTGGCACAGTAACGGCATACGAATCCTGAAATTTGCTGAGATAAAGCCGTTACGGGCATGCCTCTGTATGCAAAAACGTAGCGAATTGATTGAATCTTTTGTTTCGAAGGTCGGCCATCGGACGGCGTTGTTTTCGGTTTATTAATTAATTACACGTTTTGTTGGGGCTTAATCGACTGTGAAATTGACCGTAATCCAAATATTAATGCTTTTATGCATATGTCTTCTTCTTCCTCGCTATATACCTATATAGTCTGTACTCCAGAGAGTCGCTCCTCATGTAAGGTGGATTCCCAACTCTTCTTTCTTTTTGGTCAAATCAAATCAAATCAGTTTATTTTCTTAAAAGATATTACAAACAACATTTATAGTTTAAGGCAACTATTGAGAACAGGTAAGACATAAAAAAATATATAATACCAGGAACGCATGAGAGATGGTTCGACATTAGGAATACAAGATACTCTCCAAAGTCAAGAGTATTATTTGTCTTCTGTACGTACTTTCACGAATATGAAAGACGTTGATCTCCGAAGCGATCATGTTCAGCAGGTTGGGTTCTGCATGCTGGGAGATAAAACAGTCTGTGCTGACGCTGTCGAAGATAACCACCTGGAACATAAAGATGGATAGCCTCCAAGATAACGGAGTTCTCAAGGAATCCCCTGATAAGTCTGAAGAAATGGGTAAGTGTGCACCCATCTCTTCTTATCTGCAAACTATTGGTCCCCAGCATGCCCAAGAGGAATGCAGGAATGCACTCAATATGTGCAATATTTCGGTTCAAATAACCTGTTGTATTCAAAAATGTGGAAAGCAACTGGAAGCTACCGCATCCCAATAATCGGCAATAATGTTACAGTTGCTGCAAACCAAACCCTAGGATTGAAACTTCAGACAAAATTTAATTGTCTTGTTTTTTTTTTGGAATAGCAGTTTGACTTTGTGAAACTTTGAAATGCTCGTAGTCTTTTAAATTTTTTTCTACCCGGCTCGCTCCGTTAAACTGACCAGACGAATTAATTTCCAATTGGGAGTCTTCCCCGCCGCCACGGGACCGAGATCCCGGCTACCTGTGTCCTCCGTTTGACCGGCTAATTATGCTCTTCCTGTGCACCTGCCGCGTCCTCCACCCCAAACTGGTCCCGATGCCTGGGAGCGGGCCCGAGGGACCTAATCGAAAACAAAAACCGAATGAGTGGTTTTGTTTTGGAAGCGTAATGATTAGGTTTGTTTTATTGCAAATGAAACGGCCAGTTGCCAGATTATCAGTACGTACCATATAGATGATAGATACAGTATCCGCTACTCGTTTTCTAACTAAATAACCATCACGCCGTCTCCCCGAAAGGGGTAGGCAGAAAGAATGGACTGCCACACTTTTCTTTCCTGACATATTTCTCTCTCTTCCTCAACATTCATACATCGTGTCATACACGCGCGTCGATTTCTCTGACTCCTCACATGGCCGACATTCAATGTTTGATTTATTTGATCGTGCCACGTTTTCCTAGGTCTTCCTCTATTTCTGGTTCCATTTACATCATTAACATAAAATTTCTTTCTTCATTCATTCTTTCCATATGTCCAAACCATCTTAATGATCCTTTCATTATTTTGTTCATGACACCATCATTCGCACCGCATTCACTTCTTAGATTTTCATTCGGCACTCTATCATACACAGAGTATCCACACATTCGTCTAAGAGATCTCATTTTTACTGCATTTATTCTACTTTCATCCTTCTTTTGCCAGTTCCATGCTTCGCTTCCATACATAAGGGTCGGTAGAAGAACACCATTGTGCACTGCCATTCTACCCGTTTTCTATTCTCTTTAAACTCCATATTAAATTATTAAGAATGAAAACGTCTGCTTTGATAATGCCTTAGCAAGGCGAAGCAAGTCATTCCCATAAAATATAATCTTCTTCTTCTGCTTTATTTAGGACTGTGTCGTGTTATTTCTCGGAGCCTGTTCCTGGGATGCAGATGTCCAACTGTCTCGCCATCTTTTAGGTGGTCTTCTTGCAGGTCGATTTCCTGTTGGTACTTTATTTGCGGCTATATTTATCACTCTTTCATAACATGATCTCTCCAGTAGCGTCTTCTCAGTTTTTCCCATCGCACGACATCTTCCACATTGCAGATCTTTCTTATTTCAGAATTTCTTATTCTGTCTTGGAGTGTCGTTCCCGCAACGGATCGGAGAGTCTTCATTTCTGTGGTTCTTAGAAGACTTTTTGTTCTGATGGTGTCAGCTCTCGTTTCTATTCCATATGTCATTATAGGACGTACGCATGTCTTGTAGTGGACCGCTATATTTTTTTATATCAGCACTTCTTTAATTTGGTTGATTAATTTGTAATGATATTAAATATTTGGTTTATTTTAGACGCACCATTAACACTTTCTTTACTATTTTTCTGCGTTCATTCTTTCTAAGTATCTTAAACATTTACTCTTTTTCTTTCTTGACATTTCCTTTTTAAATATTATTGCGATATGTTACTTTATACATTATATTTACACTATATATATTTTTTTACATATGTATTGCCGTTCTGAAGTAAACATGAACGGTAAAAGAGTATATTTTTTAGACCTTCCGGGAAAAACATGATATATCCGTTGATTGATAGTATATTTTATTATAAATAAATTAAAGTATTATATATTATTTTCTTTTAGCTAGATTTTTATTTATGTTTTTCCTCGCTGATGAGGTTATTTACCTGGACAAGTAAGAAGATTTTATATACTTTCATTATCGGAGTAAAGGCATAAACTATCATTATTCTAATGAACGTAATATTTCTTTAAAACTTGTTTTGAAGATTATGCTTATCAGTGAAAATCGTTCAATTTAATTTATATTAGTCAATAAATTGTGACAAATTTATTTCGCCTTGCGAGGGCATTCTCAAACTGAACATAATCGCCAAACAGTGTGTCCTTATATTGAATTTAGAAATCTTAAGTGTGGGGGAGAAAGTATATAATGCAAATTTTTGATTTGTAAATAAAACAATTTTAATGTTTTTCTTAGAACTAATAATGAATGATTAGTAAATTTTCAATTGAATTTCTAGGAATTTTTGAGGTTCAATACATAATAATAAACAGTAATATTACAACTGAATTTTCTATGAATTCTTGAGGTTCAATCATAATGATGGACAGTAATATTTAAATTTACAGATGAATTACTAGGAATTTTTACAAGGAATTACTAGGATTTTACAGTCACAATTTATATAATTAATATAAATTATATCCAAGTAAAACCACTAAACAATCGTGTTTACTATTCTTCTTCTTCTTATTTAACAGCCGTTGTCGTCCACTGCTGGACATAGGCCTCCCCCATACATATACATGTATGACATGTCACACGGGGGGTGGTTGGCATTACAACGCCACGCTTGCCAGACGGGTTGGCGAGGTGTCCTTCCACGTTAGCCTATGCATCAATATTATCCACCGAGGTTATTTACACTCGATCTCTAACATTTCGCATAGTTTCCAGGGGAGACCAAAGTCGAGGAGGTGTGGATAGGTACTTGGGATCAAATCAATCCTCCAGCGTAGCATGGCCATCATCAGGGTGATGGCCATGCACCGCTCGAAGAGTCAATAGGATCCCCCTTACTCCCCCCACTATAATAAATCAATAATGGAGTTTTAACTAATACCTCAACCATCAATTGTAAATTACCAGTGCTTAACTAGTGTACTCTCCCCGCTAGCATCAACAGAGACAGGTTGGCCCTGCATATTGGAAGATAAAAAAATATTTTCTGGCGCTGATGATGATAAATATGGACGCTTCTTGGCTTTGTTTGTGAAACTATACGTAACACTGTTACCATGTGCTTCTTTTTTAATGGAAGATTACCTCTTGGAATGTGGATCCATCGGATCGAGCCCGGGCCGAATAACGTTATTTTCGTTTCTCGTAAAACTATCGTTTCGGTAGATCTTTTCCCATTGGGAAAATTGTTTGTGAATAATAATTAGTCTACCGCCCGTGCTGTACGGCGCCTACCATTGTGTTTCGCAGAACCATTATAGAGAGACGCCTTCACAATCCCAGTGAACAGATCGGCTAATTCGCTTGGAAAAATAATAAACTAACTAACTAACTAACCATCACGCCGTCTCCCCGAAGGGGTAGGCAGAAAAAATGGACTGCCACACTTCTCTTTCCTGACATATTTCTCTGTGTCATGCACGCGCGTCGATTTCTCTGACTCCTCACATGGCCGACATTAAATATTTGATTTATTTGATCGTGCCACGTTTTCCTCGGTCTTCCTCTATTTCTGGTTCCATTTACATCATTAACATATTTTTTTTACCATTCATTCTTTCCATATGTCCAAACCATCTTAATGATCCTTTCATTATTTTGTTCATGACACCATCATTCGCACCGCATTCACTTCTTATATTTTCATTCGACACTCTATCATACACAGAGTATCCACACATTCGTCTAAGAGATCTCATTTCTACTGCATTTATTCTACTTTCATCCTTCTTTTGCCAGTTCCATGCTTCGCTTCCATACATAAGGGTCGGTAGAAGAACACCATTGTGCACTGCCATTCTAGCTTTTTTGGATAAGTTTTTGTTTGCGATGACAACTTTAAGTGCACCATTCACTTTGTTGCCTGCCCCAACCCTTCTTTCAATATCCCTCTCCACTCGCCCATCTCTTGTAAACATACTACCTAAATACACGAACTCAACTACTTGCTACAAATTTTCACCATTCACGCTAATGTTGCAGACTGTCATGGTTTCTTCCTTTTCAAAAATCATTACCTTGGACTTATTAACATTCATCATCAGATCATTTCGCATGCATACCTCATACATACAATTCACCAGGACTTGTAGTTCATGCTCGTTGTCTGCAAGAGGACAGCGTCATCCGCATACAAGAGACAGCTTACTGACACTCCGCTCATTTTGGCACCTACATCCAACCCTTTCAGCTCTTTCATACATTTGTCCATATACAGATTAAATAACCACGGGGACATTACGCAACCCTGTTTGACAGCTTTATTGATATCAAACCATGCTGTAAGATCTCCATTTACTCTGACACTAGCAGTGCTTTCCGTGTATAGCGACTTAATTCCCGTGATCAGTTTTGTACCTATTCCATATTCAGACAATATTTCCCACAACTTTTCTCTACGTATTTATAGTTATTATATATAGTTATTATATAGTATAGTTATTATATAGTATAGTTAAAATATAGTATAGTTATTATATAATATACGTATAATTGAGCGGTAAAAAATTGCAAAATTTGGACAAATGTAAAGAATGATTGAAGCTAGAATGGTGAAGAAGGTATTTATGTAAACGACGTGAACGGAGCTTGAAATAGAGGAAGGACGAGGAAAACATGCCACGATCAAATCAATCATATATTAAATATCAGTCACGTGGGGAGTCGGAGAATTCGGCGTGCGTCCATTACAAGATTTATAAATTTAGAGGAAACGAGTATGTCGGGACAGAACAGTGTAGCGGTCCATTCTTTCTGCCTACCCCTCCAGGGAGATGGCGTGATGGCTAGTTAGTTAGTTAGTTGGAGTCATATTTGATAACTGCCTAACATTTTCACAAAATACAAAATATGTTACTAATGGGTTAAAAAAACGCTTAAAGGTAGAATTAGACGATATATCGGTACAGAAATATGCTAGACCAGTTAATTAACTAATTAACCATCACGGCGTCCCCGAAAGAGTAAACAGATAGAATGGACTGCTACACTTTTCTTTCCTGGCGTACTTCTCTCGCTTCCTCAACATTCATGCATCGTGTCATGCACGCGCGTCGATTTCTCTGACTCCTCACATGGCCGACATTAAATATTTGATTTATTTAATCGTGCCACGTTTTCCTCGGTCTTCCTCTATTTCTGGTTCCGTTTACATCATTAACATATAAATTTTTTTACCATTCTTTCTTCATTCATTATTTCCATGTGTCCAAATCATCTTAATGTTCCTTAAATATTTTTTTTCATAACACTTTCATTCGCACCGCATTAATTTCTCATATTTTCATTCGACACTGTATCATACACATGAAATTGGCAAAAGAAGGATGAAATTAGAATAAATGCAGTAGAAAATATATATCTAAAACTATTGTCATTATTATTAACGATTACCTCTTGCAATACTGTCGATAACATCGTATCTACGTAACAAAATTTGAACTTATTTCACTTAAGACTTTATGGCTCTTAGGTACAAATATCTATACCCTTTATTGTTTGGAAGTGTGGGAAAATCTGCATTGTTGTCTAAAACATGAATGGAAGTAAAAAAATATACCTGTAATTTGATTGTGGAGATATTTTTATCTCAGTGTCTATGTACTGTTTGTCTATGTACTGTTGGTTAAATAAATTTCGCAGAGTTAAATACGTTTTGCAAGTTTAAGGGGGTTGACCCATGTGAAGGATTTAAAAAATCCAAGTTTTTCTCTTTCATAAATTGCTTCCTAAATATGTCTAGAATACGGTGGTAAAGTGATTTTTTTTAATTCGAAGTCATTATAAAGATACAGCAGTTAGAAGAAGTAACTGTTCGGTGCTCTGAGTTGGCAGTCGAAGGCTGGGCCTGTTGTGTACAGTCGGCTGAGACCCTTGAGCGAAGCTGACGAAAGGACGCTGCTGCGCCCTATAACAGCTTCGGGTAAGCGGTGGGTAACCTTTTATGTCTGTCACTGTATGTTAACCTACTTACTTCCTATTGCCTATTGCCAAAAAAAAAAAAAAAAAAAACTCTTGAAGAGTTTTTGCCTCCTTGATGATTTTTCGCCAAGCTCCTCGATCCTGCGCCTTTTGCTCCCAGCAGTCCGATTCGCCCAACCTAGCCAGATCAGCCAGAACATTGTCCATTAGGCTGTCTAGGCCTTCCTAGAGGTCTTACTCCAGTCGGTCTAGACGCGTACAGGGTCTTGATTGCTCTGGTCTCTTCGGCTCGACATACGTGCCCAATCCATGCTAGGCGACCGGCTCTCACGGTGCTCGTTATAAGGGGCTGCTGGGTCATCGTACGGATCTCTTGGTTGGTCCTATGTCTCCAAGTTCCCGCTGCAACTCTTCTACTCTTCAACTTCCATGTTACCCTAGAATAAATAAATTTCTATCATCTTTTTACTTTTACGTTGTTTTTTTAAGTCATAGGGACAGGAGTCCCACCGCTTTCCCGAAGCTGTTATAGGCAGACGTCGCCTTTCGTCAGCTTCGCTCTATCAATCCCTAGGCCCGTCCCTCGTCCATGCGGGACTTACGTTACTGGGGTTTTGTGATTAAAGAAAAACAAGGGGGACCCAGACCACATTTAAACTACCCATTTCCTCTGTGTCCCGCCGAAATGTAAATTTCCCGGCTAGCTCAGTCGGTAGAGTATGAGACTCTTTCACTGTAAGGTTGTTAAATAAGTTTCGCATAGGCTGTTGAAACGTATTTATTTTACGACACGGGCTTGTCTACTGGGCTCTCGGCTGCCTCCGCCCTCGGACCGCGGCGGCTCTGGGGGGCCCACGCTCGCACAAAAGTCCACGAATGCGAGTATCTCCGGCGCGCGTGTGGGACACCATTCTAGGCAAATCAAGCTTCCTTATACGAATCGATTTACTATTTAGTTATCGTGGCTGGCGCGCCCTCGCGCCGCGGAGTACGCCGTGCGGCCGATTCGGGGATATTTATTTTGCTTCATTCACGGAGGAAGCCTTAATGGCCATTGAGAAAGAATCCAGTGGGCCAGACGCCCAGACATATCCGGCCGCTTGTTCTCTCGGGTCCAATGACTCCGAGGCTTTCTTGCCAGCCTGTCCCACGTCCTGTCCCTCGCCGCGGCGTCATTGCTGGATCGGCCGGATCAGCCGGCGATCTTATCTTTGTGGGCGCGATACATTTTTATGTTTTCGAATATCTTTTCCTGCGTTTCAGTCAAGATGACTCTGCCGTTCTTGCGAATCGCACCTTTCGCAGATCGGTTCCAATTTCAAATTAAAAATACTCTAATATGCACATATATATTGACTATGACTCAAGTTGCAATATTTACAAAAAAATGTCTAAATGACACTACATAATTGTATTTTCGATATTGTTTATCAATCTATGTTCATATGAAGTTAGTATATATCTTTATTACGTGATCTACTAACTAACTAACTAACTAACTAACTAACTTACCATCACGCCGTCTCCCCGGAGGGGTAGGCAGAAAGAATGGAACGCCACACTGTTCTGTCCTGACATACGTCTCTCGCTTCCTCTACATTCATACATCTTGTCATGCACGCACGTCGATTTTTCCGACTCCTCACGTGACCGACAATCAATATTTGATTGATTTGATCGTGCCACGTTTTCCTCGGCCTTCCTCTATTTCTAGCTCCGTTCACGCCGTTTACATATACCTTCTTTACCATTCTGTCTTCACTCATTCTTTCCATGTGTCCAAACCATCTTAATGACCCTTTCCTTATTTTGTTCATAACACTTTCATTCGCACCACATTCACTTCTTATACTTGCATTTGTCACTCTATCATATACAGATTTGCCACATTCGTCTTAGAGATCTCATTTCTACTGCATTTATTCTACTTTCATCCTTCTTTTGCCAGTTCCATGCTTCACTTCCATACATAAGGGTCGGCACAAGAACACCATTGTGCACTGAATCTATGTTCATATGAAGTTAGTATATATCTTTATTACGTGATCTAGTGGAGTAAAAGTGAATAAAGCAGCTAAAACTGTACACAATTTAATTCACCGTAACCCTTAATCGGGCGCTAAGATACTAATTATATTATCTAATTTTTGTGGGAACACAAACAAGGCATATAATATAATAGAACAGTATTGAGTGTTGCATAAGATGTTACAATTATTATAATCGCCTTATTGAACGTTAATGCATTAACACTGTGGAATTTCATAGTAATATACTTAGGAAATTGAAAATAACTTTTTTTAATCCACAAAATATTTAAAAAAAAACACATGTTTCGGAGGACACAGGTGTAAAAATGTAAAAAAAACTAAGCAAAGAAAGACTAATATAAAAACGCATTTAAAATTCGATACAATCTTCTTCTTCTTCTTCTTCTTCTTCTTCTTTTGATAGATCTGACGATCTGTGACACAGAAATCATATCTCGTCGGATGATGAGATCCAGCTGTCCCTCCATCTCTTAGGCGGTCTTCCAGGTGGGCGGTGTCAGGAAGGGATTTCATAGGCGGCTGTATATGCGAGTCTGTCACCATCCATTCGGGCTACATGGTCCCTCCAGTATCTTCTTCTGGATCTACTCCACTGAACGATGTCCTCTATTTCGCAGGTTTTTCTTATGTCTGCGTTGCGGACACGATCTCGGAGGGTTTTTCCAGTAATTGATCTTAGGACCTTCATCTCCGATGTTCTTAGTAGTTCCTTGGTTCGCACAGTGTCAGCCCGCGTCTCTACAGCGTACGTCATGATGGGTCGCACGCATGTTTTGTAGATTCTGATCTTGCTGTCGATACGCATGTGCTTGTTTTTCCAGACCAGATTCTTCAGGCATCCTGACACGGCAGAGGCTTTACTGACTTGTTCACGTACTTCGGTATAAAGGTACTTCGATACTTCGGTACTTCGATACAATCATTTAAATTTAAAAATCAACCCGGGCTACTTGTTAAAAGCACTAATAAATATATTTTTTTATTTCTTTTTATTATTTTTTATCAGATATATAATTTAAAAAAATATATATTAGTGCTTGTAACAAGTAGCCCGGGTTGATTTTTAAATTTAAATTACTGTATCGAATTTTAAATGCGTTTTTATATTAGTCTTTCGTTGTGTAGTTTTTATTATATTTTTACACCTGGAGATGGAAGGTATCCGAAACATGTCGTGTTTTTAATTTTTTTTTTAAATATTTTGTTGATTAAACAAAGTTATTTTCGATTTCCTACGTAAATTATTATAATATCTGATGACGCCAACATGGGTTGGCGAAACAGCTGTCTCGACAATTTCATGAAAAAGTATTTCAAATGAAATAATTAATAATGTTGAACTAATTAATAATGTTTCCGTCAAAACAATGTAGGTACTATTTATTTAAAAATATAAATTTCTTTAGATTTTTTTCTTTTGTTTACTGATTCAATCATGTTTCGCTTTTTTTTATTTGTCGTTTAGAATAACACTGCAATATATCCTATTATAATTATGTGGAACAAATGAATATCGCTGCAGACGTGGGCAGTAATGTGATCTTCTTAAAGGACGCGCGGCTCTCTAGACAGTCGTTAGCGTTTCATCTTGAAACAACCTCTACGCGCAAGTACTATGGAATAATAATGATATTGTCACTTTTCGTATTTCAATCGATATCTTAGGCTGACATTTATCGTCATGCTACACGGGCAACGTAGCCCCGTCCGTCAGACAATACATATTCATAAGGTGGCCGGTCCAGTCGATCATAAAATCAGAGCAAATTTGTCACCCAGCTGTTTTAAACGGTCTTAATTCTTGGAATGATTTTTTGTCTATGGAATGTTATACATACATAAGATCGACGAATTGGGTAGGTACTAGCGACTGACATCCGGAATAGAAAAAATAATCATAATTTTCATTAATGTTTATCTTCCTTGTCTCTCACATTTATTAAAAAAAAATTAATTTCAAACATGTTTCGTACTAACCAGCCCTTCATTAGTAGTGATATTATATAAATAACTAACTAACCATGTCAGAGAGGATGGATCGCCACAATGGCCTGTCCTGGCATACCTCTCGGGCTTCCTCTACATTCATACATCGTACCATGCACGCACGTCGATTATTCCGACTTCGAATGTGACCGCCTTTTAGTAATTGATTAATTTGGTCATGCCATGTTTTCCTCGGTCGTCCTCGACTTCTTTTCCCACTCACGCTGCTTGTGTACAACTTTTTAACCATTCTACTCTCATCCATTCGTTCCATATGTCCAAACCATCTCAGGGATCCTTTTTTAATTTAAAATATTATAAAATTGTTTACAAATATCAATCAAACAAAATATCTTCACCCAAAATGCTTTCTTTCACCACCTCGCCATCTGGACATTGTTCCTCTTCTCTTTCAATATTTTTTATTAAATTATTATTCATATATTTTTTATATTATTTTTTTATAAAATAAAGCTCTTTATACTCGTAAATGCAGAATAAATAAATATCTGTTTTGACCCGGGGTTTTTGACTGTCGTCAAGGTAACAGTGAACATTTGTAAAGTCACAACAATTTGCACGTAAGCGAGAATTTCCGCTAGCATTAATTTCTGAACTGTAAGACAGGCCGCGATGAATGAGATGTCTTGGAAATAAAATAATGTTTCGACAATTCCTGGAAGTCTTTGAGGTGGGTAACAAATTACAAAACATACAAAGATACATGAATGAGTTAACTGATGTCAAACATTACACACCCGGGCCTATGTTGCGGCATCTTTGGTTCGTAATATCCAATGACACACGGAATATTCACACGTAAGAGCTACAAGCTGTGGGTTGGACTACATTTCATTGGAAAAACGACCACGTAAAAGTCCAAAACAGCATACCAAAAATGAGAGAATTAGAAAATCTTGGACTTGGCATACGGAGGTTCGGCTCTAATGGCCATTCCTCTAACATTTGTTGGAAATGTTATTAGATGGTTGATTTATGCGGAGGTAGATTTGGGTGAGGGAGGATTAAAAGGCGGGCCACACTGTGGTAAACAAGCTCTCCACAAGGGTGACCTTGGTGGGAACTGTGGAGCCCGCGGTTGGTTTAGCGTCCACACTTGGTTTAAAACAAACTCTCCACAGTAGACACTATTTTCGTATACGTCCGCACTCCACCGATGCACGGTGTTTCAGGGTGCGATATTACGAGCTACTTTTGGTAAAAACCTAATGACATGGAAATGGCTAATTATAAGTGTTTAGGGAAAAGTATTAGTCACCCAGTTCACACAATAAATTTGAGGCCGATTTGTTGAAATTCAACCCCTAAATTACCTACCTAATTGCATGCAACAACAAAACCGGTTCAGTCGTATTGTTTCGCCGCTAACCGATTGATATATACCTATAAATTTAATATTCAAAATTAAAAAAATACTTCTATTTCTATCTTTATACTCAAGGTCGAGCTGCAAATGGCCTTTTACGGTCTCATATTTAAAAAAAATCTTACGAAATACGCTATTCAAATACCTACTTTATGTAAAGACAGAGAGATAGACAGATATATGTGTTTCTATCGTAGAAGTCAACAGACATATACATTTTGTAAGAATAAAATTTTCAAAATAATAATTTTACAGAATAATGAAAAGTAGCTCGTAATATTAAAATTTGAAACACCGTGCGACGCCGCTACACAACTGATCTTGACTGGTGGAATCAAACCGCTAAACCGTCGTGTTTACAAATGTGGATCCACACGCATTCAGTATACAAATTTTGGTTTCAAACCAGTGTCCACACAGATTTAAACCGCCGGTGGAGAGCTTGTTTACCACAGTCTGGCCCGCCTTTTAGGGTCTAAGTATATTTCATTGTGTAAAACGACCACGTAAAAGTCCAAAACTCCAGAGAGAATTAGAAAATCTTGGACTTGGCATACAGAGGTTCGGCTCTAATGGCCATTCCTCTAACGTTTATTGGAAATGTTATTTGATGGTTGATTTATGCAGGGGTAGATTTGGGTGATGGAGGATTTAGGGTCTAAGTATATTTCATTGGTTAAAACGACCACGTAAAAGTCCAAAACAGGATACCAAAACGAAGAGAATTTGAAAACTTTGGACTTGGATCTTCTGTCTTATAGAGGTTCAGTTGTAATAATTATTTCTGATATAAAAAACTAACTAACCATCACGCCGTCTCCCCGGAGGGGTAGGCAGAAAGAATGGAACGCCACACTGTTCTGTCTTGACATACTTCTCTCGCTTCCTCTACATTCATACATCTTGTCATGCACGCACGTCGATTTCTCCGACTCCTCACGTGTCCGACATTCAATATTTGATTGATTTGATCGTGCCACGTTTTCCTCAGCCTTCCTCTATTTCTAGCTCCGTTCACGCCGTTTACATATACCTTCTTTACCATTCTGTCTTCACTCATTCTTTCCATGTATCCAAACCATCTTAATGACCCTTTCCTTATTTTGTTCATAACACTTTCATTCGCACCACATTCACTTCTTATACTTGCATTTGTCACTCTATCGAATACAGATTTGCCACACATTCGTCTGAGAGATCTCATTTCTACTGCATTTATTCTACTTTCATCCTTCTTTTGCCAGTTCCATGCTTCACTTCCATACATAAGGGTCGGCACAAGAACACCATTGTGCACTACCATCTTGGCTTTTTTGGATAGGCTTTTGTTTGCGATGACAACTTTAAGTGCACCATTTATTCTGTTGCCTGCCCCAACCCTTCTTTCAATATCCTTCTCCACCCTCCCATCCTTTGTAAACATACTTCCTAAATAAACAAGTTCATCCACTTGTTCCAGATTTTCACCGCTTACACTAATGTTGCAGACTGTCATGATTCCTTCTTTTTCGAAAATCATTACCTTAGACTTATTCACATTCATCATCAAATCGTATCGCTTGCATACCTCATACATACTAGACACCAGGGCTTGCAGTTCGTGCTCGTTGTCTGCAAGTAGCACAGCGTCGTCCACATACAACAAACAGCTTACTGAAACATCTTCCATTTTTGCACCTGCTTCCAACCCTTTCAGCTCTTTCATACACTTATCCATATATAGATTAAACAACCATGGAGACATTACACACCCCTGTTTGACACCTTTATTGATATCAAACCAGGCTGTAAGATCCCCATTTACTCTGACACTAGCAGTGCTTTCTGTGTACAGCGATGTAATTGCCGTGATCAGGTTTGTGTTTATTCCATATTCCGACAATATTTCCCACAGTTTACCTCTATCTACGCGATCATATGCTTTTTGCAAATCGACAAACGCACAGAAGAGTTTACGGTTTTTGGCCAGAAACTTCTCTGTCACTGTACGAAGTGCAAAAATTTGATCCATACATCCTCTGCCATTCATAAAGGCGCCTTGCACATCCCAAACTCTATCACTCGTCGTCTTTCTTATTCTTTCTATTAAAATTCTGCCATAGATTTTACCAACAACACTCAAAATACTAATAGCTCTGTAGTTTCCACAATCCATATGGGATCCTTTTCCTTTGTACAGAGGCAAGATAACTGCTCTCCTCCAGTCGAGTGGGGTATATCCCTCCTCCAAGCATTGGTTGAACAGTTTACATATCCATGCGGAAACTACTTCGCCGCCGTTTTTGATAAATTCTATAGCGATGCAGTCATACCCTACAGCTTTTCCGCTTTTCATTGCTTTCACAGATCTTTTAATCTCATTCATACTTATTTTTTCTGTATTGTCATTTATACCAATCGCGATTACACCAGTTCTAATGCTTTCGTCAACACTTATATCACCACCATACATTTCCTTAAAATACTCCATCCATCTTTCTTGTACGATCTTACTTTCCGTTAACATTCTTCCCTCACTATCCAAAATTGCTTTCACACATCCGCTTTCAGGAGGATTTCGGGCTTTCTTCACTTCCTTCAAAAACATTTTTATATTGTCCTGGAAGTTGTTTGTCATTTTGAGCCCTTCTTCCTCCTTCAGCTTTTCTTTTCGCGCTTTCACTACCGACTTCACTCTCTTCTTGCATGCCTTATACGAATTTTTTGCACTTTCATACTTACCTTTGTCATTCTTATTTATCGAAAGCATATTCAACCAAGCATCCTTCTTCTCTTTAACTGCACTCTTTACTTCATTATTCCACCACGCATCCCCTTTCCTTCTTCCTTGTACACATACACCACACGATTCTTTCGCTGCTTCACACAAACTTCCCTTTAAATACTCCCAGGTATCGTCAACATTCAACACACTTACATCACGCTCACTCAATCTTTCGTTCACTTTTCTTACGAAATTATCTCTTACGTCATTGTTTTGTAGTTTTTCAACTTTGACTCGAGTTGGTGCGGCCACTGTTTTGCTTCTTCTGGTTCGCCATCCCCGGAATAAGATCACTTTTGCCACCACTAAAAAGTGATCCGTTTCCATTTCGGCTCCCCTGAAAACCCTCGTATCCACAGTATCCGCCCGCAATCTAGAGTCTACAATGACGTAATCTATAATAGACCTTTCGTTTCCTCTTTCCCAAGTATATTGATGGATTCTCTTATGATCGAAAAAGGAGTTCGACACAAAGAGACTCCATTCCATGCATACTCCAAGCAGTCTCCTTCCATTGTCATTTATTCTTCTATCACCAAACCTTCCCAGGCACTCCTCATATCCACTCCTTCGAATTCCCACCCAACCATTCATATCACCTGCAATTATTAATTTTTCATTGTCTTTCTTGCACATCAATGTCTCGCTCACCTTATCCCAAAACTCATCCTTAATCGCCTCATTTTCGTTGTTGACGGGAGCATAACCAATTAACAGGAATACTCTCGTTAACCCGATCTTGAAGCGAATCCACATGAGTCTTGAACTAACACATTCATACCCTTTCATACATTCTATCATCCTTGGAGCTAGCACCGCCGCCACGCCCTGACATGCTCTGTGGTCTTTAGGTACTCCCGACCACAGAACAAGCTTATCTGCATGCTCTTTGGATCCACACTCTTTCATCATGCATTCAGTCACACATAAAATATCTAACCTCTTATTTTCTATCTCTACACACATCTCATTCATCTTTTCCTTCATACCCCCTCTAATATTTAACGTTCCAATGCGGCATTCCACTCTCCTCTGTTCGCCTCCGCGGGAGACGCGGCGTGATGGGTTGCGGACCTCATCGACACCTGTCGGCATATCTCCCGCACACACTTACTATCTACGACTGGAAATGTGTCTCGCTAGTTGGTTTTTACGGGGGATTGATTTGGGTAAGGGAGGATTTAGGGTGTGTGTTAAAATCCTATTTTTTCTCAATTAGTACTGCATTAATGGAAGGCCAGCTAACATTGGTATTGTTGAGTACGATAGGATCACTTAAACTTAAATTAATTATTTTAGAAGGGACACATAGAGGAAGACCGAAGAAAACGTGGCACGATCAAATAAATCGAATATTGAATGTCGGCCATGTGAGGAGTCAGAGAAATCGACGCGCGTGCATGACACGATGTATGAATGTTGAGGAATCGAGAGAAATATGTCAGGAAAGAAAAGTGTGGCTGTCCATTCTTTCCGCCCACCCCTTCGGAGAGACGGCGTGATGTTTAGTTAGTTAGTTAGTTTTAAATTAATTCTTACACTGTTTTCCCCTGCAAATATGAATACAATCCCCCCCTCGCCCTCTTTCGGAGGGACACTCCGGGCCATACATTTAGCCGCATCATAAAACAACTACCAAATCACATTCCAACAATGTTTCCTACAGACGTAAGAGGAATAGCTGAACCTCTGTAAGCCAGAAGATCCAAGTCCAAGTATCGAAATCGGTCCGCAAAAGTATGTGTTCTACTTTAACTAACTAACTAACCATCACGCCGTCTCCCCGGAGGGGTAGGCAGAAAGAATGGAACGCCACACTGTTCTATCCTGACATAATTCTCTCGATTCCTCTACATTCATACATCTTGTCATGCACGCACGTCGATTTCTCCGACTCCTCACGTGTCCGACATTCAATATTTGATTAATTTGATCGTGCCACGTTTTCCTCGGCCTTCCTCTATTTCTAGCTCCGTTCACGCCGTTTACATATACCTTCTTTACCATTCTGTCTTCACTCATTCTTTCCATGTGTCCAAACCATCTTAATGACCCTTTCCTTATTTTGTTCATAACACTTTCATTCGCACCACATTCACTTCTTATACTTGCATTTGTCACTCTATCATATACAGATTTGATCTCATTTCTATTGCATTTATTCTACTTTCATCGTTCTTTTGCCAGTTCCATGCTTCACTTCCATACATCAGGGTGGCACAAGAACACCATTGTGCACTGCCATCTTGGCTTTCTACTTTAATTGTTCTAATGTAGTGTTCTAATATATAAAAATACTTCTAGAACACAGACGTTTTCATTTGTATTCATTGGTTAAGTGTACCTTAGCTGGCAAAAAATATGTAATTTCGATCATTTTAGATTCCGCTTCGTTGGTACAATGAACGATTCTCGACAACATTCTATGATTCGCTCCCGCCCCCGCGGTCAGCCGGTATTGCCCATCTGCAGCGGCGACAGGACCGGATGTTTCCCTGCCAGTTTATGCCCGTGTTATAATTTATAGCGAGATTTTATCGCTTCTAATTTTTCGATCCTGATCAACCGTAACCCGTTGTTGGGCGTCTCGCCACTCCTTTCGATAGGGTTAATACTGAACCAACACTATCTCGCGCTCGCATTGCAGTGTCAATCGCGCGTCCACCCACCAACCATATGCTTGACCTCTTGTGTAATAGCGCTTTGATAACTTAACTTCTCCGCAACCTCGCAATCAAATCAAATCAGTTTATTTTCTCAAAAGACATTACAAACATTTTTTATAGTTTAAGGCATTTATTGAGAACAGGTAAAACATAAGGAATATATAATACCAGGAACGCATGAGAGATGGTTCGACATTAGGAATACAAAATACTCTCCAAAGTCAAGAGTATTTGTCTTCTGAATGTATTTTCACGAATATGAAAGACATCGATCTCCGAAGCGATCATGTTCAGCAGTTTGATTGCTCTCCCCACCGGCATCACCAGAGGCAGGTTGGTTCTGCATGCTGGGAGATAAAACAGTCTATGCTGACGCTGTCGAAGATAACCATCCGGAACATAAAGATGGATAGCCTCCAAGATGATGGAGTTCTCAAAGAATCCCCTGATAAGTCTGAAGAAATGGGTAAGTGTGCAATGCAGTTTATCATACCGTACTCAAATAATGATCAATCATTCAACCGCATATAGAGTATCATTTCTTCTTCTGCTTTATTTAGGACTGTCCTGTTATTTCTCGAAACCTGTTCCTGGGATGCAGATTCCAACTGTCTCACCATCTTTTAGGTGGTCTTCCTGCAGGTCGATTTCCTGTTGGTACTTTATTTGCTGCTATATTTATCACCCTTTCAGAACATGCTCTTTCCACATGATCTCTCCAGTAGCGTCTTCTCAGTCTTCCCCATCGCACGACATCTTCTACATCGCAGATCTTTCTTATTTCAGAATTTATTATTCTGTCTCGGAGTGTCGTTCCCGCAACGGATCGGAGAGTCTTCATTTATGTGGTTCTTAAAAGACTTTTTGGTCTGATGGTGTCAGCTCTCGTTTTTATTCCATATGTCATTATAGGACGTACGCATGTCTTGTTGACTCGAATTTTGCTATCCTTAAGCATATTTTTATTTTTCCGAACAGCATTTGTCAAGTAGCCAGCCACAACGGCGGCCCTGTTTGTTAGTTCACTTACTTCTCCTGCTTGATACATCAACACCGAAGTACTTGAAATGCATCACTTGTTCTATTATTTTTATTATCTAATGCAAGCTTGCATCGTACCGGTAGCCTTGATGTAACCATGCTCTTTGTCTTGTCTATGAAGATTTTAATGTTGAGTATCATTTCAATATTTTTAAATGTCGAAGCTATTGTAAACATTAATTACATTTTAGCAAAACAACTAGAATAGAAGATTCCTATTAAGCTCGGCTGCGTTCAAAATCTTGGCCACGTTTTGAAGAATTCGAAAATACCCATCAACTTAAAAATAAGAGTTTTCAACCCTATACTGCCAGTGTTCACGTATGATATTGAGACAGTCACAGTGTCACAAAAAGTGACAACAACCTGAGTGGCACACTAAGAGCATTGGAGAGAGCCAAGTCGGGTATTAGCTTGCGGGACAGGATCAGGAATAGAGGAGCACATAGGAGCCAAGACAAAAGTCTCAGACGTCATCAAGTTGGGCGCAACCCTTAATACGTGACGTTGGGCGGGACACCTCGCTCGTATTTTTAAAATAATTTTGAATTTTTTTTTATTACGAATTATATAATAAAATTCTTCTTTCGGTGCCATGTCAGATCCCCCCAATGTTGGCGATCACTGCAACAAAGACATCTCATTCCTGCGCCACTTGGAACTGGTTCAGAACTCTTGTAATCCCTGTCCACTCTTTAATGTTCCGCAGCCAGGACAGCTGCCTTCTACCAACTTCCCGACGTCCCTCTACTTTACCCAATAATATTAGTCGAAGGAGGTGGTATTTTTCCTCCGTTAGCACATGACCCAAATATGTAATACAATACGTCAATTAAAAAAACGACACATTTTTAAAGCGAGAACATTACTTTTAATAAATCGTATTCTATTTCGCAATTATTTGGTATAAACCATATACAAATATACGAGTATAACAAAATATCAAATATTTTAAACAAAACGTACAGTTTAAGTATATGACCAAAAAGATAATGCTTATAAAATAAAATCTATCTATGTATTACTGTTTTAAGATGAGATATTGTATTTATGTTTGCGATGAATTCGCGTGTTGTCCTTATGTACTGATTTCACGATTGATCTAGCTTAACCATGTTGAGGCCGTACCGTGCCGCCAGCAACATTTTAAACAAATTCATTAGCTTTTATGTCCGGTCACGATACCGTGCATTAAAACCTCCGCTAGGCAAATATTGCAAATTCTCCTTATCAATATGATTGGAACTTTTCTGTCGTTATATTGTTGATGTTAATTAGATACTGGAGAGCGAGACGAATGGCCGACGCATCCGCCCGTACCGGGTGACCCGCCGTATGTAGAAGACGTCCACGGTCCACGCGGGTATATATTTTTTATGGCCACCGGACGTAATTAAATTGGCGCGTATATTATGTTATGTTGGCGTTATCCGCGATTATTTTTTTTCCTTCTCCATCTTGTTAGAGTAGTATCCGTGTCGCTTCGGCCGCTCGATAGAGCGTAAGAACTGCGGAATTCTTTTTAAATGGGGCGGTAATTCAGGATGCTTTTGCTATGTATGTCGTAATGATTTCTACACGGTGTTTCCAAATCTACTATTGTTTTCGGCGAGGGGGTCATTTTGCGTCAGATTGAGCTACTAAAATGTCCTATTTTTAAAAAATCAGATCTAAGAATTCGTTTCCTGTAAATAGCTTTGATTTTTCTATTTTTGGGCAAGATATATATTTTTTTCATTTTTTACTTATTTCCTATTTTTTTACATTATTCTATCGCAATAAAAATCCTTATCTAACGTCTCATTAATACTCACATCTGTTTAAATTTAAAAAACGTTGTATTTTCATCCTTTTAAAGTGTACTCAAATGAATTTAAAATTAAATAATCCATTGTTTTGGCGAAAAAACTTTGGTATTTCAACATTGTTAACTGTTTGAAAAAAAAATCAGTTATAAATATCACAATTGATTATATTTTGTGGCGACAGCTGTTTCGCCAACCGATTTTAGCATCCTCAGGTCATACAATCAACTAAAAAATACAACGGAAAGACTTGTCAATAACTGTCTTTCACTTTGTTGAAACCTTTCATATTATTTGCTTCCCTGTTTATTTCTCCTAATTTTGTTTGATTCCACAATTGAATTTCTGTTACTGAACCTAATTACTGTTTTACCCCATCTTTGTTATATTTGTTTACAATTTTTTTTGTAGTTTCTTACCCTCCTAATATTTTTGTAAATAAACTATGTCTTTCTATTGTATTTTTTTGATGATTGTAAGACGTGACGATGCTAACATCGGTCAGCGAAACAACTGTCGCGACAAAATATAATCAATTATGAATTGATTATATTATACAATCCGAAACAAAACAAACAAACCATCACGCCGTTTCCCCGCAGGGGTAGGCAGAGAGAATGGACCGCCACACTACTCTATCCTGGCAAACCTCTCTAGCTTCCTCCACATTCATACAACGAGTCATAGACGCACGTCGATTCCTCCGACTTCTAACATGACCAACCTTTAAAATTTGATTAATTTGGTCATGCCATGTTTTCCTCGGTCTGCCTCGACTTCGTACCCCATTTACATCATTAACGTATACTTTCTTAACCATTCTTTCTCCATCCATGCGTTCCATATGTCCGAACCAACGCAGCGATCCTTTCATAATTTTGTTCATAATACCTTCTTCCGCTCTACATTCCTTTCTTATATCAGCATTTGAGATTCTGTCGTATATCGTTCTACCACACATGCGTCTTAGGGACCTCATCTCTACCGCATTTATTCTACTCTCATCCTTCTTCTGCCAGTTCCATGCTTCGCTTCCTTGTTCCGAAACAAGTTTGTGAAAATATTGTACATTGTTTTTCAAGAATAAAAAAATGGGGTTTAATTAAACAGGACAATATCAATTGACAAGGATATCTCCATCTTCAGATACAGACATGATTATTTGTAGTAAACCACTGTTTGTTTCATCCGAAAAGATATACGATAGTCAACGAACAGTACGTCATTTCGAGTTGTGTCACGCACATTCAGAAAAACATTAAAATAGGACTTTCAATGTGTTAAATAAAGACTTAACTAACTAACTAACCATCACGCCGTCTCCCCGAAAGGGTGGGCAGAAAGAATGGACTGTCACTCTTTAACCGATGCGGCACTCCATCCTTCTCTTTTCGCCCAACGGGAGACGCGGTGTGATGGGTTGCGAACCTCATCGCCACCAATAGGCATCTCCCGCGCACACTTCGATCGTCCAACACCCACAAAATAAATCCAAAACAAATAATATAAGATACAATGATATAAAATAAAATAAGAAAATAAAAATAATTTAACACAAAATGTTATTTAGATGGTGCACATATTGTCTATTTAATTTATATTCCACCGTTTTTTAATTTAGCACATAATTTAATAACACATTATGTTTTTTTCGATGTTGCACACGTTGGCATGGACGATCCGGACTTTTGTGTTTATTTAATTTATGTTACACGTATCCACAGTTTTTTAAATTAGCTGTAATTAGGCACTTAACCAGCAAGAAGAAGTTATTTAAATCGTCATTGGAAAAAAAAATGTCAATAAAGACTTCGCGGTTTTAAAATACTTTTAACTGACCGGTTTCGTATTATTTAATTCAAAGAGTTTTTTTTTACTTGGTTGATTACTCAAAGCCAATTTGGTTAAATTAAAGTAAATACAGCGTATTAGTACAAATATTTCATTTTTAACGGAAAATTACATTTTATAAATAAAATCTATACATTATTATTTCTTGAATATTATCGGACGCTAGCTTTTGTATCTTATGTTATGTTATGTCTGTGTATGTTAATCGCTCAATTGGTAATATTCAACTGAGAAAGTAATTATGCGCAGATTTCACAGACAACATGATTCATCATGTCACCTCACATGTGCCATACTTCTGTAACGACTAAGTTCTGTTGTCACGTCAGAGGTGACTTACGTCCGTTATAGGTTAATATGAATGAAAACGCATGTTTTTTTAGAAGTTTTATTATATTAAAGAACTTCTAGAAAACAGATATCAACTATTGTCGATCCTCACTTTTTCAATTGTATTCCTCCTTGTTACTATTTCCTCTTAATCTATCATCGTTACTACGCAGGTTTTTGGAGCTTCTCTCCATTTGCGGTCTTGTGACTAGCATCCACTGGACCGAGACCGTGGCTGGCGGTTAAGCCTATTTCTCGCACCAGGTTTAGGATAACTTTGCATCTTATTATGTTTCTTTACACGTAAACTATACATTCACAACATTCACGTTAATCCTACTCAACGAATGGAATCTCCATAAGTTACAAATATCGTGTTTTTTTTTTACTTACTAACCATCATGCCGTTTCCCCGTGGGGGTAGGCAGAGAGGATGGACTGCCATACCGTTCTGTTCTGACATACCTCTCCAGCTTCCTCCATACATCGTAACATGCATGTTCGTCGATTTCGTAGTTCGCCTTTTAGTATTTGATTAATTTGGTCATGCCATGCTTCGTTGGTCTCCCACAACTTCTCTCTCCACTCACACTCCTTTTATACAGCATTTTAACCATTCTTCTCTCTCATTCGTTCCATTTATACTTTGTTCTACTATACTTTTAAACCCATCGCTTTTTAAGCGGTCACATTTAGATTTTTAGATTTAAAACACGTCTTAATGCGCCCTTGAGGTGATTGCATCACAAAAACGGCGCTTTAAAAGTTAGCATATTATTATTATTATATGTCCAAACCATCTCAGGGATCCTTTTTTTAATTTTACTTATGATGCAATCATCTGCCTTACATTTATTCCTTAATCGACTTGCGTGTATGACTCGCTATATGAATGTGGAGGAAGCTAGAGAGTTATGCCAGGATAGAGTAGTGTGGCGGTCCATTCTCTCTCCCTACCCTTACGGGGAAACGACGTGATGGTTTGTTGTTGTTGTTTAATTATGCATAAAAATTAATTGTATGGAAATGAAAATACGCGCTACATCTTATTTGTGTGTATTAAACGTTCGTCTTATTTGTGTGTATTAGATATTTTAGAAAAACAACAAATACTAACGCAGATGGTAATGGTAGGTTGGATGCTGTTTCTCAGTTGGAATCCCCGGTGGATGTTTGTTTACTTGTATTCGTGTCCCCGAGAAGATCGATCGATCTCGGGAGAATAAAACAATGATACATAACCCAATCTCCACGGTCCAGGGAGCTGGCTGCGCTCTCAGTGGAACGGTGTCGATGATTACTATTAGTTCTCTGTCCTAGTCGTTTTATTAACAACCACTTCTCCCTTCGTAGCGTAAACCATCTTCGGTTGTATTAAGTTTCTCAATCTTGAGTAAATTTACCGCTGTCGTAACCCTTTATAGTGGTGTTCTTATACCGACCCTTGTTTATGGAACTGGCAGGAGAATGAATAAAGCCGAAAAATGCGTCAGAAATATAATACAAATTAATTTATTTTTATATGTATCTGTCGTAATGTGAATAGATCATCAATTTGAAATAGAAATCTGACAGATTTCCGTTTCATTCATTTATCGGCGCTACATCCCGGCGTGGGAATTGGCCTCCTCCACAACAGTCCTCAACTGACTTCTGTTTCTGGCCATCTTTCTCCATTCCCCAGCTCCTTCCTTTTTCTCCCAATCTTCTTCCACGCAATCCGCCTATCTTTTCCTCGGTCTGCCTCTTGGTCTCTTTTCGCGGGGTACCCATCTGGATACATTTGTGGTGTTCTACCCTATGGCATTCTTTCCACAAGGCCAGCCCACCGTGGGCGTCGAGACTTACAGAATATCACTGCTGTTTCCTGGTTAATCAGTACCTCAAAGTTCAAAGTTTATTTTAATTCTGTAAGTCCCATCCTCCAGCGTGCGTCCAAAAATTTTTCTCAAGATTTTCCTCTCAAAAACTGACAGCCTGCCTTCCTCTCTGCGATAGAGACCATGTCTCACAGTATGATAGTCTTATATATTAAAAGTTTGGTATTCCTGCTGAGTAACTTAGAGTCCAGAAGCTTCTTACACCCATGAAAAGATCTGTTTGCTACCTAAATTTTAAATGTATTTTCGTTTATAGCACGTCTTAATGCCCCCTTGAGGTGATTGAAAAGAGCGCATTAAATATTAGCATATTAATATTTTTATATTAAGATGATTCAGGGTGGAAGAAAGTTTTTAAACCTAAATCATCTCCTTCGTCGTGTCGAGGCAGCTCGGTCAGATAACGTCAGCCCAGAAATCCGCCAGCTGGACCGCACTGCCGGACGCCTGAACCGGATACTTCTTCGTGCATCTCACAGGGGAGCAAGGGCACTCCGTTATTTGCTCCATGCCAAAAATGCATAGCTTCGTACCTCTTCTTCTGCTTTATTTAGGACTGTGTCCTGTTATTTTTTCGGAGCCTGTTCCTGAGATGCAGATGTCCAACTGTCTCGCCATCTTTTAGGTGGTCTTCCTGCAGGTCGATTGCCTGTTGGTACTTTATTTGCGGCTATATTTATCACTCTTTCAGAACATGCTCTTTCCACATAATCTCTCCAGTAGCGTCTTCTCAGTCTTCCCCATCCTACGACATCTACATTGCAGATCTTTCTTATTTCATAATTTATTAATCTGTCTCGGAGTGTCGTTCCCGCAACGGATCGGAGAGTCTTCATTTCTGTAGTTCTTAGGAGACTTCTTGTTCTAATGGTGTCAGCTCTGGTTACTATTTCGTATGTCATTGTAGGACGTACGCATGTCTTGTAGATTCGAATTTTGCTCTCCTTTAGCGTATTTTTATTTTCCCAAACAATATTCGTCAAGCAGCCAGCCACAACGGCGGCCTGCCAGCATCGTACCGCCCTGAAGAATACCCCATCTTGCCATGTTATCCTTGAGGGTTGAGGGTCCTCCAGGTCTTCCACGGTGGCTTTTGTCCCGGCTCTAGGGTTTCCTTAAGCATCATCAAATCCAAACATTTGCAACTTTCTCTCCATCTGTCAAATTTCTCGACATCAGGAGACAACAGATAAACCTGAACTAGATTGTAAAACTGACCACCACCAGGATATAAACAATTTCCTAACAAGGATTATGTAACGATTTCTAAAATTCATTATTCCGCTTCGTATCATTCTGTTTGATGTATTGTATTGTTTTTACAATGGAGTGTTCCTGGCCGATCCTTTGTCTCCGTTCTGCGACCCATTCCCGGCCGTAAGAGGCCCGGTATCACGTCCAGTGTATTATTAGTTATTGCTAATTGCTCATTCTTCTCGCGGTGCCATCGCCGCGTTATGGAGTCTCATCCCTTTTTAGTAGCGGCCCCTAATCGGCGTCACGGCGTGTCAAGGTGACACGGCGCCTTTTTAGGCGGGGCCGGATCTGGACTCCAGAGCTGCTCGATATGAACTTGAAATTAATACTAATTTATTTTATGAGCTGCGTTACATTTTTTCTGCAGCACTGGGAGCTCATTATCAACATTTTAAACCAATGACATATATTTGATATACTTTAAGCGTTAACACTGGAATTCTATATTTAGTATAAATTAAACAACATTTTAATTATACTTTTTATATATATTTTTCAGTATAAAATTACTATTGAACAAAAATTCACAATAATAATGAAATTAAACGATGTTTTTTAACTACTTCCTCTTTTGTCTTTATTTCGATAGCGACCGGTTTTGTCAGCCTCGCTGACATCAACAGACTGGTGTATTGTTAGTTACTGGACCAGTCTGTCGATGCCAGCGAGCCTAGCGAAACATTGTTTTATTTAATTATTATTTAAAATGAACTTCCATCTAGAGATTTCAGTAAAATCATTTGATTATCTTAAAAAATCACAAATTGCGTTACCATTAAATATTTGCTATTAATATTTTTCGACTATTCAAAATCAGACCAAAATGTTACACACGAAAATATATTTATTAGTATGAGAACAAACGAATAAAGTAAAAATATATTGAAGACGGTATACGCAGACAAAAAAAATGGAAGAAGTGTGTAATAGTTGAGATGTCCATAGAAATATCAATACTTTACTAATATATTTCCATTCTCTATCTGCCTTCGGAGATTAATTGGTTATTAAATGCTGGTTTGTCATTTTTCGAATGTAGATGCATTTTAGCATGATACCTTATTTTCTTAAATACTCGTAGTCCATTGTTTTTATGTATCACTTATTTTCTTGTTCATTCGGTGTCTTGTCAGGTTCCCCTAACGTTGACTATCGCTTAAGAATAGGCGTGTCTGTCCCTAGCAACTCAAAAGAGTTCCTCAACGCTCCTTAACCCAGTTCAGTACAATGTTGTAGAGCCAGGAGATTCCGCCTCCTGCCAACACCTGATCGACCCTCTATTTCGCCTTCAATGATCAGGTGCAACAATTTTAATCGGATTATCTCAATATGCCACTTCGAGGGCTTTAATATTGGCCAATAATTCCCTATTATCTCTGACTCTCTGAAGAACATTTATGTTGCTGACCATATCGGTCCAAGGAATGCACAAGATTTTGCGTTGCAGCCACATTTCGAACGCCTCCAGCCGGTTCATGATACCATATTTTAGGGTCCATGATTCAACATGATAATAAATTATTGATAGACCAGACTTAGCATTTGACTTTACTTTATTTTAATAAACCAAATTTTAATGAATATAATTACCCTTAGTATTACAACACTTTATTTCACTTAACACAAACATGTTTCAGTTATAACATAACCTCTATCAATGTACACAATTTTAACAATAAAATAAAACAGAGTGATCACTTTTATACTAAAAAGGGTGGACTTATGAATGAAGGTGGAGGGGTATAATTAGGATGGTAATACTAAGTGTAATTATAGTAAATTTTTTCAAATACGATTCCACAACAGAAAGTGAAGGCGAATATAGAAGAAAACCAAATTTGATTGGAAAAAAATGAGAATTGCATACTATTCTTGTGTGTTTCATTCGTGTTATATTTCATTGAGAGTATTCGTCTATTCTATCACATTGTGTTTCTGTGTTCGTATATCTATATTTCTCACAAAGAAGAATCTTCCGTATGCTTTTGCTCATTACATTTTACGTTATACCCTTTCTTATGGTGTGTTTAGATAATACTTTACAGTCATATTATTATCGTAAATCTGTGGCAACACACCACTTGTTATTCCTGTTTTTTCAATTGAATTTTAGATTTGTTCAAACGTTATTTATGGTTGGTTAGGATGTTGGTATTTTTGTCCCTGATAAATATACTCGTATATCTGACAGTGACAACATAGATTGTTTTACCTACCGGCCTTCAGAACAAACCTGTCTCTGGTGACACCGGTAGGAAAAGCAATTAATCTGCTGAACGCAGTCTCCTCGGAGATCGACGTCTTTCGTATTAGTGAAAGTACGTTTAGAAGACAAATACTCTTGACCTTAGAGAGTATCTTGTCTTCGTAATGTCAAATGAAATCAAATCAGTTTATTAACTCAAAAGACATTACAAATAGGAAAATGTTTAGAGCATATGTTGAGTACAGGTAAAAGATTATATAAAAACAACATAGTACAAGGAACGCATTAGAGATGGTTTGACATTAGGAAGACAAGATACTTCCTAAAGTCAAGAGTATTTGTCTCCTGAACGTATCTTCACTAATATGAAAGACGTCGATCTCCGAGGAGACCGCGTTCAGCAGACTAATTGCTCTTCCCACCGGTGTCACCAGAGGCCGATTGGAGAACCATCTCTCATGCGCTCCTGGTATTATATTGTATATATCATATTTTACCTGTGTACTCAATAGATGTTTTAAACATTAATATTGTTTGTAATGTTTTAAACATTATTACTGTTGAGATAATAAGCTGATTTGATTTGAAGACTGGCGTTAGAAGTTTTTTTTTATACGCACGAAGTTTTGTTCGATATATAATATTTTTCTAGTTGTCGAAGTAGCTTTTGTTGGCAAGTATAAACTCTAATTGAAAATCGCGACCCTCGGTACGCAGTCCTTTGCGCACACACACCAGTGCAGCATGACACTCACACCGGCACCTAGAGAAGTGAGAACGGCCCTGTCAGAGTCGGTTGGGTTAGGTTAGGTGTGCTGACACCTGTGTCAACAATCCTGCTCCCCCTCCACCGTCGCTGAATCCCGACACTATCAATCCCTTCTATACAACATAATATTGTTATTCAGAGATCTTCTTTCATCTATTGAATTTACAATTGCGTTTTTGGTTACACTGATAGTTTTGTTCATTCTCTTCTTCAATGAATATTCACACCTTATTCCTGTATTAAAATATACCTATAATAAACTAACCGACCATCGTTGCTCTATCCTAGCATACTTCTCTTGCTTCCTCTTCGTCGATTTTTCCGACTTCAAATGTGGCCGCCTTTCAGTATTTGATTAATTTGGTTATGCCATGGTTTTCCACGGCTTCTTTTTCCACTCACGCTGCTTGTATGCAACATTTTAACCATTTTTCTCTCGTCCATCCGTTCCAAATGTCCAAACCATCTCCGGGATCCTTTTTTAATTTTACTTATGATGCAATCATATGCATTACTTTTCTTCCTTTAATATTGGTATTTTATTATTATTATTATTTTGATAAATTATATTTTACTGTGTGAACAGTGCAGTATTTAGAAGTTTCCTAAATTTAACGTAACTATCCTCACACTTAATACTACCATGGAGTTGGTTTGAGGAATTGGTTTGTTGTTTGCATTTGTTTCTACTGATCGGAGTGAACGTTGCCTTTCCGTTGGCATGGGTGTCACGCAGAGGTCCGAAATATACGTTGGTGCTTGTCGAGCCTTAAATACGCCAACGGACCCGCAACGCTGAAAGCATAATCATAGAAACTTGCATTATTGGCTCTGACTGGAATTGTTTTGTTGTTTGCATTTGTTTCTACTGATCGGAGTGAAGTGACCCTTTCCGTTGGCATGGGTGTCACACAGAGGTCCGAAATATTGCGCTCTCTGGTGTCGAGCCTTAAACACTATCAAACACAATTTGTATTTTCCTCGCTCTCGGATTTTAAGCCAGTGAAGTTCCTTCAGAAGTGGAATGATATGACAGTATTTTGTTGCTCCATAATCAATCGGGCAGCAGCATTGAATACGCGTTGTATTGTGCTTAACTGATTATTTGGCAATCCAGCATACATTCCGTTGCAATAATCTAAACGTGACACCACAAAAGAATTTACGAGGGTCCTAGCTTCATCAATATCAGATTGTTTTACCTACCGGCCGCCAGAACCAATCTGCCTATGGTGACACCGGTGTCAAGAGTAATTAGTCTGCGGTCTCCTCGAAGATCGACGTCTTTCATATTAGTGAAGGTACGTTCAGGGGACAAATACTATCACCTTTAGAAAGTATCTTGTCTTCCTAATGTCGAACCATCTCTAATGCGTTCATGGTATTATGTTGTATGTGTATAATATTTTACCTGTACTCAATAGATGCTTTAAACATTATTTATGCAGTTTGTAATGTCTTTTGAGTAAATAAACTTATTTGATTCGATTTGATTTAAAAATAGGTAAATATCTCCTTATATGTTTCAGCTGTCTCAGTTGGAAGAAGCCAGACTTAACAAGCCTTAATATGTGCGTATCGTAACTAACTAACTAACTAACCATCACGCCGTCTCCCCGAAAGGGTAGGCAGAAAGAATGGACTGTCACATTTACCCGATGCGGCACTCCATCCTTCTCTTTTCGCCCCGCGGGAGACGCGGTGTGATGGGTTGCGAACCTCATCGCCACCAATAGGCATGCGTATTGTGTATCGTTATATTATAAATAATATATTGCGAAATCGAAAGTGAATGAAGACGATTTCACTTTGTTATTGTAGTAAAGTATTTTGTACCTCGGCTTCTGACGACGCCCGGGGTCATGGACACAGGCGGTATCCATTACACTCAATTGGCAAATAAAGCGGCGTTTAAATGCATCGTGTTAAATGTTTATATTGTGCCAGCGTTTGCCATATTTCCATATGTAAATACGAGAAGAAACAAATCGCGCCGCGGTGCGTTATTTTAGACCTATCCAAATACAAAACTTGCAAATAGTTTTACGCTACTCGAATAACCATCCGAGGATCCCGAAATAACTCTGCCGTCACTGCATCAATACTCTTTTTTTTCGGTAGTGCACGCGTGATGTGACTACTGTCCCCGGTGCATTATAGTTTAAAACGGCGTGCACGCTTTTTTATTTTACTTTCAGAGTGGTCTAATTATTTCTTTAGCTCGGTTTCTCCTTTACTCCAGATTTTTCCCCCTGTAGAATCGTTTTCTCCCCAAAGTATCCAGTCGCTCTGCGGATTTTGCTGTCAATGTCGCTGCGCAGAATTCTGGGACCTGTGAATGACGGTGAAGGCTGGAGAATGCGGCATAATGACGAGCTGTACCATATTTACAAAGCTCCCAGTCTCTCCACACAGGTCAGACTGAATAGACTGAGATGGGCCGGTCACGTGCAGAGGACGCCGTCATCGCGAACCCTAAAAAGATTGCTGGAGTGGCACCCAGGTGGTAGAAGACCAATTGGACGACCAAGGCTGCGATGGGAGGATGAAGTTAGGAGAGATGGGGCGAAATTGTTACGAGTGTCAGATTGGAGGGTCGAAGCGGAGGACAGGAGGAGTTGGAGGCTAAGGCTCGATATAGGCTGTATGGCCATCGAAGAAGAAGAAGTAGAATTGTTTTAGTTTTTCAATCCCTTCGTCTACAAGTTAGCAGAAACAATAATTTATAGTTTCTTGAACAATGATGTAAAACTCCATATTAAATAATTAATACGAATGGTAACATCTGTTTTCTAGAAATTTTATTATGAGGCAATGATGTGTTTTGCCTAGCAAAGGCAACAACTTAACAAATGTTTCAAATACATTTGATAATGCCTTCGCAAAGCGATACATGTCATTCTAATAAAATAGAATTAAACTTTTATTAAACAGACGTTTTCATTATGTGTTTGAATAATGCATTCATTTTATGAATTTATTTATCTCGATATAATTTGAATGTAGGACACCTTTATTTTCTGTATAACTGTGTATAAACAGTCAATCAATTTGTATATTATTCTACCGATGTATATCTTGAGACATGTCGAGATCAATAAACTTATATGAACAGAACACATGCAAATTTGAAACCAGCAGTGATTTAAATCACGAGGTTTCGAACTCTTTAAACTTATACGATCAGAACACATGCAAATTTGAAACCAACAGTGATTTAATTCACGAGGTTTCGAACTCTTTAAACTTATATGAACAGAACACATGCAAATTTGAAACCAACAGTGATTTAATTCACAAGGTTTCACTCTCTTTAAACTTATATGAACAGAACACATGCAAATTTGAAACCAGCAGTGATTTAATTCACGAGGTTTCGAACTCTTTAAACTTATATGAACAGAACACATGCAAATTTGAAACCAACAGTGATTTAATTCACGAGGGTTCGAACATATAAATAGAACACACGCAAATTTGAAATCAACAGTGTTTTATTTCACAAGGTTTCGAAATAAAATAAATGATTGAAAATACTGCTGTGTTATGCCCTATATGCCCAGTAGTCAAAATGATATCCAACTATCGTTCATGTCAAAATGATTGATGCGTGTTTTTTTGGTACCTGCTTGTAGTTTTTTTTACCTCCTGCTCCCATTTGTATGTCAACTATCTTGTGTAAATATTTTTTCAGTTATACATTATTAAGGGAACCACGTAAGGTAGTCCCTTCTGGTGTCTGGAAACTCGGCTTGTTTGAATACGGCGCGGCGTCAGCTCGTATAATGGCAGCGGACGGGGGGCAGGACCCACGCCCTCCAGCCGTTGAGCAAATAGGTTCAGATGCAACCCTTTTGAAGCGTGTCTCACCAAATAACAGTTGTGTTTAATTTGATTTTTTTACGAGTGCTCCTAGGCGGTTTTCTACGCCATATCGCCGCCTCCGGCCGAGATGGCATAGAAACCGTTTCTTTACATAAACGAAATATTGGGTACCTCTGTCACTTTGTTGTATTAGCGATTAGATAAGATTGCTTCAAATAAATAGATTATCCATTATTCTTCGGTTCACATTATAAACATTCTTCTTCTTCTTGGATTAAACCTTTTCTCCAGTTATTCCCTGCGTCAATTTCCATCTTGAGAAGTGGACTACCAGGATGGTTAGATTGACGACCTTCGTGGCTGAGTGGTGGCAGGTGAAATAATCTATGTTGCCATTGTCGCAGATGGGGCAAAGGTACAGCGTACAGATTTCTTTAGATATCTGGATTTGACCAACAAGCGCTGAGCGTCCTTATAGTGAGTTTCGTTAACATCGGTCTTTACCAGAGGTGTTCAATTTTTTTTCACCATTCCGTGTTGTATTCATCGCAGCGGTTTCTGTCTAATAACTAACAGTCCTCTCGTAATTGGAGATATCAATCGGTCGCTTACGGGCGTCGCTCTCGACTAACAGTTTCTACGTGTGCTGCATCTGTTTCTCGCAAGCCCAGCCTCCACCCAAGGTCACGTCACCAGCCGTGAGAGCCACGACCGTGCGCAGGGTCCACAAGAAGAGCTTTTCCAATAAGAATTTCATTTACGAAAGCACCATTTTTTTAATGTTGTATCGCGAGTATTTATGACATAAACAGCTATTCAAAACATTAATAGATACCGTAACAAAGAGTTATTTGAAATAACGCATAATAACTAACTAACTATCTAACCATCACGCCGTTTCTCCGGAGGGATGGACAAAGAGAAGGGATCGCCACACTGTTATATCCTGACCTAAACCCTCGCGCATCTTCTACATTGTCACATCGTGACATGCACGCCCGTCGATTATTCCTACTTTAACCTAATAACCTCGTGGAGATTACGCAAACCTGATTGATATCGAACCAGGCTGTAAGATTCTCATTTACTCTGACACTAGCTTTTGTTTTCCGTGTATAGCGACTTAATTGCCGTCATCAGTTTTATACTTATTCCATATTCAGACAATATTTTCCACAACTTAACTCTGTTTATGCAATCATATGCTATTATAAAATTAATGAATAATCACTAAATGATTGCGTCATTGTTAAATCAATATAACCCCATTAAATCAAATCAAATCAGTTTATTAACTCAATAGACATTACAAACAGGAAAATGTTTAAGGCATCTATTAAGTACAGGTAAAATATCATAAAAATACAACAAAGCACCAGGAACGCATTAGAGATGGTTCGACATTAGGAAGACAAGATACTTTCTAAAGTCAATAGTATTTGCCCCCTGAACGTACTTTCACTAACATGAAAGACGTCGATCTCCGATGAGACCGCGTAATAATAACTAACAATAATAATAACTCTGCTGATTCCACAAATACACATTCGTATAATAATTACGATGTTTGAGTGATGTTTTTTGGGGGTTTAATATGGCGCTTTAAAAAGTGCTCTTGTATGATTATAGTATAGAAAATTTAAATGTAATGTATGTAAGGGATCCCGGTACGACACTGCGGCATAGTTTCAAATTCTAAAATTCCTAATGACTCCTTCAAAATATATAAAGCAATTAAATTATAATTTATAAGCGATGAGAATCTGTTGCGATTTCACTATCCCGTTGCGGCGGACCACGCTCTGATCGCAGGCTTTTTAACAAAACATTCCGTTTGTTTATCCCCTTCCCGCCATTATTCGAGAGTGGGCGGGAAACATAACAGTCTGGAAAATGTCGGCGAAAATCCGAGCTAAATCCGTTCGCGTTCTTCTTATGAAAAATAGAATAATTTTCCGGCGAATTATGATCGAGATGGGAGCTCCCAGCGAGCGCCGATCAACATTTACTGGAAAAATCTTTACCAAGAATTATTTTTCTACTATTAATCTGTTTTTTGCAAGGTGATCGAAATGTGCGTTGTTTTGTTTATCGTCTGGCCCGTGTGAATATTTTATCTATCTTACTTTTTTTTCTTATCAACGAATCTGAATAGTCCAGTTTGTCACACTGTCTTTGGTCTGGGGTAGAATTCACGTGACAATAACATAGCGATAGATTAACTACCTATCATACGAGGGCACTACTTGCAAAGTCAGTAACCTCCACAAATTTTTATTTTGAGAAAAATGAAGAAATCTGTTATTTTTGTTCTGGATATCAGATATTATATGTTTATGGCTTGTACGTGTTTAATTAATGGAGAAAACGAGGATCACCAAAAAAAGTACATTAAAAACAAGAGTAAAACTGAGATAAATTGAATTATAGTTTGGATTTTGCTGACTTTGATAAATACATATGGAGGTTACCGGGTTTGCAACACATAACTTTGGAATTTACCTACTTTGATTATAACATCAGAGAAAATAATGTTACTGGCAATCTCCGAAAATTCTAACAAAAATTTATTTATTATTGAAAAAAAGTTTTATTTTTAACAGAGTTTTTACTATTTAAAAAAAAAGGATTTTAACATAACAATGATTGTTTGAATCGGGGACTGCTATTGGTAGAGACAAAATCAAGATGGCGGCAAGTGGATGATACTGATTTTGCAAGATACGAGTACATCAAATTTCAAGTCTTATTTTACTTGAAATTAAGTAAGATATGATCCTAACATTTGCACACAATATACAAAAATACTTTATTAATAATCTACCATTCAAAGTTGGAAAAAAATTTTTTTTGGAGGTTACTGGCTTTGCAAGTAGTGCTCTCATATGTCATGTCATATGTCAGGTCACCGCCTGGGATCCGATATTCTCTGAAGGTGGAGCGAATGCAGAAAAAAATTCTGCGCTTTCTTTACCTCAGGAAGCGCGGTTATTACCCGTGGCTCTTTCCGACTGAATTCTTGCTAGGTATACTAAGCTTTCACCAATCATTGGAGAGAAGTAAGAATATCCTCTTGGGAGTTCACTTCTTTCAGCTGATTGGCGGGAATATACATAACTCGGATGTCCTGAGTGATGTAGGTCTATTTTTGTCCCTGATAATTACCTTCGTCAAAGACAACACAGATTATTTTATTTGCCGCGCTGCATAACCAACCTGTCAATGGTTATGCCTGTGGGTAGGGCAATATATTGCTTAATCGGGCCGCCTCGGAGGTCGACATATTTCGTGATAGTGTGAGTTGCCTCAGGTATGCAATATCAATGTTACGATTCTTTTTAATTAAGGTTTTTTTACGCTTCTCTTATAAATTCTTATAATGTAATTGCAAACGATCTGGAATTATATGTCTCTAATGTTTGTGATTTTTATTCAAATAAATAAATAAAATGAGAATCAATTGCTAAAAATTTGTATACAGTAACTAACTAACTAACTAGCTTTATGAAAATATTGTATTTTCACAACACTTTTTTGCTTTTGATCAAATTCATTAATTCATACACTGAAGAAGGGAAGTCTGTTTGCCGAAACATGTTTGTGAAAGGTGCAAAAAAGTGCTATGAAAATACAATTTTGTTTCAAAATATTATTCAAATTTAAATCCACAACACAAAGTGATGGCGAATATAGAAGAAATAACTAACTATCACGTCGTCTCTCCGAAGGCGTACGCAGCAAAATGGACTGGCACACCTTTCTTTCCTGACATCCTTCTCTCTTTTGTAAACAGTAATAAGTTTAAGTATCCTTCTGTATGTAAATGTGAAAAGCAACGGAAAACAACCACATTAAAGGCCTAAGTGGCATCCCAAGAACCAGAAAAAATGTTACACTTTGCTGCAAACCAATTCATTGGATTTACACTACCAAAGAATAACAGCAGTCATGCTTGTTTGTTTATTAATGAAAAGATTAACTCATTAAAATGATTCTCTTTAAATCATCCATATTATTTTTATTATTGTATATCAAAGAGAACGATTTTGTAAACCCATAAAATATAATAAAATTTAAAAATATTTTTATTTTTACTAAACTTAAATTAAAATGAGTTAAGCATACATTACCCACCACACATACATGACTACCCTGAAGATGGAGACTGCAACGATCTCGGACATATATGTAGAGGAAGATAATTTCCATGGTTATACCCAAGATCCTAAAAAGAACAACACTTGTGGTATGGCGGGAAAGATCAGTGCTGCGACCCATTATCTCTGCCTACCCCTGTGGTAAAATGACACGATGGTTTGTAAACCACATAATGATATTGAATTAGGAATGCTTTTCATGAGATGATGGAAAATAGTCATTAAATGTGTGCAAAAGTATTTTGCAGACCCGTAATGTGGTTTGGCTTTCTATTCTCCGTTAATCTACTTACTTTTTATGATAATAAGACATCCATTTGCGTGCTTTTTATACATAAAAGTGTCAATTTCTTTTCCAACAATAAAAGTGGTTTCGCCTTTATTTCTTGTTACGTAGGTATTGTGTTTGCCTCTGTTGCGTTGGAGAAAGCATTGCTACATTGACGGCACGTGAGATTAAAGTTTTTTTTCTTTACTTTTTAATACTGGACACCCAGGAATTCCAACTGATCCATTCTGATGTATACCATATTTCAACCAATATTACTCTCAGCATTTGGTATCTGGTTTGGAAACTGATCATATATTTACGTGGAGAGTTTTGACACTCCAAAAAAATGTGGTTGTCAAAACTCTCTACATAAACGAAAAAATAACGCCTGATGATGCCAACATTGGTTGGCGAATCAGCTGTCGCGAAAAACAAAAAAAATGTGATACCATAACAGCGTTTAAATCTCAACAATTAATAATTGTTGAACTATTGTAGTGTTTCGGCCAAAACAACGGATTATTTTCATTTCAATTTTACTTACTTAGACAGTCGTTGTCGTCCACTGCTAGACATAGGCCTCCCCCATACTTCTCCACGTATCCCTGTCTTGTGCCTTTTGCATCCAATCGCCAGCAATTCTTCTAATGTCATCGGACCATCGTGTGGGGGGTCTCCCTCTGTTTCATTTGTCTTCGCGGGGTCTCCACTCTACCACCCTTCTGGTCCATCTATCGTCTGCCAATCTGGCAACATGTCCCGCAAATGACCATTTAAGCTTCGCTACCCTTGCGATGACATCTGTTACTCCCGACCTTCTACGTATTTCAGTATTTCTTATCCGGTCTTAGAGACTTACGTGTAGCATGGCTCTTTCGTGTTTCCTCTGTGCTTCACGGAGTCTCCTTATAGTCGACTTGGTGAGGGTTAGCGTTTCTACTCCATACGTCAGTACTGAAAGTACGCATTGATCATACATTTTGCGTTTCAGACACTGGGGAATCTTACTATTAAAGAACTTCTTCAGATTGTCATATCCCGCCCACCCAAGACCAATTCTTAGCAGTCTGATTATCTCTGGAAAGTAAGATGTTGTGGCCGAGATACTTGTATTCTTTCAATTCTTTCAATTTCAATTTTACCCGCTACTAAATGCGCCCAAAGACTTACAACTTAAAAAATCGGTCTATACAATATGGAATCTGTGTACATTATCTCGTAATCGTTCGTGATCCTGGATAACGTTTACCGGCAGCTACTGGGGCGCTCCCGGCGCGGCGTGGGCGACCAATTCCGCTCTGTCTCGTATAAAGTTGTCCGCTCCCAGACGTGCAAACACCATCTCGCCGGCTCCTTCCCCTATCGCGCCGCTATCCTCCCTCGTCATTATCCGGCAACAGTGAAACTACGTACGCCCACGCGGCGAGGGCTTCCAGGAGTTGGAGTTACAGGAGCCCCGGTGCTTTATTGCCGTCCGAAGGGAGGGGCATTATATTTATAGGATTTATGTACGATAACCAAAATGAAGCTACGTACTTTGTTCCGGAATTACTTTATTAGATTTTAGTCTTATATTTTCTTCCGTCGCAATAAAATTATTTTTTCCAGTGATTTCTAGGCACTCTGCGTCAACGCAATATTATTAAATTTATATGGTTTCGAGATAAATCTCGTGATTTTATTGAAATCTCTCGATCTTCGTTTTATTTATTTATTTATTTCTATAATACACAAACGAGACATAACAAGCCACGTAGCCAGAAGCTCAGATGAAAAGTGGACAAGAAGACTGCTGACTTGGAGACCGTGAACGGCAAGGAGAAGTGCAGGGCGACCGCAACTACGGTGAAAGGATGAACAGACACGTCGGAATAACCTAGATGAGGTCTGCACAGGACAGAGTGACATGGAAGCGCATGTAGGAGGCCTTTGTCCAGGAGTGGACGGGAATAGGCTGAGGAAGAAGAAGAAGAGACATAACAAACGAAAAACATTTAGGCAACTCATTTGGACACAACACGGTGTAACAAAAATTATTACCTGATAATTTATTTGCGACAGCGCTGACATCAATTGTTCTTTGCTCCGTCACGCAGAACCAACCTGCCTTTGGTGATGCCAGTAGGATGAGCAATTCAGACGTTGAATCTAATAGTCTTGGATTAGATATTTTCAGTGTCAGTGAGGCAGTGTTCATAAAAAATATATTACAAATTCTGGAAAGAGTACTGCCTCACTGACGTCGACATATTTGGGTTCCTTCTGATATGTATGATTTTTTGGTTTCATGTCGTAGTTTTATCTTTGTTACACCGTTTTTTTTTCAAATGAGTCGCCTAAATGTTTTTCGTTTGTTATGTCTCATTTATTATGTATAAATAAATAAAGTAAAGATATGAAACTAAGAAATAATAATATCTCAGAAGGCAGTAATATTTCTTTATTAGTTCTTACTGATAAAATAATAATTATTAGTACTCATAACAGGTTAATTTTTAAATTAAAATTATTGTATCGAATTTTAAATGCGTTTTTTATATTAGTCTTTTTTTATTTAGTTTTTATTATATTTTTACACCTGAAGATGGAGGTATCCTCCGAAAAATGACGTGTTTTTAATTTTTTTTTTTCATATTTAGTGGATGAAACAAAGATATTCTCAATTTCCTAAGTATATGTACAAGTATAAAGATATATTACTTTATACAGGTATATTCATACTGTATATGATTTCGATTGGACGTCTTGTTCAGCGATCATTATGATCTTGTTTCACAAAGTATTTCGAAAATATCGACGTCGTCACATGGCTCATTTAAATCCACCACACCTCAGGTCATGACACGTCAAGGTGTGCACAGCACATTATGCTTTCTGGTGCATGGAAGCCATTGTATAGTATAGTACTACGCTTTGTGATATGATATTTCGATCGGCCCATTTATTTTATTGATTATTTTTACAATATATTATTTTTTTACGAAAAAACAATATATTCATTATTCTTTTTAGTTAAGGTCGTAATACCTGTTGTGACGGTGAGCTATCTTGGGATGATGACATCCAGTCATCTCTCCATCTCTTCGATGGTTTTCCTTGTTATCTCTTGCTGCTGAGGTTTTCTATCTAACTAACTGATCATCACGCCGTTTCCCCGAAGGGGTAGGCAAAGAGGATAGACCGCCAAACTGTTCTATCCTGACACGCACGTCGATTGATCCTACTTCTAACATGGCCACCTTTCAGTATTTGGTTATTTCGGTCTTGTAATATTTTCCTTGGCCTTCCTCGGCTTATTTTTCCATTCACACTACTTGGATATATCTTTTTCACCATTCTTCCCCCATTTATTAGTTCCATATGTCCAAACAATCCATCTTAGTGACAGCTCGGGTTTTCTTTTTTGTAAATTGTTGCGATTCTTTTATGCTTATCTATTTGCTTCTCCCCCACCTCACTTTGTCATCAACACCACGGACAGACCTTATCGTCTCATTTCTGATCTAGTAACTGAGGGTTCTGCCAGCGTTGGACCGCAGGGTTTTCATTTCATAATATTTATTGATTTAATAAAATGAAGCAATCTGCCAACAATGATTAATGATTACATTTTTACTGCACAAATTCAATCAGACCATGCGTAAAGTAATTAGTGATGATAAGAAGACAAGATTCTTTAAAGCCATTCCAAAAACGTCCCATATAACCAAACATCTCAAAGAACTTCACTGGCTCGTCCAGAAAGAATCCAGTATAAACTCTACTGGACACTCTTCAAAGCGCTACATGGAATGCCTAAATCCAAGGAAATTCATACTTCGCTCGGCGAACTCCTCGGCAATGGGAAAATTAATTGAACCGAAGCGTTGCCCTAGTACAAATTTCAGAGATCGAGCCTTTGCGGTAGCCGGCCCATCAGCTTGGAACAATCTCCCTTCATGCCTTAGATGCATAAATGATCCGACAGATTTCAGATCTAAGCTGAAAACCCTTCTTTTACATATTTCATACCAAATATAAAACTTGTATATTTTGTTATATTATAGTTTCTAACCGATCGCGAATATCAGATGCAGCGTTCATATTTAGATTTTTAGATTTAAAACACGTCTTAATGGTCCCTTGAGGTGATTACTTCACAAAAACGGCGCTTTAAAAGTTAGCATATTATTATTTTTAAGAACGGTTTTTTTTTTCTTCTTTTAACTAAGGGTTCCCGATAAATGCGGGATAATACCAAGACAAAGGGGGAGGTGGACAGATGGCGGGATTCACAATTCACACAAGGTGCACCCGATCTTCGGTACAAGACCGCGCCATCTGCTAGTGGCATCTTCCTTTTCCAGCATCCGGTGACAGAAGGTCCAAAGCGCTATGTTTGCGGCACGCATGTCCGTATTTTGCTCTTTAAATACTTACCTTAAATATTTAAAATAATGTTTCAACACCTATATAATAGTAAAGTTGGCAATCTATGCAACTTTACAACTAACTAACTAACCAACACGCCGTTTCCCTTGAGGGGTAGGAAAATAGGATGGATCGCCACATTGTTCTATCCTGACACAATATTTATTATTACTATAATATCTTCTTCTTCTTCTCCTTATAGACGTTTAGTCTGTTCCTGAAATCAGGCTGGCCTCTCTTGGGAGGTTAACTGACTTGGGAAGTAAAGAATAATAATATGCTGATGTTAAAAGCGCCGTTTTTGTGATGTAATCACCTCTAGGGCGCATTAAGAGGTGTTTGTGACATTTCTAATTATTATCCAATTCATTTATTATGTTTTATTATCGTTTAACTTATTTCGATTGAGATGTTTGAGAATACACTATTCTCCATTTATTTTAAGTTTTTATCGTAGGAAATGGTTTGCAGCCAAGTCTTTTGCAACAACAGGTATTCGAACCTAATATGCATTATTTTCGCTTTTGATTTTCATGACATGTGATAGATAGCAAGTCTATCGCCCTTTTAATTGTCACGTGAATTCTACCAGACCAATAATTGCGTGAGAATTTTTTTCACACTTGCCAGGAATCCAACCCGCGATTTTTTGTGTGGCAGTCATAGCTATTGACACTATCACAAAGGCTGTCGTCTATTTTTCTTCATTATCCATTAATATTGTTGTTTTCTTCTGCATCAATATATGTATTGTACTAGAATGTGAGCATCTTTCTTGGTGTATTGATACTTTCATCCTTGTTCTGATTGCATAATGGCTGTGTTTGTCATTACTAGTATGGGTTTAGGTGTTGTGTGATATGCTCTTGTAACCAACACGGCCTGCGAAGGTCCTCGGATGATCGCCGGAGCGGAGAGAGAACGTCGACATTTGGCCATGGGTAAGGAGTCATCTGCCGCCCACCCATTCACATTATTCCGATGTCCCTTTGTGTTTTCATCCTATTGAATATGCATCTTGGAAATAGTACTTGGTTTATAATAAATTAACCCACTTTCATTCAATTCTTGTTGCCTATTTTATATGTATTATTATTATTTTGTAGAATCGCTCTTAATATACTTATACGTACAGCGCGAACCAAATCGATGTAAAGAGTTTGACAATCCTACAGATTTTTAATCTGATCTAAAAACTCACCTTTTCAAAATATCGCATAAAATGTAAACAACGGTTATCTGATTGCTGGTGTCACATGCAGCTCTCATGACTAAAAACATTGTCAAAGCGCCCTTAAGGTGAGCTTTTCACGAAAACGGCTTTATACAAATTAGCCTAATTATTATTATATTATTATAGCAATCATAGATTGATTCTTGTGACATGTGATGGGTATCTAATGTATCGCATATTATTGTCACGTGAATTCTGCACCAGACCAACGACAGGGTGACAATCACACTGCAATCGCCGAGAATCGAACTTGGAACCTTCGGGGTGGCAGTCACAGCACTTACCACTCGGCCACGATGGTCTTCAAATGTTTTTGTAATATTATATGTGAAGTTATGAACAATGAAAGGGTCATTGAGATGGTTTGGACGCATCGAAAGAATGAATGGTGAATAAATTATATGTAAACGTAACTAGAAATAGAGGAAGACCGAGAAAAAACGTGGCACGATCAAATCAATCAAACGCCTTTTCCCGTTACTCGGGGTCTGCTTTTCTTATCATTTGGCGCCAGGTATTTCTTTCGTAGGCACCTTCCTCCTTACGGCTAAGGGCCTTCATATCCCTCTGCACATTCGTCAGCCAGGTAGTTTGAGGTCTTCCTTTCCCTCTCCTACTATTGTAGATACAGAAAGACATTTTTTCACGACATGGTCGTGAGGTCTCCTCATCACGTGACCATACCTATAAAAATAGACAAAAAAAATCTAAGATCGTCAATAATAATTATAATATAATTTTTCAATTTTCTACGTAACTATGCTTGTTGGATTTTACCTTTTATGTGGACACGGTATCCATTGACAATTTAGGATAAATAGGTGAAGGTTGTTCCACTCGCACAAGTCTGCTGATGTCATATTTTTTATCGTTTTTGCTTATTCATTTCTTCGCGATTATTGTCTATAGCACCATGTAAGTTTGTATTGACCCGAAGCGACGAAAAAATCCACGTTTTTACCATTGTTAATTTAGCCATTTAATTTGGATGTGTCAACTTTGTCTCGCGAGAACGCAAATATGTACATATTGTAAAAATGTCTCCCGCATTGACCACTTCCACACGTTTTTGTGTACTATCAACACTGTCGTACATTGCATAATACGAAATTGTGTAAATACTAATAGTAAGTAAAGTATCCTACACATTTCTGATTGGAACATGATATATTCCGTATAACTTGTCACCCACTCGCCTCTATTCGAGTCCGCTCCGGCATACCGCGATAAGCGAACGCTTCAAAGTATCATCGAACAATTCCCAACGACTGCTTTTATTAAAAGCATTTACATTAACGTTTACTTGGGATTTGATCGTACCGTTTTTGTAGAGTCCACATTGCCGCGCCGCCTTAGCGGACTTCGTCGAAACAAGCTCTTCATATTCGCCGAAGTTCTGGGCGTGGGCTTGGGTATACTCACTCGACGGTTTTATGGAACGAATTACGCCCATTAGGCAACTCATCAACTAAAAACTCTATTTTGTGAGAATGTAAACGAATTCATTCTGTTGAAATACTACGCATTTTACATACAAAACATAAAATAAACTTCTCCCAAAACTAACAAAAGACAACAGAAGACAATCTATCTCAGTGAAGTTGACGAAACCGGGCAATCAAATAAACAAACCTCCAAAGTCGAATATGCAAATTTTACGAAATCATTTTTTTTGTTTCCAGCTCCTACCCTTCTTCCGATAGCTTTCTCCATTCTTCCATCTCTTGAAATGGTGCACTCAAAGTCATTACCGCAAATTTAAATATATCGACTGAAGCAAATATGGCAGTGCACAATGGAGTTCTAGTGCCGACCCTTATGTATGGAAGTGAAGCTTGGAGTTGGCGGAAAAATAATGAAAGTAGGATAAATGCCGTAGAAATGAGGTCACTGTGCGGAAAAACAATGTATGATGGAGTATCTAATGATGAAATAAGAAAGGTATGTAAAGCGGATGAATGTTTCCCTTGCGCAAGAAAAATTGGATCCCAAAGATGGCTGGAGGGTTCCTGACCACGAGGCTGAAATGTCTTTTGAGTAAATAAACTGATTTGATTTGATTTGAAATATAAAAAGAAGACGCAGTTGTAGTGAATGGACCGTTTTACGTAAGATCGCAGTCCGTGCTATGCTGTATGTACCTACCCTTTCAATCTCGGAGCAACTTAACAACTGAAGCGGATCACAATAATAACACCGTCCTTCTCGTCTCACTACACACAACTACTTCTATCGTTTCCTGTTGACGAGTTTTTTCTTTCTTTCTTTTTTTAATGAAAAAAAAAACCGACAGGTGTGGCACCGGTTGAGGGGCCCAGTGTGAGAAAACCGCTTCAAGTTTGTACTACTGTGATTTTACTATGTATTTTTTTTGCTGATATAGGAACAGTATAATGAACTCAGTTACTATTTAAATTTATAAACATAAAACAATTAATAGAAACTCCTTGTATTTAACCACGAAATTGTAATTATATTTGAAGTCAACTAGTGCTTCATCAAGGAAATATTAGGTCCTTACATATGAAATTGGCGTTTTCCCGTACTGGCAACTTTGATCTCAAATATCTTCTCTTTGGTTAGGATTTCCAAATTCAAATTTATACAGCTATTTACTCAAGTATTTGTGTTTCGAAAATTATAATTCATTTGTTTTTTCCTCTCCCAAAATTGACTCCAAAAAAGTTACTTGTGAGCGTTTGGTGGACTAGTGCTGGTGTCGTTCACTACAGCTTTCTTAAATCTGGCCAGACGATTACGGCAGATGTCTATTGTCAGCAACTGCAAACCATGATGGAAAAGCTAGCTGCTAAACAACCGAGGCTGGTTAATCGCTCTAGGCCACTGCTGCTTCATGATAACGCTAGACCACACACTGCACAACAGACGGCTACCAAATTAGAAGAGCTTCAATTGGAATGTCTAAGACATCCACCGTACTCTCCGGACCTTGCCCCAACAGATTATTATTTTTTTCGAAATTTGGATAACTTCTTGCAAGGGAAAAAATTCAACTCCGATGGGGCAGTCCAAACCGACTTCAAAGATTTTATTGATTCCCGTCCGAATGTTTTTTTTTAGTAAAGGGATCGATGAACTACCTATGAGATGGCAAAAGTGCATAGATAGCAATGGTACATACTTTGATTAAATAAATATATTATATATTAAAAAAAATCAACTTTATGTTCCTCCCATACAAAACGCCAATTTCATATGTAAGGACCTAATATAAAAACAGTATTTTTATTTTTATTGTTTATTGAACAATGATGTAAAACTCCATGTTAAATAATTAATACGAATTTCTTCTATGTTCGCCATTATTTGTGTTGTAGATGTTTTATTTGTCTTTTTTTTTATATACTTTGTATATACAACACTATTAAAATTACATATCAGACACGTTTCAGATAACCAGTCCTTCTTCAGTGATACATATTATAAAGATACATATTTTAAATATTATAAAATCCTTAGCGATACTCAACCAGTTACCTTCGGTGTGCCTCAAGGTAGCACACTCGGCCCATTGCTGTTCCTCATTTACATCGATCCGCTGTGCAGACTTGTGACTGGAGGGGAAACGACCGTATTTGCAGACGACACGGTACTCCAGTTTGAGGCGAACACCTGGGAAGAAGCATTTAGGAAGGCAAACAAAGGACTCAAACTTGTGAAATATTGGCTGGACAATAATCTTTTGACTTTAAATACAAACAAAACGACTTATTTAACTTCAACTATTGACAATAGACGACAACCATTAGGAAAAAATAATCTCATTATACATATATGTAATAATAGTAACTGCAATTGCCTGCCGCTGACTAAAGTTACTTCTACCAAATACTTAGGGATACATTTAGACGATCATCTTAGATGGACAGACCAAATTGAAGCTGTCTCCAAGAGAATTAGAAGCCTTATTTACACTTTTAAAAATATTAGAAATATATTACCGTTAACCACACTTAAAACAGTATATTATGCTTTCGTCCAATCCATCCTAAACTACGGTTTAATAGGATGGGGAGGAACTACAATAACTACACTAAACCCAGTCATTGTAGCCCAAAAGACAATAATTAGAGTCATTAACAAAAAACCATATCGATTCCCCTCTGACCAACTTTACGATGAATTTCAAGTACCGGACATAATACAACTATATATAAGAAATTTAGTCGTGCACTACCACACCGACAGACACTTAAAAGCACAACAAACGTACAACACACGCAACAAACATAACCATTTTGTACCAAAAACTAAAACTTCTTATGCGCAAAGACATTTCTACTATCTTGGACCCAAACTCTATAACATAATTAACAAAACTATTAACGACCCACAAAAAATGACAATGCACAATTACAAAAAACATGTAACTACGGAGACATTAAAAAAAGGACGGCTTGAATGTAGTTTAATTTTTAAAAATAAATAAATAATTTAAATAGTGTTATATAAGACAATATAGTGTTTAAATAGTGTTATATAATATATAAGTCAATTAATTTTAAGTTATACACTTTAGGATATGTGTTGCTTCCCTTAACTGTTCCCTGAATTTGTAAATTATATTATATATTGAGTACTAGGAATGCCTCCCTAGAACGGGTTACCCCAGTTGGGAGGTATTAAAACCATGTACTTGGTAAATGTTCAATAAATAAATAAATAAAATTGTTTACAAATATTGATCATATTTGTAAACAATTTTATAATATTTTAAATATGTATCTTTATAATATGTATCATTGAAGAAGGACTGGTTGTCTGAAACATGTCTGATTTGTAATTTTAATAGTGTTGTATATACAAAGTATAATATATAAAAAAGAAACAGACAAATAATTAATACGAACATTCTGTTTTCTAGAAGTTTTATTATAATTTATGGGAATGACATATTTCGCGTTTCTTAGGTATTATTAAATGTCCACATTTGATAATGCCTTAGAAAAGCGTTACATGTCATTCCGATAAATTATAATGAAACTTCTAGAAAACAGACGTTTACATTCGTATTAATTAGTTTTTATTACTCCAATGAAACTTGAGTACAAGGTTGGCTTCAAATATTGCACCTTTCCGTGGTCAAATATGAATAAAATCACAATTGATTTTCGTAATTTCTATGAAATTATCGCAACATCTGTTTCGCAAACCGATTAGTGAAATAAAAAAAAAAATTTAATTGTATCTCAATAGAGACGAAGAAACAAACTGGAAACTGAATATGGATGATCAAGGTGTTTACAGGACTTATGACCTGTCATTGGTTGGGTTAAGCGCACGCTTTATGTAATTACAACATTCCCCATTCCACCATTGTTATTATGATCATGTATGATACATTTTTGGAAGTTGTATATATACTCCAAATTCATACTTATCTTCACGTGCAGTTCCAGTTAGCCATCTATGTAGATTTGATTGTACTAATTAATTTTTTAAGATTAATCTATACAATCCATCAACTAACGCCATCTATGAAGAATGATTGTTTAGCATTTAGCAAACTACTTTATTAACACAATGCGAAGAGGCTACCGCCTCCTAGCGCACTGTTAGAAGTCGCCTGGAGTATCCACTCCTATTTTATACGCCAAATAATTGACCAGAATATTTCCAAATATTTGTGAAATGTATACTTACATCTGTATACGAATCCTGGATTTTCACCTGTGGGTGGTTAATTTAAATTTTTAATTGTATCTCAATAGAGACGAAGAAACAAACTGGAAACTGAATATGGATGATCAAGGTGTTTACAGGACTTATGACCTGTCATTGGTTGGCGGTAGCCTCTTCGCATTGTGTTAATAAAGTAGTTTGCTAAATGCTAAACAATCATTCTTCATAGATGGCGTTAGTGGATGGATTGTATAGATTAATCTTAAAAAAATAATTAGTACAATCAAATCTACATAGATGGCTAACTGGAACTGCCACGTGAAGATATGTATGGATTTGGAGTATATATACAACTTCCAAAAAAAATGTATCATACATGATCATAATAACAATGGTGGAATGGGGAATGTTGTAATTACATAAAAGCGTGCGCTTAACCCAACCAATGACAGGTCATAAGTCCTGTAAACACCTTGATCATCCATATTCAGTTTCCAGTTTGTTTCTTCGTCTCTATTGAGATACAATTAAAAATTTAAATTAACCACCCACAGGTGAAAATCCAGGATTCGTATACAGATATAAGTATACATTTCACAAATATTTAAAAAAAAATTAACTAAATATGAAATTCACTATTATTTTTCTATCAAAATTTATCTGGATATTGATTTTTAAATTATTGGTGCGTGTAAAAAAGTTATAATAAATATGTATGTCGTGTATTGTATATATATTTTATAGCAATTTCTGGCATTTAATTTCCTTCACCCGGCTTGCTACAGCTGTTTCTCACCCGCGCTTTAATACACCTGCCCTAATCTGACACCGTGCAGTTTTCGTATAGCTTGCTGTGAAAGAACAGGGCAGCCGCCCTGCACATCTGTCGGCTTCATTCTCCCCTGTTCATTCATCCTTCCCGCCATTCACGACCGCGGCTGGACGGGCATCGCTTCGTGAATGGAAACGAAAATACTCACCCCTCCACTATCCGTTTCCTTTTCACCCCATTCACCCGGTTAGACCGCCGCCTGCGCCGACACTCGGTGTGTCAAATTAATGAATGATCCGGTGTTTGTACGCTAGGGTCAAAGTCAGCCGGAAATGAATTGTTATTTCCGATTCTGCTCTCTGAACCGAGTGTTAAATTTATTTATTAGGTTTAAGTAATCATCGAAATCTAAAAAAGTGTTATTTTCTCGTTGCAGTAGTTACCACATCACAAAGTCATTACCGAAAATATAAATATATCGACCGAAGCAAAGATGGCAGTGCACAATGGAATTTAAGTGTCGATCCTTCTGTACAGAAGTAAAGCTTGGAGTTGACAGAACAAGGATGAAAGTAAAATAAATGCCTAGATAGAGATCTCTTAGACGAATGTGTGAAGCATGGAACTGGCAAAAGAAGGATGAAAGTAGAATAAATGCAGTAGAAATGAGATCTCTTAGACGAATGTGTGTATACTCTGTGTTTGATAGAGTGTCGAATGAAAATATAAGAAATGAATGCGGTGCGAAAGATAATGTTATGAACAAAATAATGAAACGATAATTAAGATGGTTTGGACACGTGGAAAGATTGAATGTAGAAAGAATGGCAAAAAAATTATAAGTTAACGATGTAAATGGATCTAGAAACAGAGGAAGACCGAGGAAAACGTGGCACGATTAAATTAATCAAACATTGAATGTCGACCACGTGAGAAATCGACGCGCGTGCATGACACGATGTATGTTGAAGAAGCGAGAGAAATATGTCAGGAAAGATAAGTTTGGCAGTCCATTCTTTCTGCCTACCCCTTCGGGGAGACGGCGTGATGGTTATTAATATGGCCGAGCCATAGAGGGCTCCCTCCGCTTACCCGAAGCTGTTATAGGCGCAGCGGCGCCTTTCGTCAGCTTCACTCGTGCACTCCCTAGGCCCGTCCCCCGTCCATGCGGGACTTACGTTAAAAAATAATAATAATAATATATATATTTGCAACCAAGGGGGACCCAGACCACATTTAAGCTACGCTACCCTCCCTCGATGTCCCGCCGTACACACATAGCAATACAACAGCAAAAGCAAATACACAATTGATACATAAATAACATATGTTAGAGAAAGAATAAAAAAAAGAAATAATGCACAGCAGGCGGCACAGGAGGGAGGGGAGAGACAAAATGCAGGATGGGGGAAATAAGGAAAAATTATTTAATGTGTGGACTAAGGAAGGTAACATAACTTACTAACTAACTTACCATCACGCCGTCTCCCCGGAGGGGTAGGCAGAAAGAATGGAACGACACACTGTTCTGTCCTGACATACGTCTCTCGCTTCCTCTACATTCATACATCTTGTCATGCACGCACGTCGATTTTTCCGACTCCTCACGTGACCGACATTCAATATTTGATTGATTTGATCGTGCCACGTTTTCCTCGGCCTTCCTCTATTTCTAGCTCCGTTCACGCCGTTTACACATACCTTCTTTACCATTCTGTCTTCACTCATTATTTCCATGTGTCCAAACCATTTTAAGGTAACATAGGAAGTTTATAAGGCGTAATGGTTAGTTAGTTAGTTAGTTATGTATGAAATATCACTCTCTCCTCGCATCGAAATGGTTTCATTCTAACACAAGAATGTTCAAAAAGCAAGCCGCATTGTTTGCTTCATTCATAGATGAGTTATTTAAGACGCATTGATTTAGTGATGGCTGCATAATTATAATCGGCTTCATTGTTGTCGTAATACTCTTTGTACGGAACGTATAATTTAGTTTATAAATATTCTATTTTTTGGGGATTAGCTCCATTATCGTCCCTTGTTAAGTTATTCTTGATTCTTTCTGTGACCATAAATCTCTATTAAGGCGATCACGGCGATACATTAATTCACGGTGGCATGTCAAAATATTCCGAATTTCAATTAGCCGAACATCTATCATTAATTTTCTCGATATTCCATTATTTGACTGTTAATCTGGACGCGACCATTATTCATACATCTTGCGCCTTTGTAATAATATTATAGGAAATAATTCCCTCGCCAGACGATTCGCCGGCGCGGCAATATCGACACGACCGAAATTACCGCATCTAATATCGTAGAATTTTATCTTCAATACGTCGCACGTTTAAATTTTGTGAGTTTTGGCCGCGTTGAGTATGCCGCTCCCGTGGTATCGTGACCCCTCGTGAGTGGACTGTTGATATTGTAATGCGTCGAGAGCGAGAAATGTGAGATAGAACAGCTGCCGGGCGCGTGGGCAAGCCGGTGTTCGCCCGCGGAACAGGCTAACAGAATACAATTTGATACCCGATACCCACAGCTCGAGTGAAATCCACCAATATGTGCGACACGGCGTGACCTTGCAATGTGGGCACTGTAATTAGCGACATCTCCATTCGAATTTTGAATATCTTTCAAATTAAACTATCTTGAATATGCATCTAGTTCTTCGCAGAATAAGAGGGACCCATATCACATTTAATCTATTATACATTAACCTTTATGTCCCACTCTCACAAAAAACAAGAAAATTCATTAGTAAGTTACATTAAAGGCAGTGACGGTACTCCCATAGAAGCCCAGAAGCCCGGCTTGCGTATGAATCAAAACCTCTTCTGGCTTACAGAGGTTCAGGTCATGTGGCTATTCCTCTTACGTCTGGTGGGAACATTGTTGGAAGGTGATTTGGCGGGTTGTTGGTTTATGGGGGGGCATGATTACTTAGATTTGTAGGAATAGCCACCGCCGGTGGAGACCGATGTGGAGAGCTTGTTTAAAACAGTGTGGCACGGCTTTAAGAAAAAAACGTATAGCCTAACACAGAAATTTTGGCAAGGGTGGGACAAAGTGTGTTTTGCTAAGAAATTACATTTCACGTCAGTCCCACGTGGACCGGCCTAGAGATTGCATGAGCGAATCTGACGAAAGGGCGTCGCCGCGTCCTATAACAGACGACCTTTTGTGGCCGAGTGCATTGACTGCCACCCCGAAGGTTCCGGGTTCGATTCCCGGCGAGAGGGCAGTGTGACTGTCACACTGTCTTTAGTCTGGTGTAGAATTCACGTGACAATAAAATGGCGATAGATTAACTACCTATCACATGACACAAGAATCACTATGATAGCTATAATAATACCCTTTACATCAATTTGGCTCGTGCTGTCATGATGTAAAGAGCTATTCAACAAAATATAAAATATTAAAAAAAAAACAGTTTCGGGTAAGCGGTGGGAGTCCGTCTATGCTCTGATCTGTTTTATAAAAATCTAGTTCTTCGCAAGAATTATCATTTATTTTCTGCTTCTGGTGTATTTTTTCTATAACTCGATTGTTTTACTAATTTATTTTATTTTCTATTGAACTTTTATGAAATACCTTATATGTTTCTTTCAACTAAGGCAACTAAGATCCATAAAGAGAAATATTCCCATTGACAGTTTCAAAACATTAAACAATTCCTTCGTCCTGTCCCAACTAGATTACTGCAATGGAGTCTACGCCAACATCCCCAAACAGCAAACAAATAAGCTCCAGTCTGCATTCAATGCAGCAGCAAGACTGATAAGGGGTGTGCCAAATAGTTGTCACATAACACAGCATCTTAAGGAGCTCTGCTGGACGGTCTATAAGACGTTGCATGGAATGGCACCAGCTTATATATCTGAACTCTGCATCAACGAGAACCTGAATGCTAGACAGTCTACATTGCGATCAGCTAAGTCTTGAGCGATCGGTAGATTGACTGTGCCAAAACGCTGTCCAAGCACAATCTTTGGCGACCGAGCCTTCGCGGTACCCGGCCCTTCAGCCTGGAACAATCTTCCTGCAGACCTTAAATGCATTGAGAATCAATCAGAGTTTAGGTCGAGACTCAAAACGCACCTTTTCAAATTATCATTTCCTGACAGGAAGGGCTGATCGACTTCGTCAGGTGCAGCCCTCATACTTAATATGTTTATTATTATTGTTATCATTATTATTATTATTATCTAGTTGATAAAACGAAGCATCTTCTACAGCGCCCTTGAGATGAGTAATTCATAAAAATGGCGCTCTCTAAATTATCCAATTTATTATTATTATTATTTTTACAATATTATTATTATTATCTTTGGTCCCACATTTTACACGATTTTGTCGTGAATTGAACGAAACCTCACAATTAAGCAGTTTCCAAGAACCGAGAATTGATTACCGCCAGGCGGCGGACGTTGGCGGATCGGTTCGTACCGTTGGTAGTCGACAAGGCGGCGTGGGAGACGGGGTTTCCGGTTCAACAACAGCTCTTGCCTCCACTCTCTCGATACGCCTCTAGAAATTGTATCAGAAAATCCCATTAGCACGAGCCGGGATCGTTACACCAGCGTCCATCTCTCGCCGGCCGCTGGAACTAAACATCGGCCGCGCCATTCACAAAACTGGTTGCACATTAAAAACATCGAAATATTTTCTCTAGTTACCTCGCCTTATTGATTTCTTTCCACGCCCATTTTCATTCAGCGAACACTTCACAAATCACAAGTCGCTTTACCGGAGTAAGGGCACGGCCACACCGAAGTGTTTCGGTTGATGACTCGCTTGCTGTCTGTCCGAAAATGACAGAGACTGATTGTCAAATTTATTTATTATTATGATGATTTGTATTTTAAGTGCGCCGTTTTGTAAAATCAATTACTCCAAGGGCGCACTAGGAAATAACTGACGGAACAGTGCAGTCTTAAGAAGTTTCTTAAATTTAACGTCACTATCCTCATACTTAATACGTTAATACTAACATGGAGGCTATTCCACGCCAACAGACCCGCAACGCTGAAAGCACGATCATAGAAACATGCTTTATTGGCATTGTCAAATTATTGTATTTGAAAATGTCATGCAATTGATTCAGCTTTTGTATTTACTACAATTTATTTATGAGTTAATCTATTAAAGTAAAGGTAATGGCCAAAAATTTGTAAACTCACTTTTATTTTCATATCGAATATTTCTTCATTTTACATTTAGTAAAATTTGTTCATTACTTGTGCAGCATCAAATAAATTAATAAAAATGTCTAGATTTAACAAATTTTACTCAATGTACAAGTATCATAAAATAAATAAATTTTCTATTTGAAAATAAATTTGTGATTATATAATACAATATATTTTTGACCTTTGGCCCAGAGATTCCATGAGCAATCTCACGAAAAGGCGTCGCCGCGTCCTATAACAGTTTCGGGTAAGCGGTGGGGTTCCTCTATGCTCCCATCTCTTTTATAAAAATCTAGTTCTGCGCAAGAATTATCGTTTATTTTCTGCATTGATGTATTTTTTCTATAACTCGATTGTTTTACTATTTCATCATTTTCTATTTAACTTTTATGAAACACCTTATATTCTTGGTTACACATTTTACACGATTTTGTCGTGAATTTAACGAAACCTCACAATAAGGCAGTTTCCAAAAACCGAGAATTGATTACCGAGTTTAGACAGATGATAACTTCTTTCAAAACTGACCATATTTGTAAACAATTTTATAATATTTTAAATATTTATATAATATCACTGATGAAGGGCTGGTTAGTCCGAAACATGTTTGATATTTAATTTTTTTTTTTTTTTAATAAACGTGAGTGTTGTATACAAAGTATTTAAAACGAAACATTAATTCCTAAAATAATTATTGGCAAACCTGTAAAATCAGTCTCTGTTTCGGACAGACAGCAAGCGCGTCACCAACCGAAACACTTCGGTGTGGCCCCAGCTTAATAAATTACCTATAACATAAACCGTACTCCATGCGCAATGCTTAATATCAGTGCGAAGAGATAACCAAATTGATCGGTTAACGACAGGCAGTCTAGGAAAACCACTTACTCAGTACTCATTGAGTGCTGTTAATTGTCGACTGCTTTGGTTCATAATCATCTCAAATAAATTATCTGCCCACTTCATCAGCGTAGCTTAATTCAACATTTGTATGCATGCAGTTGCTTCAACTGAGTTCACCAATGGTTAAAAGCTACAATTTTACAGATATTTTTACGACAGTTTTCTGAATGGTTTATCTCGCAAGTTTCCCTATAATCTATAATAACTATTCAAGATTTTTTTTTAAATTAAAACACTTTTTTCCACTATTTTTTTTTCCTCGACTTGTTTCGAAAGTTTTACACCTTCATCATCAGTAAATAAACTCGCTTATATAAATTAGTTTATTATTATTGACCATTTAACAAATATATGGTTTTAAAACCTCCCAACTGGGGTTACCCGATCTAGGGAGGCATTCCTAGCACTGTAGATAATTTCAATAAATAAATTACAAATTTAGGGAACAATTAATGAACAAAGGGAGCAACACATATCCTAAAGTGTATAACTTAAAATTAATTGTCTCATAGAATATTTTAAAACACTATTTAAAACTATATACTTGTTTTTTAAAAATTATACTACATTCAAGCCGCCCTTTTTTAATGTCTTCGTAATTACATGTTTTTTGTTATTGTGCATTGTCATTTTTTGTGGGTCGTATATATTTTTGTTTATTATGTTATACGTATAGTATGGGTCCAAGATAGTAGAAATGTAATAATGAAATAAAACGATGTTTTTTTTTAACCTGTTTCTACTTTTGTCTTTATTTCGACGGCGACCGGTTTCGCCAGGTTCGCGGCATCGGCATACTGGTGAGCCTGGCGAAACCAGTCGCTGTAGAAATAAAGACATTTGCTTAAATTAGTTTCTATCAATACCTTAAATTAGTTTATATCGAACTCTCTATGATGAAGGTGTAAAACCTTTGAAACAAAAAAAATATAATGCCAAAAGTGGAAAATAAGATTTTAATTCATTAAAATTCGTTATTATGGAATTTCATAATGTAAACACCTTAAGTTGTCATCGCAAACAAAAGCCTATCCAAAAAAGCTAAGATGGCAGTGCATAATAGTGTTCTTGTGCCGACCCTTATATATGGAAGTGAAGCATGGAACTGGCAAAACAAGGATGAAAGTAGAATAAATGCAGTAGAAATGAGATCTCTAAGACGAATGTGTGGTAAATCTGTATATGATAGAGTGTCAAATGCAAGTATAAGAAGTGAATGTGGTGCGAATGAAAGTGTTATGAACAAAATAATGAAAGGGTCATTAAGATGGTTTGGACACATGGAAAGAATGAGTGAAGACAGAATGATAAAGAAGGTATATGTAAACGGCGTGAACGGAGCTTGAAATAGAAGAAGGCCGAAGAAAACGTGGCACGATCCAATCATTCAAATATTGAATGTCGGTCACGTAAGGAGTCGGAAAAATCGACGTGCGTGCATGACAAGATGTATGAATGTAGAGGAATCGAGAGGGGTACGTCAGGACAGAACAGTGTGGCGTTCCATTCTTTCTGCCTACCCCTCCAGCCTCCGGGGAGACGGCGTGATGGTTGGTTAGTTAGTTAGTTAGTTAAAACGAACTTCCATCAAGACATTTCAGTAAAATCATTCGATTATCTTAAATTTATTTATGTCAATCTCCCTATAATGAAGATGTATACTTTGAAAAATTAAAACAAAATGTCAAAAGTGGAAAAATATATTTTAATTCATTAAGATTCGTTATTATGGAATTTCATAATGTAAACACCTTAAGAGTATGAGAACGTTTTTTAAATCCACCGAGGATCGTAAATCTTTTTGGTTGTGAATTATTAGTTTATCGGTAAATCCCTGGAATAGCTATGTTATGTCAACTTTTTTTTACCCCCATTCCGTGAATAGATGCTGTTGTATCGTCTCCCCCAACTTTCCCATAGTCAGAAGTGTCATCCGACGAGGCTTCCCCCGTGAATTATCCCATGGTGACATATGGAGGTGAAACGACTTCCTCGGGTTATTAATTGATTTAACACGTCGGAAACATCCCGAGAGATCCGTGTTGTGTGGATACAAGCGAATAGAAAAAACAACCCCACTTAAATTTTGATAATTGCTCTAAACTTTAAACAGGACACTTCTCTTAGTCTACGCGTCATGAGATATTCTTTGAATGTGTATTCGTTCATAAATGAATTCCTGTGAATGAATGAATGAAACATTTACTCAATGAATACATTCAGAGGAGCTATCTTCATAAATCGTAACAAATAAACGGAAGACTTATGTAAATAAGTATCATTGTCGCATTATACACTTCCTATAGTTTTATCTTCTCTTCCAATTGCTCTTTTTATAGTATGCAAGTTCAAAGCGTAATATTTATTAAATTATTAAACATTAAAATACGTAATCATCCAAATGGCGTGGTATTTTCAAAAATGCAAAATTGTACTTTAATATTATTAACTGTTTAATTGGAAACACTGTTTTCTCTATGTATTTATCAAAAACAGCAAAGAATCACGCCGTTTCTCCGAAAGAGTAGGCAGAAGTAAAGGACCGCCCCACTACGACCATATAACCTGACACACCTCTCTAGCTTCCTCCATATTCATGAAGCGAGTCATACATGTACGTGGATTTTTCCGAATTCCGAGTTGATTGTAATACCTGATGATGCCAACGTTGGTTTGCGAAACAGATGTCGCGATAAGATCATAGAAATTAAGAAAATCGATTGTGATTTTATTCATATTTGACCACGGTTTCGCTTCTACACAAGTTTCATCGGGGTGGTATAAAAACCAATTAATACGAATGAAAACGTCTGTTTTCTAGAAATTTTATTATAATTTATGTGAATGGCGTGCTTCGCCTGTCGAAGACAAAATCAAATGTTGATAATACCTTCGACAGGCGAAACATTTCATTCACACAAATTATAATAAAACTTCCAGAAAACAGATGTTTTCATTTGTATTCATTATTTAGTTTTATATTATTGTTCAAGAAACAATAAATATCCAGAATTATTGTTAAATTTAACTAACTAAACATCACGCCGTATCCCCGGAAAAATAATGGACTGCCACATTTTTCTATCCTGACGTACTTCTCTCGATTATTCTACATTCATACATCGTGTCCTGCACGCACGTTGATTTCTCCAACTCTTCCCTTGACCGACATTTTTAATATTTGATTGTACGGGACGGATTGCTCCCCCCGTACGAATAATGTTTATTTTAGGCCGCTGGCGGCTGCCCGTCTCCGAAGTAGTGCACGGGGAATACGGCGTAGTGATATTTACTAGCATGCAGCGATGTAGGCGAGAAAATAAGTTTTATTTCGGACGGCAAATAAAAAATAAAGGAAAATAAAAAACACAAAAATCACCGTCGTACGTCCGATACATTGATCGTGCCACATTTTCCTCGACCTTCCTCTATCTCTAGCTCCGTTCGCGACCTTTACATACTTTCTTCACCATTCTGTCTTCATTCATTCTTTCTATGTGTCAAAACCATCTTCATGACCCTTTCATTATTTTGTTCATAACACTTTCATTCGCTCCGCATTCACTTATTATACCTGTATTTTCATTTGACACTCTGCCATATACAGATTTAACACATATCTGTTTTCCTTGATTTTCTCTTAGACATCTCTTTTCTGCTGCATTTATTCTACTCACATTTCTCTTCACCCTTCTTTTGCCAGTTCCATACATAACGATCGGCATAAGAACGCCATAATGCACTGCCATCTTAGCTTTTTTGGATAGGCTTTCTGTCGCGAAAAATAAAGACACAATTGTGATACATAAAACGAAGTTTTTTTTAACATTTTACATTTTCATTAGTATCTTCTTCTTCTTCAGCCTGTATTGACTGTCCACTCCTGGACGTAGGCCTCCTCTCTCATTTTCCATTCTCTTCTATCCTGAGCGATCCGCATCCAGGCACTTCCCGCACTACTCCGGACATCGTTGCGCCAACGCAACTGTGGGCGCCCAACTCCACGCTTTGCTGTCCTTGGCCACCAGCACAGCAGTCTGGTATTAGTATAAATTACAAAAATGTCGTTTTATTGTCTTTTGATTTGCGGAGTTTTAATGAATACGTTAGAGCCAAGAGTTTGTGCACACGATCAACAGCTGGCGCTTCATATCATGAATGTTGATCCCTTTAAATTGATATGACAAAAGCCAATTATATTTAGTTGAATCATTTCTATTGAAGCCGTCGGGTCCAATCGAAGTATCTCAATTGAAATGGTTAGCAGCACCCATTCGTCCACATGCCTCTCATTGTATTGGCCAACGCTCGCAATCGGTGCCTGGGCGTCAATCAGAATCAGATCTATCGTGATGGCAGCTAGTTGACTGGCCTTCATTCCGTACGGATAAAACTAATTAAGTGTTCCGGGCGTAGTTTCAAGAAAATAAGTTTTCGTTATCATTTTAAGTGTTTTCTAGTAACGAGCAAACTGGATAGACATCGGCCATCCGAGCATGCTTATTACCATAACGTTGCCCAAGTACAAATTTCGGGGATCGAGCGTTCGCGGTAGCCGGTCCATCAGCTTGGAACAATCTCCCTTCACACCTTAGATGCATAAATGATCCGACAGATTTAACAACTGAGAACCCATCTTTTTCATATTTTATACCCAATTTAAACATTTATACTTTGTTCTACTATACTTTTTAACCGATCGCGAAAATTTAGATTTTTAGATTTAAAACACGTCTCAATGCGCCCTTGAGGTGATTACATCAAAAACGGCGCTATAAAAATTAGCATATTATTATTATTATTATTTATTATTATCGCGGAGGGAATGGTTGAGGGCAGAAACTGCAAAGGTCGACCAAGTCGAGGATACAATCCCCAGGATTGTATCCTCGAAAGAAAAAGACAGTCCTCGTAATGTTGTTGATGTGTTAATGTTATGTCATTTATTATGTCAGGGGATAAATTAATAATATACATATAACATTCTTTACTAATAACGGTAATTCATTATTTCATTTAAATTTTATGTTTTTTTATAATTCAACCTTTTTTTTTTAAGATCAAGTCTCTGCCAATCAGTTTTTTTTTTCAATGTATAAAGGTATATAACAGGTCGTTTAGAACCCAATTACTGTGTACAATATATTTGAGCTATTATATTGATTATCATGTATGATATTGATTCGACCCTTATGTATGGAAGCGAGGCATGGAACTGGTAAAAGAAGGATGAAAGTAGAATAAATGCAGTAGAAATGAGATCTCTTAGACGAATGTGTATTACTCTGTGGATGATAGAGTGTCGAATGAAAATAAAAGAAGTAAATGCGGTGCGAATGGTGGTGTTATGAACAAAATAATGAAAGGATCATTCAGATGGTTTGGACATATGGAAAGAATGAATGAATAAAAAATGGTATAAAAATTATATGTTAACGATGTAAATAGAACCATAAATAGAGGAAGACCGAGGAAAACGTGACACGATATTGATTGTCGGCCATGTGAGGAGTCAGAGAAATCGACGCGCGTGCATGACACGATGTATGAATGTTGAGGAAGCGATAGAAATATGTCGGGAAAGAAAAGTTTGGCAGTCCATTCTTTCTGCCTACCTCTTCGGGGAGACGGCGTGATGGTAAGTTAGTTAGTTAGTTTTGAGTCTCATGACATGTGATAGGTAGCCAATCTATCGCCATTTTATTGTCGCGTGAATTCTACACCAGACCAAAGACAGTGTGACAATTCGGGAATCCGGGACCTTCGGTATGGAAGTCAGAGCTCTTACCACTCTAACACGAAGGTTTTACTTTGAATATTAAAAGAAGTTGATATACTCGTACATGTATATCAACTTCTTGCTTTTTCATTCGTTTTTTTTTGTTTTCTTTTTAAATACAATCTCAAGCCGGATATCCCACCAAAGGACTATTTTGCCTCCGGAAAATTTCCCTTTGACTTATTCATTTTTGGTGTTTCTTGGGATGCCATTTGGCATTATTGTGGTAGTTTCATGTTGCATTTCACACTCGTATGTCTTTAACAATGAAGGTTTTTCCGCTTTCTAAGAGTAGGTATTCAACTTCTCCGGGACAAATGAATGCCTTAACCTACATTGCTCAACATTCGGTTCCTGTCATTTTTATTTTTGTTACCCCACCACGTAAAGAAATAAATCACATTTAATCGGACAGACGCTGTAGCATTTCTCAGAATCCTCCTTCTTTAAGGAAACTAATGTAATGGCGAACTTTATAGCGCCGTCATTTATTTATTTCCGTATGTATTTAACTTTCCTTCCGGAATGTACGTTCCCGCAACTGTTCCGTCGTCTTGCTCTCCCCCGATATTCAAGGAATGCCGGCCACGTGGGACGTGTGACATTTTAAGCTGTGGGTGAGGATTGCACCGAATACTATCTCTCCGGAGATGATCTCCCGACGTGACATTTTGATGCTCTTGTGAATGGAGACGAGCGGGTGAAAGCTCGGGACGAATAATAAAGTCACCAGAATAAATTTTAAATTTATATTACTTACTTGTTTGTGTACCTACAATCTAGAGACGCAATCAACTTTGCATTTAAAAAACATGTTACATATTAACTATACAAATTCGTCAACAACGGATGTTGCATTTAAACTGTTATCCGGAGGTTTTTATAATCAATTATTTGCAAAGATTTTTTTGCAAAACAGATTACGTACATGGTATTAAAGCCATGTATTTGATAAATGATTAATATAGATCAATAAATGATTATGAACAACAATGCTCGTAGTACAAACATCGCAATTAGCTTTCGTGAATGTTTTTTCCTATATTTCTGTCAATCCCAGGATGCAATAAATTGAGTCTTCTCCTCGACAATACGGATAATCGTTGTGTCCTTGTTATTTGTAAAGAAATCTTTGCAGAAAACAGATTACGTACACGGTATTAAAGTCATGTATTTGATAAATGATCAATATAGATCAATAAACAACAATGCTCAGAGTACAAACAACGCAATCAGCTTTCGTGAATGTTTATTCCTATATTTCTGTCAATCCCAGGATGCAATAAATTGAGTCTTCTCCTCAACAATACGGATAATTTTTGTGTCCTTGTTATTTGTAAAGAAATCTTTGCAGAAGACAGATTACGTACACGCCATTATTCCACGGAACACGTGTATACCGAATTAGCAAACAAAATTGAATGCTGCGAACGCGGCTTTATTTATCGGCATCCATTGAGGTGCAGGCATTCTACGAGTTTCGTGCGAGTGCGAGCGGGACGGGGGTATCTCGGATGAAGGCGACGGCGATACTCCCATTCAAGTATTAAATGCTGAATGTCCATTCATCGTATTAACTCACTTCCGAATCGGATTAACAGATGTTCCGCCGTCCGGCCCATGGGCAGAGCTCACCGCCATCTGTCGCTCCTTGCCGATGTACTGATAGTCTTCAGTGGCCCCCATTTGTCAGATACAATTCAAGCTGTGACCATCAGATAATGCTTTAGAAATTGGCAGATTAAATCTCCAACTTTCGTAAAAAAAAAGTGTTTTTAGTAATACTTTTTTTTTGTATATCGTCGCCCCAGAGGCCCTAGGAGACTCAAATAAGTGCAAGGCCTCCACCAATTCAAACCATAAACAATATCAATGGAACATTGCGGCTTGTTATATTGTCAAGATGGCACTGGTTTATCTCACTATTGCTCTGGGGCGACGATTTGTAACAATCGACATCATCATAAAACGACTCTTACGGAATACATGTAAAAGATTTAAATAACAATAATATGCTTACTTTTATTGCGTCGTTTTTGTGATGTAATCACTCAATGGCGCATTAAGACGTATTATATCTAAAAAATCTAAAAATCTAGATATGAACGCTACATCTGATTACGCGATCGGTAAGAAATCATCTAGAGACAGATCTTTCATTAAAAACTCAAATCAATAAAACAGTCATCAGTAGCTTCTTTTATCTAAGGCAATTAAGATCCATAAGAAGAAATATTACGTTGGCAGTTTTAAAACATTAATCAATTCTTTCGTCTTATCATGACTAGATTACTGCAATGGAGTCTACGCCAACATCCCTAAACAGCAAACTAATAAACTCCAGTCTGCATTCAACGCAGCAGCAAGACTGATAAGAGGTGTGCCGAAGAGTTGTCACATAACAGAGCATCTTGAGGAGCTCCACTGGCTGAAATGTCCAGAAAGGATACAATACAAGCTCTGCTGGACGGTTTTTAAGGCGTTGCATGGTATGGCACCAGCTTATATATCTAAACTCTACATCAACGAGAACCTGAATACCAGACAGTCTACATTGCATCCGCTAAGTCTTCTACGATCGGTAAAATTCTACGATCTTCTACGATCCAAAACGCTGTCCTAGCACAAACTTAGCCGTCCCTTCAGCCTGAAACAATCTTCCAGCAGACCTCAAGTGCATAAAGAATCAATCAGAGTTTAGATCAAGACTCAAAACGCACCTTTTCAAATTATCCTTTCCTGATAAGAAGGGTTGATCGACTACGTCAGGTGCAGTCCTCATATGTTTATTTTTTAACTAGTTTATAAAACGGAGCATATTCTACAGCGCCCTTGAGATGACTAATTCATAAAAATGGCGCTCTATAAATTATCCAATTTATTATTATTATTATTATATAAGTTGTGAAAAAGTTTGTTTTCTAGAAGATTTATTATTTTTTATGAAAAAGACGTGTTTCGTCTTGCTAAGGCATGTTAATATGTTACTAGTTATTATAATTTTCCTGATGATGAAGGTGGAATAAATGGAACCAGAAATAGAGGAAGACCGAGGAAAACGTGGCACGATCAAATAAATCAAATATTGAATGTCGGCCATGTGAAGAGTCAGAGAAATCGACGCGCGTACATGACACGATGTATGAATGTTGAGGAAGCGAGAGAAATATGTCAGGATAGAAAAGTGTGGCAGTCCATTCTTTCTGCCTACCCCTTCGGGGAGACGGCGTGATGGTTAGTTAGTTAGTAAGTTTATATGTTGAGAAGAGCAAATCAAGTAATGGAAGAATAGTATTTCAAATCATAATTATGGAATATTACATTGCTTACGCCTTAAGTTTATCAAAATAAAATTAATATCGTGTACACTTATATTTGTACACCGTTTTTTGTTGAATTCAGTTTATATAAGAATTCAAATGTTTGTTGCGTGTATGCGGAAACAACTTTGATATTAGATTACTTCTTCGTTCAATCAATTACCTACATACATTCTTGAGCATGCGCCTACACACGCTGTTACAAATCCACCTTCTCCTCCAGCCGTCTCGCCTTCCTACGTTCCCTGGTCCTGCCCTCCACCAGAGACCGCGGCTGGTTTCCTCCACTCAGCCACCAGGTGGTGTTTTTGCACAACGTTTGGCTAATTGCTCCTTGCGGCCGTGTCGCCACATGTTACCGCCGATGTGGGAGTGGTCTCGCCTCGTATCGGCTTTCTGGTTATGCAAGTACCCGTAATGTGGGCTGCTGGGCTCCGAGCTACATCCTGACTAGGGCCGGGCTCACCGGTTTACCGGTAAATCGGATCGTTATCACCGTATTACCGTGTCTCCACATTACACCACAAGAGGATCCAATATATTTTTAATCGTCACTATTTTTATTATTTATTTATCGTTTCATGAACAATGATATAATAATAATAATAATAAATTGGATAATTTATAAAGCGCCATTTTTATGAATTGCTCATCTCAAGGGCGCTGTAGAAGATGCTCCGTTTTATCAACTAGATAATAATAATAATAATAATGATAAAAAATATATATAAACATATTTAGTATGAGGGCTGCACCCGACGAAATCGATCAGCCCTTCCTGTCAGGAAATGATAATTTGAAAAGGTGCGTTTTGAGTCTCGATCTAAACTCTGATTGATTCTCAATGCACTTAAGGTCTGCTGGAAGACTGTTCCAGGCTGAAGGGCCGGCTACCGCGAAGGCTCGGTCGCCAAAGTTTGTGCTTGGACAGCGTTTTGGCACAGTCAATCTACCGATCGCAGAAGACTTAGCTGATCGCAATGTAGACTGTCTAGCATTCAGGTTCTCGTTGATGCAGAGTTCAGATATATAAGCTGGTGCCATTCCATGCAACGCTTTATATACCGTCCAGCAGAGCTTGTATTGTATCCTTTCTGGACATTTCAGCCAGTGGAGCTCCTTAAGATGCTGTGTTATGTGACAACTCTTTGGCACACCCCTTATCTGTCTTGCTGCTGCATTGAATGCAGACTGGAGTTTATTTATTTGCTGCTTGGGGATGTTGGCGTAGACACCATTGCAGTAATCTAGTCGGGATACGACGAAGGAATTGATCAGTTTTTTAAAACTGTCAACTGACAATACTACATATTAATTAATTAATACGAATTAAAAAGCATGTTTTTATTTATCTTTATTTTATTATAATATTTCATAAGAATGACATGTTTCGCTTTGTGACAATTGATAATGCGTTAGCAAGGTCAAATATATCATTTCCATAAAATGTAATAAAACTTCTAGAAAACATGCGTTTTTATTCGTATCAATAATTTATGTTTATAATTGTAAACTTGGAAATCATTACAATTTATTAATGAGAGTATAATGACATTAATTTATTATAGCTTGAAAAAAATTATATCACTCCATATTAAGTATTTACTATTAGATTTACCTTCGTTTTTTAAGTTGATTATATTTTGAATAATTTTTATGGCACATTCTTCGCCTAGTGTGGCAATCATATAATCGAAGACACTTATTTAACAATGTACTCGTATATGGTAAATGTAAATAAATAAATTTTGAAATTATCTGATATTTCATATTGCTCTAGTAATGCGTCACTTCTATGGTATAAATATATGAAATCTTATACAAAAAAAACCCTGTAGTTAATAAAGAAAACATTATTTTGTTTAATTATTATGTATAGGTATTCATAGTTTTTATTTCAGTTCCGCAAGCAAAATCTCTACTTGCACTGTATTTATACACGTGTAGAGTATACTGTAAAACTCGTAATACACAGTATCCTTGGATTGGAGAAGGCAACGGGAAACCACTCCAGAAACAGTTCCCAGGAATTCGCTGTTGTGTGAATTCAACGTAAATCACATTCGCCCCAGTTATCGCCAACATCCGGGGTACCTGACACGATATTATATAATAAGGTTCTTTGATATCTTCTATTTTAAGATTTCCAATGAATTTAAGGCTACCTATATTATTTACAATTATAATGGCTTCCTCTGCCGTTTCAGCCATAATTCATAATATACATCTTTTCCCCGTGAAATTACTCTGAAGTAAAACAATTTTGATTCCGTAATGACATTTTCCGGTAGTATTGCGTGCCCTAATCTTAACATCATCAAACGATCACCTATCAATGCGAATCCAACTAGTAAACAGACACTCGTTCATATTACCGGCTTGTCTTCGGTTTCTCGAATATGTGTGGCCGTTTCTATTCCGTGGTACATTGTCCCATTGAATACTCCCCTCGAGTCGCCGGACGCAGATTGTATGTTGGCGTGTTGCTATGTCATTGCTGGTCTTCTAGATTTGTTCATAGGATTCCTAGTTCATTCCAACAGATAGCGATTCAGCAACGCGGCAAAGTAATCTTTCTTCAAACTCTCAACTGCTTGAGATCTTTTAGATTTATATTTGCGTTTGTTAAGTGATATTGGAAGGTTATAGACAAGTCTGTTTTGCCGCACTCTAGATTCGCGTTAATCTAACATTAGTTTTAACTCTCACGCACTTGTTTTTATACTTAATCAGGCGACAATCGTGTATTTTCTTAGACCGTGGAAAGCAACACGAATGTCACTAAAATTTTCTGATTATTTTATGTATAAACTGTTCACAATTTTATTTATGAGTTAAAACTTCGTACTTTCGACATTCGATAACTAAGCGTATCACAAACTCTTTTGTCATTATATGAGCATTTTATTTACGATACTATATAAGCTTACAAATGTTCTTAAAAATTAAAACACCTGTCTCTTATATGATTTTTTTTTCAATATGTGTCGAAGGTAGTTTAACTTCGTTATTGGGCGAACTACATCTTCTTATAGATCGGATGTCTTGTTGCTATCTCGCCTATTGGGCGAACTACATCTTCTTATAGATCGGATGTCTTGTTGCTATCTCGCCTATTGGGCGAACTACATCTTCTTATAGATCGGATGTCTTGTTGCTATCTCGCCTATTGGGCGAACTACATCTTCTTATTGATCGGATGTCTTGTTGCTATCTCGCCTATTGGGCGAACTACATCTTCTTATTGATCGGATGTCTTGTTGCTATCTCGCCTATTGGGCGAACTACATCTTCTTATAGATCGGATGTCTTGTTGCTATCTCGCCTATTGGGCGAACTACATCTTCTTATTGATCGGATGTCTTGTTGCTATCTCGCCTATTGGGCGAACTACATCTTCTTATTGATCGGATGTCTTGTTGCTATCTCGCCTATTGGGCGAACTACATCTTCTTATTGATCGATCGGATGTCTTGTTGCTATCTCGCCTATTGGGCGAACTACATCTTCTTATTGATCGGATGTCTTGTTGCTATCTCGCCTATTGGGCGAACTACATCTTCTTATAGATCGGATGTCTTGTTGCTATCTCGCCTATTGGGCGAACTACATCTTCTTATTGATCGGATGTCTTGTTGCTATCTCGCCTATTGGGCGAACTACATCTTCTTATAGATCGGATATCTTGTTGCTATCTCACCATCTTTTCGGTAGTCAGTAACCCTTTGGTAGATTGTCTCGGGCGAACCAGATAAACTTACTGTTACTGTTGTGTTTTGTGCAAGAAAATGTTTTAGATATCACATCGTTTCTCCGAAGGGGTAGGCAAAGAAGATGGACATCCACATTCATGTATTTGTCATGTACACCTCACTTGGCAAACATTTAAAATTTGATTGATTTTACGTCCTCCATCTACCTTAATTCCTTCTTATTTCTATGAATCTTTCGTCTGTTCTGACAGTATATCTTCTGTTATGAGTCGTCTTTAAGTTCTGTGATGAAGACGTCCAACTTTCACTCCATCGCTTTAGTGATCGTCCCGTTGGTCGTAGGCCATTTAATGTCTCGCCCATCACGATCTTGGGAATCGTCGCTGGGTCAATCATTTCAACGTGGTCTCCTCAGAATCTTCTTATCTGTCTACTCATCTCACAATGTCCTCTATTTCGTGCCCCATTAACATCGTTCTTTTCATTTGTCCAAACCATCTTAATTTTCCTTGTTTATCAATTTTCATGTTACGCTCGATACATTTTCTACCACGTGGATTACTATTGACAATCAATAAATTCTGAATCCCATTAACAAAATCGTTTTTCATTTGTATTACGTAATGAGCTCGCATACGCACACATCTAAATAAATATAATTAATTCAAATATGCAAAGAATGCTCGTACAATATCCATTTTGAATTGCGCACTGGGTTTGTTACAATTTTTTAGTCTCACCGAAATTCACAGAGGCCCTGACCCAAATGATACGTATGTGTGTGTGCTCTATCTATGAATACTGAACAAGGTTCGTATTTTTAATTAGAGTTACAATGTGTGGTTTCAATCGGTTGTCAGATGTGCGCTCGTGAATTACGAAAAATTCTAGAGAAGACAAGTCAACTTATTCGTGATTAAGACAGACATTAAAACAAATATTTCAATTTTCTTGATTGATCAATGTATAAAACGTTTATCATAATATCTTCTTATTATCCTTCCTTGTTGTAGGCCTATGTGGTCTATTCTCCAGAGTGTTGCTCCTCCTGTGAGGTAGACTCACAGCTGTCCTTCCATATTTTAGGAGATCTTCCACGAAGACGGGTCCCATGAGGTTGATTATGCAATGCAATATAGGGGAGTCTGGCGGTGTCCATTCTTTCAACATGACCGTATCAGTCCCTTTTTCGCTGTCTGCTCCATCTTATAATATTCTCAACCTCATATATCTCTCTTATTCTGGTGTTCCTTACGCGATATCTCAGTGTCTTGCCTGCTATCGTCCTCGGTGTCTTCATCTCGGAAGTCCTCAAAATTTGTTGGTGCTTACTGTGTCTGCCCTTGCTTCGACGCCATATGTTATTATTAGGCATGCTTTATCAATTCTAATATACTCGTAATAATGAAGTTAAAAACATTTATCGTTTTTGTATTTCAATTTTATTTTGAAATTTAACGCTTGAGAGTATACAAAAAACGTTAATTCATCATCATCATCAACCTATATCAGTCCACTCCTGGGCGTAGGCCTCCTCCATCTGCTTCCATGTCTGTCGATCCTGGATAACACGCATCCATGTCGTACCAGCTGTCTCTTTAATGTCATTTCTCCATCGAAGTTGGGAACGTCCCGGGTCGCAGTTCTAGGACACCATTCTTGATTATTTAATTATTCCAGAGGGCCGTCGACCACCAGGACGACCACCAAAGAGATAAAGAGAAGGCTGATCGTCTTCATCCCAGAAAGAAATTTGATATCCTTCATAAATACATCGCAAGATCTACAGAAAAAGAAGAAGAAAATGTTTTATGTTCTTAACATTTTACCAGTACATGTCCAATCAATGAGCTGAAATTTAAAATGTTTAATAAAATAGTAAATTAATATAGATATCATCAAGTAGACAACATCTCCATGTCATAACATCAGAGTGAAACATCCCCGTAAACCGTAACAAGCGGTTTATGCAACGTGTTATTAATCGTATCACGAAATGTTACCATGTCGGTGTGCCAACTAGACGTAATAGACAATTGGACCGCGTATTGCGGTACAAGGAGCCATGAATGGGGGAAACGAAACGCTCGGTTCATTCATTAAACTGATACCGCTTGCGCAGGCGCGGCCCAGCACGCTCCGGCCGATACGCATCTACATCGGCAATGCGGCATCGCCGTAAACCAATTCAATTGCGCTTCTAGGTGAAACTGAAATCTGCGCCCGCAACTCGGGACTGCGGAGTTTTGGTCGGGCGGGCTGTGCCGCGGTTGTGAATCGCGCTCCGTGCGAATGGGGTCTGTTTACAGGGTCGCTTCGGTTCACGGTACCGTTCCTCCACACTGCCAAGTGTGCATTCTATGACTATAGGATAGGCTGCGTTTCTTAATTCAACGGCATGCAAGAGACTTACGTAATGCTTTTTAATCGGTTGATTTACAAACACACATAATAATTGATTTTTTCATTATAGAAGAAAAATCGAATTATGTTATGTTATATGAATTAATACACTTTCGTTTAAATCTACCTTTATATAAAATAATAAATATAGTCAAAAAATGTGAGGAGTCGGAGAAATGTGCGTGCTTACATGACACGATGTATGAATGTTGAGGATTCGAGAGAAGTATGTCAGGAAAGAACAGTGTGGCGGTCCATTCTTTCTGCCTACCCCTTCGGAGAGCCTTATATATATAGTCATGTCACCCTAGCTTCCTTCTGCAATTCAACATTTAGATTTTTACATATTTTCATGGCCACAATTTTAAATATTAAATATAATTTTTAATTAAAACAATGTTTTTTTCCATTTTAAATTTTTTCTTCCCGACATGTTTTGGAGGTTTTACACCTTCATCATCGGGAGAACAATATAATTATATCGTAAAACCTTCGAAGCATGTTGAGAAATATATACTCAAAAGAAAAAAAAACTGGGAACAGAAGGTGGTGGCGAGGCGCTTACAGGACTTATGACCTGTCATTGGTTGGGTTGAGCGATCGCTTCACGTTTAACAACATTCCCCATTCCGCCGTTATGACCACCACGTCTGACAAACTTTTTGGAACTTGTATATATGGTAGGTTTCTACACCTATTTTTACATTTTTATGTTCACTCTACACCTTCTGTTCCCAGAAAACAATTTCATCTTCGTCTCTATTGAGATACAATTAATCCTTGTAAAATAAAAATAATTTATCCGCAATGGGTGAAATCCAGTATTTGTCTACAAGAATTTCTATACATTCAAAATGTTGTTGAAAAAAAAACTGTTTCAATTCTTAAAAAAGATGTCATTGTGAAATTCCGTGGTATTATCGCTTTAAGTTTATCAAAAATTAATATAAAATATATTTTTCTCCTAAATTTTCTTTTGTATTTAAAATGTAATCTTGGTTTTTATACGAATTAAAGGTAACAACGTAATTACGTTAAATATCACCAGCCAGTATCAGCAATCTTGGTTCGAGAATGAGATGTAAAGAGGTGAAGGTCACTTAACATCAAAATTTTTGTTCCGCCATACAAATGTCATTATTCTCATTGTCCTTTTAAAGTTATGGCGCCAATCTCCATGCATGGCGCAAACGTCCATTTTATTATATTTATTTAAAAATTTCTGCGTATCTTAGTAACGTTTGGATTATTTTTTAATTCCATAAACTAACTATGATTCTAAATGATGCTTTAAAATGTTAATTTTTAGCAAAAATGTTTATTTTCAATTGAATGTTTATTTTTTACAAAATGTTCTTTCTTAACAAAACGTTCATTTAATTTTTTTTAAATATTTTTAACAAAATGATTATTCTAAACCAAAACGTTCAAACTTCAACTAGTTCATAAAATGGAGCTACAGCGCCCTTGAGAGGATTAATTCATAAAAATGGCGCTCTATGAATCATCCCATATATTATTATTATTATTAACTGTTCCGTGTTTTAACTGTTTTTCGTTATGATTGTTTCTACGATGCTGTAAGAAGAGCTTAATTTTTTTAAATAAAATGTGCATATGGATTCGGACAAACAAACAAATGACAGTATACTTGCTGAGGTCAATATGACGATTGTCGAGTCTGTCATCATTCAGAGACAACTGCGCTAGGCTGGCCGTGTCATAAGAATGCCTGAGACTACACTCCCTAGGAAAATTCTCTACTCTCAGCTGACCAAAGGGAAATGGAAAGGGTCCACACGGAGGTCAAAGGAAACGCTTCAAGTACTCCCTAAAAGCGAACCTCTAAAGGACTAACATCGATAGAGGATGCTGGGAAGATACTGCAGAAGACAGACCTATGTGGAGTATAACAATATGGTACATAAAAGCCCGCAGGACTTTGAAGCACAGCGCAGAAACAATGCCGCAGAGAGGTGAAGAAGCAAGGAGAGACCATCGGGAGACGGTGGCAGTTCCACTGCCATCGACTCCCCTTGCTCTAGATGCTCCGGAGTGTTTGGGTCCAGGATTAGGTTATTTAGCCCCTTGAGGACCCACAACCTTGAACTACTAAATTCGTCGAATTCGAGGGACTGCCGATGATGATGCATGGTATTTGTAAATAAAATTATTTATGAAAAAGGCGAGCGTCAGTAGGGAAATGTTTATTTTTCCTTATTTATTTATTTAATAAAGTTATAAAAAAATACAGGAACATTTTACAACTTATAAATCGACATTTTATAAACAATTTATTATATAAAAATCGCAAATGAAAAAAACAACAACAACATTAAATATCGGTACTTAGAACATATTGAAAGCATTTTCGACGAAAAATCGCAAGAGAACCGGCATCTCTTACCTCATTTGGCAATTCGTTATATAATTAAAATCCTCTATAAAAAAACACCATTCTCTGTACTTTCAAGTCTGGGTCTCCGGAGTCGGAATCTATCACGGCCTCTCGTCAAATAGTCATGTATTTCATCATTATATGGTTGAGATAAAGGTTGAGGAAAAAGAGGAACTGTTATAATTTACAATAAGTGTTCTCTTATGTACATTTTTGTTTTGAATTTGGCATTTTACCATAGTTACTGTGTCTATTTTCTAATAGATACAAAATAGAAACTAAATAACTAACCATCACGCCGTCTCCCCGAAGGGGTAGGCAGAAAGAATAGACTGCCACACTTTTCTTTCCTGACATATTTCTCTCGGTTCCTCAACATTCATACATCGTGTCATGCACGCGCGTCGATTTCTCTGACTCCTCACATGACCGACATTCAATATTTGATTTATTTGATCGTGCCACGTTTTCCTCGGTCTTCCTCTATTTCTGGTTCCATTTACATCATTAACATATAATTTTTTTTACCAAAAACCTATCCAAAAAAGGGAACCTAGAATGGCAGTGCACAATGGTGTTCTTCTACCGACCCTTATGTATGGAAGCGAAGCATGGAACTGGCAAAAGAAGGATGAAAGTAGAATAAATGCAGCACGAATGTGTGGATACTCTGTGTATGATAGAGTGTCGAATGAAAATATAAGAAGTGAATGCGGTGCGAATGATGGTGTCATGAACAAAATAATGAAAGGATCACTAAGATGGTTTGGACATATCGAAAGAATGAATGTAGATACAAAATAGTCATCGCTTTAAAGCAGTTTACGGGGAACGCCGCGTGCTGGCTACACATCTTTTTTTTTTCTCATAGTAAAAAATGGCTGCGTTCACTCTCCGCCCGTTTCCGGCCAGCCCTGTCAATGTCCGAGCATTTTGTCGCCTGTCTTATTCTGATTGTCACTTCCTCCCACCGTACACCAACACTATCGTAGGCCACCAGTGTTTCTCCACAACTACTTTACATTTTACCTTTTTGTGTTTTTTTTTAATCCTAACTATGCATTAAACGCGAAATAAACGAATTGGATCAATCGAAATAGAAATATATCGATTGAAGCAAAAATGGCAGTGCACTGTGGAATTCTGGTGCCGACCCTTATGTACGTAAGTGAGGCTTGGAGTTGGCAGAAGAAGGATGAAGCTGGATAAATGCCGAAGAAATGAGGTCACTAAGAAGAATTTGCGGAAAAACAATGTTTGATAGTATATCTAATGATGAAGGAAGAAAGGAATGTTAGTCGTATGAATGCGTGATAAATAAAATCATAAAAGGGTCACTAAGATGATTTGGACATATGGAACGAATGAATGAGGGAAGAATTCTTAAAAAGATATATACAAGTAGTGTGAATGGAAAAAGAATTCGAGGAAGGGCAAGGAAGACATTGCATGACCAAAATGCGGCTATGTTCGAAGTAGGAACAATCGACGAGGGTGCATGTCACGATGTGTGAATGTAGAAGAGGCTCGAAGGTTATGTAAGGATAGAACAATGTGGCGATCCATCGTCTATGCCTACCCCTCCGGGGAAACGGCGTGATGGTTAGTTAGTTTTAGTTAGTTAGGATCAACCGAAATAACAGTATTAAGAAATTTATTGTTGTAATAACGAATGATTATTTTATTTTAAATAAACTTAAGGCGTTTGTAATTCCATATTCTTCTTCTTTGATGGCCTTACAGCCTTGGCCTCCATTATTCTTCGCCTCCCAACTCCTCCTGTCCTTTGCTTCGACTCTCCAATTTGACACTCGCAACACTTTCGCTGCATCGCTCCCAACGTCATCCTTCCATCATAGCCTTGGTCGTCCAATTGGTCTTCTACCACCTGGGTATAACTCCAGCATCATTTTTTAGGTTTGTGATGACGGCATCCTCTGCACATGACCGGCCCATCTCAGTTTGTATTTCCATAATAAAATAAATTTAGGAATTATAACACTGTTTTTTCCACATTTGAGTATGTTTTTCTAGATAATTTTCGAAAGTTTTATACCTTAATCATTGGGAGAACGATATAAACTGTTTCTATCGTTTTCCCGATGATGAAGGCGTGAAATCATTGTGGAAACCAAAAGTAGAGAAAACAGTGTTTTAATTCATTAATAATGAAAACATGTTCAGAATTTCGTTCATCTTTTTTTTCATTATTTTCTTAAAAGACATTACAAACATTATAGTTGTTTAAGGCACATATTTATAAAGACAAGATCTTTTCCGAAGTTATATGTTTCGCCTTGCCAAGGCATTTGATAATTTTTCATTTGATATTCATTTGTTTTATATTTATTTAATATATTATTCAATATTGATATATTTTTATCTTTCATTTTACATTCATTTCATTAATATTAATTATAAAAGGATCGCTGCATTGGTTCGGACATATGGAGCGCATAAATGGAGAAATAATGGTTAAGAAAGTAAACGTTACTGGTATAAATGAAGTACGGAGTCGAGATAGACCGAAGAAAACATGACATGACCTAATTAATCATATTTTAAAGGTTGTTCATGGTTGAAGTTGGAAGAATCGACGTACGTGTATGTGGAAGAATACAGAGGTGTCAGTATAGAGTAATGTGGCGGTCCATTCTCTCTACCTACCCCTGCGGAGAAACGGCGTGATGGTTTGTTATTGTTATATAAACAACCATTATCTGATTGCTGGTGTCAGATGCAGCTCTCATGACTAAAAACATTGTCAAAGCGCCCTTGAGGTGAGCTATTCTAGTAAACGGCGCTATACAAATTAGCCTAATTATTATTATTAAATGAACTTTTGACTGAAAAAATGCCGTCATGCATATCCTTTGATAATCGACAACCTTCGATAATTTCACATAAAGGTTGGTCATGGTTGAATTTGGAAGAATCGACGTACGTGTATGGCTTGTCGTATGAATGTGGAGGAACAGAGAGGTGTCAGTATAGAGTTCTATTCTATGTGCCTACCCCTGCGGGGAAATGGCGTGATGATTTGTTGTTGTTCATTTGATAATAATGCCTTAGCTAGAGGAGACTGAAATATAATGGTCTAAAAACTGAGGTTTTTATTTGGAGTTATTATGTAATACAGAGTTTTATATTATCTTTGTTGGAGAAATAATGAATAAATTAAAATGTAAAGAACTTGGTTGGTAGTTTTGTACTGGTTTGAATGTTGAGTATTGCAGAATGCAGTACGGCGCCGATATCATTAATTTCAGTTTTATTTACTGTCTCGAGATTGTATATTTTCACTGAGAATCCCTGGATAACTTTATATCCTTTTAAATAAACAGAACCGGCATACAGTCACAACAGATGTTGCTAGAACCAGTGGCACAGGGCTGTACCAACAATGTTAAAGTAAGCGTTCTATTATACAGTACACTCCCGATTTTCCGGGATGGATGGTGACAAAAAAAAACTATAATCGAACTAAACTAACTAACTAACTAACCATCACGCCGTTTTCCCGAAGGGGTAGGCAGAAAAAATAGACTGCCAAACTTTTATTTCCTGACATATTTCTCTCGTTTCCTCAACATTCATACATCGTGTCATGCACGCGCGTCGATTTCTCTGACTCCTCAAATGGCCGACATTTGATCGTGCCACGTTTTCCTCGGTCTTCCTCTATTTCTGGTTCCATTTACATCGTTAACATATAATTTTTATACCATTCTTAACATATGTCCAAACCATATCAATGATCCTTTCATTATTTTGTTCATTACACCATCATTCGCACGTATAATCGATTTCCCAGTTAATCCGAAAACATGAAATAAATTTAAACAAACGTAAATTTAAAACTGCGCTATATGCGCATATGTACACATTGTACATTTACCATATAACCCAATTGTTTTTTTTTTTTAATAAATTGAATTTAAAAAAAAGGCGCACGTGTTTACAGCGTCACACTTTTTGACTGGCTTCCTTCATTTTTAGCCATGAATAAAAAATTGTCGGATGCCGTGCCTCTGTTTAAAGCGCGTCAACCATCCAGAAAACACCCTGAAATCACTCACCTTGTAATTTCAATTAATTAAAAAAATGGTTAATTGACGACAATATTTTGAGTATGAACTACGCTGCGGGTGCTTTATTGCAAACTCGAAACTTTATGACACGACTATAGAGCCTCAAACGTATGTTGGCGGTGGCGCAAATGTGAACTAAACGTCCAATGTCATTGTGACAGATTTGAGTTTTTGTTAGCATTGTAAGTACTATTGTGAAATATTTTTGTTTTTATAAATATTTTTTCAACGACTCAAGTGTCCCGGATAATCCGCTTCCCGGTTAACCCGACCCCGGAAAATCGGGAGTGTACTGTACATCAGGGTGCATCCCATTTTATTCGCTTTTTTATTTATTACGTATTTACAAGCACTCGCGTTTGCATTAATTATTCGATTGCATAAAAATACATGTGAATTTTATTCTCATGTATTTAAAAAAAAAAAACAATATAATGATTTTTGAATGGTAGACAGTCTATATTGCGATCAGCTAAGTCTTCTGCGATCGGTAGATTGACTGTGCCAAAACGCTGTCCAAGCACAAACTTTGGCGACTGAGCCTTCGCGGTAGCCGGCCCTTCAGCCTGGAACAATCTTCCAGCAGACCTTAAGTGCATTGAGAATCAACTGATGTCCTGACACCTCTCTAGATTCCGCTACATTCATACATTGCAACATGGACGCTCCCCCATTATTCCGACTTCAATTTTGGCCGCTTAGTATTTGATTATTTAAATATATTAAAACTTCTAGATAACAGACGTTTTCATTCATAATCGATACAACTCGTTCCAAAATAGTTTTGATTCATATTCATGTAGTAAATCTTCGGGTAATCTCTAAACCACACTGTCTCTATTTCAGTTCAGTTATACCCTTCTATTTTATCTTCATACTTGAATTGCGTAAGCTTGTTTATAGGACTTTTACTGAAATGTAGACCACTGTTCAATTTGAAAATCGAACGTACGTACATAACTCATAAATGTAGTTTTTTTTCCAAATCATATTGCGTACCGTAAAATAAGTTATTTCACGCCTTTGGGCATTTCTTTACTCTGTTACGACACTGCAGCGATTCCATGATAATATTATATTTTTTCATCAACACGTAATATTCTTGTAAAAACTTTTATTTTCTTATTGCGTCTTCGGCATTCCGTGAAGTGATTTATTTGCATTCGTGCATGTTATAAAGCTCGGATTATTATTTATTGTTCGCATGTACCGGGTGTTGTGAGGTGGTCGTAAGTCCAGGGATGGGGAAAACTGGACAAGCGGTATCGGTATACCGATGAACCGCTAAACCGGTAAACGAATAAATAATTCCATAATATAAAATAAGTACAATTATAGTGAAGGTATACATTTTAACAATCTTTATATAATTTGTGAGTCCAAAATTAGAATTATGTTTTTTTTATTGTCGAACAGTTTTTTTATTTATTATTTTTAATTTCAATCCTAGGGATTGTTAAGGAGGTGGTATTTTTCTCCCCTTAGCACATGACCCAAATATGAGACCATTCTAATTTTCATACTCGACAACAGCTCTCTATTGGCTCTGGCTCTCTGAAGTATGTACGTCTGTATTACTGACCCTATCGGTCTACGGTGTACGGAGCATTCTGCGGTATATCCACATCTCGAACGCTTCCAACCGGTTCATTACATTCATTTCAGACTCCAGGTTTGCGGCCATATAGTAGAACAGATCACATATAACATTTAATCATTATTTGTCGGAGTTTCAAATTAAGATTATCTTTGCAAAAGAATGTTCTCATTTTATTAAAGCAGCTCGCGTAACTTCAATTCTGCATTTTATTTCAATGTCCGGGTCAAGCGTTTTGGTGATAATGCTGCCAAGGTATTTAAATTGGTCGACCATTTCAACATTCGCACCATTCAGTTGCAGAGTGAATGAATAATAGTTAAGTCACCCGAATGTCATCTATTTGGTCTTCTTAATGTTGATTTTTAAGCCCAGATCCTCTCCTGCTATATCAATTTTATTTAGGAGTTCTTGAAGATCGGGTATAAATCTCAATATAAAAGTTTAAAAATCGAATATTTTGTTGTAGTCTCTATGTGTTTCTACGCCTCTTCTAAGTTCTTTATACCGGAAGGTTTATTTTTTAATTCTTGGCTGCCGGCCCTACCGCCGCGAGCGTCCGTGGCGAGTTTACACCAAAACTGACATTTTTATGGTCACTTGTCCAAGTTTCGTATTATGATAATTTTTACTTATTCATCTCCGGGCTGACCCGCCGACCTTTGTACGTTAATTCTTCATTTTTATTTGTCCATTGTTGGACGGGCCTTTTGTGACGTATTTGATTGATGCCTTAAATATATTTTAAATTATATATGAACTGAATTAATTTCCCCCACTTCTAAATGTGTCCATAAATTAATTTTTTGACATTCGGGCATTAATTTATGATGGTATTATGAATCACATTTCGTTCATTCTTTTTCATGCATTTCTAAGCTATTGAACGTGTATTTTGATAAGATGCCTCCAAGTTCCCGCTGCATCATCGGGTATGGGCTCCAAGACTAACTAACTAACTAACTAACCATCACGCCATTTCCCCGGAGAGGTAGGCAGAGAGGATGGATCGCCACAATGCTCTGTCCTGGCATACCTCTCGGGCTTCCTCTACATTCATACATCGTACCATGCACGCACGTCGATTATTCCGACTTCGAATGTGGCCGCCTTTTAGTAATTGATTAATTTGGTCATGCCATGTCTTCCTCGGTCGTCCTCGGCTTCTTTTTCCACTCACGCTGCTTGTGTGCAACTTTTTAACCATTCTACTCTCATCCATTCGTTCCATATGGCCAAACCATCTCAGGGATCCTTTTTTAATTTTATCCATGATGCAGTCATCTGCCTTACATTTCTTTCTTATTTCGTCGTTCGGTATTCTATCATACAACGTTTTCCCGCACATTCTTCTTAGTGATCTCATTTCTACGGCGTTTATCCTGCTTTCATCCTTCTTTTGCCAGCTCCAAGCTTCACTTCCATACATGAGGGTTGGCACTAGAACTCTATTGAGTATAGCCATCTTTGCTTCTGTGGATATATTTCTATTTGCAGTAATGACTTTGAGTGCGTCATTTATTTTATTTCCAGCACCAACCCTTCTCTCGATGTCTTCCTCCATTTTTCCGTCTCTTGTAAACATGCTTCCCAGATACGTAAATTATGCTTCAAGACCATTCTCAGTATCCTATTCTCAAACCAGTATGTATAATATGTATAATATAATCAACAAAAATCCGTTCACCGCATATTCAATAAATTAATGTCATTTTTCGTCTGTTAAGTAAGTACGGGAGCTTTTAGCCAAGCCCACCGCGGAGGAGAGCCGTGATATCGCCCGGCGGCCAATTCATTCATCGATCGCCATGAATGGCGGCGTATTTCTGTACCGGTGATAATAATAATAAAGATGATATCCGCTGCTGGCCAAAAACGTAATCATATTTCCAGAGTGGCTATTTTTACCGACGCTCTTGAAGCCAAAATCACATCTCAAGAACATCTAAAAGCCCTGTTCGAAATTTAAATTTTAAAAAGCTAGAATTTCACTGTACTTGACTTTGTTTTGCTTTAAAAAAAACTAAAGCCAAGGATTTAAATCAATTGTATATTTTGTAATATTACATTTTTATTATTATAATTACAGTCACTTTGTAACTAGTAAAAGTCACTGTTCGACATTACATAAAGAAAATTAAATAATTATAAAAATTATAATATCTATTAAGTTTTATTCTTGTCTCTTCTATGTCTGCCATAACTTTGTATTGTACATGTTTAATATTTCTTTTTTTATATATATACTTTGATGAAGGGCTGGTTAGTCCGAAACATGTTTTAAATTTAATTTTTTTTTTAATAAATGTGAGTGCTGTATACAAAGTATATAAAATAAAATAAAAACATTTATTCTTGTCTGCTATCACCTCTAAAGAAAGTTAAAAAATGCATACGTTAACGATGAGAACGGAACAGGACATTTCTGAAGACCGAGGAAAACGTGGCATGATCAAATCAATTAAATATTGAATGTCGGCCACGTAAGGAGGCGGAAAAATAACATCAAGAGCCAAAATCACCCGGCGCGCGCTTTTTTTTCCAGGTGCCAACTTCGATTAATAATAATAATAATAATAAACTATTATTTTTTTGTATCTAACTAACCATCACGCCGTCTCCCCGAAAGGGTAGGCAGAAAGAATGGACTGCCACACTTTAATCGATGCGGCACCCCATCCTTCTCTTTTCGCCATCGCCAGAGACGCGGTGTGATGGGTTGCGAACCTCATCGCCACCAAAAGGCATCTCCCCCTCACACTTCGATCGTTCAACGTCTACATAATAAATCTAAAACAAATTATCTGAAATACAATGATATAAAATAAAATAACAAAGAAAAATAATTTAACACATATTTTTATTTTAGATGGTGCACTTGTCGTCAGCTGGACGATCCGGACACTTGTGTTTATTTAATTTTTATTCCACGTTATCCACTGTTTTTTTTTTAATTTACTGTAATTAGGCACTTAAAACAATCCAACACCAGCAAGAACTTAAAAATATTATCGAAGAATTTATTCAAATTTTCATTGGAACAAATGAAAAATAAATTTTTACACCTGTCAAAATTCTTTTTATAAACGTATTTTTGTCACAAATAACTATCATAAAGAGCGGCAATAATCAAATTGACCAAAACAATTCACTTATACACGAAATATCTCCAAATTGACAAGCAACATATGAACCAAACCAAATTTTCAAAATCAGAACCAATGTTCTTGTAATTGTATCTTTAATATGTAAATAAAAACATCCTAAATTTCCAAAACGATTCATTTTTATTTTCCTACAAAAAAACGCCCTCCAAAAAAGACATGAAAATCGGCTTAAGTTACCAGACGACTTACCTTAAGTCAACTCGTGTTGGAATATTTTTATACCTGTATGTACTTAAAAATTCTTAATCGCGGAAATAATTCTCTCGAGTGTATAAGTCGTTCGGACTGATTGGATGTGATGTGTGAATCTTGACATCTTAAGAGCCCGTGCGCTATTCATACGAATTTATAATAATATAATATTTTCATTCAAGTTCGCAAGAACCCCCCTCGGCACCCCGCCCCGCGCCCCGTCCGCCCGCGAGAGCCATTCACTTTTCTTATTTGTGCTCCGGGATTTATTTTTAAATTTTAATTTTGACAGCATGGTCGTCCGCCTGGGGACGAACGCCATTTCAACATCCTTGTTATTTATAAACACGATATTTTTATAGCGCTACGTTTCCACTTAAAGGACTCACTTCGGGTATTCTACAATACTCGTTTCAAACTCTCACGCGTTTTTGTAACGCTATATTAGTTTTGTGATATCTATATGCTTAGATATCTATTGCTAAGATGAATTGTTTGTCAGTCAGCTGTTTGTTATATGCAGACGATGCTGTGTTAATCGCTGACAGTAAAGAAAGAAAATTTGCAGGTCTTAGTGTCAAGGATGTATGAGGCATGCAAAAAGAGTGACTTGGTGATGAATGTGTCTAAATCTAAAATGATGGTTTTCGAGAAAGAAGAATGTATGACGATTTGTGATATAAGTGCGATGGGCGAGAAATCGGAGCAAATTACCGAATTTACGTATCTGGGAAGCATGTTTACAAGAGACGGAAGAATGGAGAAAGACATCGAAAGAAGGGTTGGTGCTGGGAATAAAATAAATGGCGCACTCAAAGTCATTACTGCAAATAGAAATGTATCCACAGAAGCAAAGATGGCAGTACACAATGGAGTTCTAGTGCCAACCCTCATGTACGGAAGTGAAGCTTGGAGCTGGAAAAATAAGAATAAAAGCAGGATAAACGCCGTAGAAATGAGATCACTAAGAAGAATGTGCGGGAAAACGTTGTATGATAGAATACCGAACGACGAAATAAAAAAAAAGTAAGGCAGATGACTGCATCATGGATAAAATTAAAAAAGATCCCTGAGATGGTTTGGACATATGGAACGAATGGATGAAAGTATAATGGTTAAAAAGTTGCACACAAGCAGCGTGAGTGGAAAAAGAAGCCGAGGACGACCGAGGAAAACATGGCCAAACAAAAGGCGGCCACAATCGAAGTCGGAATAATCGACGTGCGTGCATGGTACTATGTATGAATGTAGAGGAAGCCCGAGAGGTATGCCAGGACAGAGCATTGTGGCGATCCATCCTCTCTGCCAACCCCTTCCGGGAAATGGCGTGATGCTTAGTTAGTTAGTTAGTTAGAGAAAAACGTGGCACGATCAACTAAATTAATTATTGAATTTCAACCATGTGAGAAGTTAGAGAAATCGATATGTGTGGATGGTAGTTCATTCTTTCTGCATACCACTTTGGGGAGACGGCGTGATGGGTTGTTAGTTAGTTAGTTTTGAAATTGTTTATCTTACATATACATTTTTCAATTAGTTATATATTCTGATTTTGAAAATTTGGTTTGGTTCATGTGGTAATCCTGTAAATTTGGAGATATTTCGCGTATAAGTGAATTGTTTTGATCAATTTAACTGTTGCCGCACTTTATAATAGTTAATTGTGACACGTAATTCGTTTGTATTGTTTTGCTGTTAAAATTATATTAGTTTTAAGGCAGAAACATACTATTAACACGCCACGCCACCCGGGAGGCGTGTGCGCGCATGGCGTCGCGTCGGGTGTTCATAGTGTGATTCTGTCCATAGAAAACAATACAATTTGATTCGACTCAACACGCATCACGTGGCATCGGGTGGCGTGGCGTGTTAATAGTATGTTTTTGCCTTTATCGTTTTTATAAAGAATTTTGACAGGTGTAAAAATAAATTTTTCATTTATTCCAATGACAATTTGAATAATTTCTTCAATATTATTTTTAAGTTCTTGCTCGTTAAGTGTCTAATTACAGCATATTTAAAAAACGGTGGATACGTATAGCATAAATTAAATAAACACAAAAGTCCGGATCGTCCATGTCAAAATGTGCAACATCGAAAAAAACATTACGTGTTATTACATTATGTGCTAAATTAAAAAACGGTGGATACGTGGAACATAAAATAAATAGACAATATGTGCACCATCTGAAAAGAACATTTTGTGTTAAATTATTTTTATTTTGTTATTTTATTTTATATCATTGCATTTTATATTATTTGTTTTAGATTTATTTTGTGGATTTTGGACGATTGAAGTGTGCGCGGGAGATGCCTATTGGTGGCGATGAGGTTCGCAACCCATCACGCCGCGTCTCCCGCGGGGCGAAAAGAGAAGGATGGAGTGCCGCATCAGTAAAAGTGTGACAGTCCATTCTTTCTGCCTACCCTTTCGGGGAGACAGCGTGATGGTTGGCTAGTTAGTTAGTTAGTTTTAAAATTGTTTATCTCGCATGTACATTTTTTAATGTTTTGTTCTTTATTTGGTGGCATTTATTTGTTCCAAGGACGTCCGTATTATTGCGCTTCCACGCTCCGCAAGTTTTGGAGAATTTAATTCCTTGGCAAGTAAAGCGGCGATAAATGCTAGTGACGACAGTGGATTTACGGCCGGAGGTCAAGTGAATGAATTTTACGACTTTCACGATTCCCATTCTTAGTTCTTACTCCTTGTGATATGAAAGGGGCTATTTTTAACCTCCCCCTTGGATTTATTACTTGGCCAATAGGCAGACGTAAAAGGTTATCGGAGTACACGGACGATGTGTATTTTTGTTTTTAATTTCAATGCCAAATTCATTTTCAAGGTTTTCAAGTATGTCATTGGGTTTTTATTTTATAAAACATATTTGAAAGGCTAAATATGGCTATATCAGTCAACAAAACAAAAAGTCTCACTATATCTAGGCAACCTACAAGATGTAAGCTGACTGTTGATGATATACCTGTAGAGCAAGTAATGAGTTTCAGATATTTGGGAGTAGAGATCTGCAGCCAAAATGACCTTTATACCGAAGTACGTGAACAAGTCAGTAAAGCCTCTGCCGTGTCAGAATGCCTGAAGTATCTGGTCTGGAAGAACAAGCACATGCGTGTCGATAGCAAGATCAGAATCTATAAAACATGCGTGCGACCTATCATGACGTACGCTGTAGAGATGCGGGCTGACACTGTGCGAACCAAGGGACTACTAAGAACATCGGAGATGAAGGTCCTAAGATCAATTACTGGAAAAACCCTCCGAGATCGTGTCCGCAACGTAGACATAAGAAAAACTTGCGAAATAGAGGATATCGTTCAGTGGAGTAGATCCAGAAGAAGATACTGGAGGGACCATGTAGCCCGAATGGATGGTGACAGACTTGCGTATACAGCCGCTTTTGAAATCCCCTCCGGACACCGCCCACCTGGAAGACCGCCTAAGAGATGGAGGGACAGCTGGATCTCATCATCCGACGAGACATGATTTCTGTGTCACAGATCGTCAGATCTATTAAAAGAAGAAGAAGAAGAAGATATTTGAACACTATTACTGTATACAACTTTTTCGCTATTGATTCATTGTTTCCCATTACATGTGATAGATAGCTAGTCTATCGCCATTTTTATTGTTCATTTAATTCTACTAGACTATGGACAACATGAGAATTCTCCTTTTGACCTTCGGTGTGGCAGTCATAGCTGGTGCCACTCTGCCACGAAGGTCACCAGGTTCTTAGATTACTTAAACTGTAAATTCTTCATCCTCACCCATTGATCTCTCCACTGCTGCATGTAACATATATCTCCGACAGCGACAGCACAGATTGTTTTACCTACCGGCCGCCAGAACCAATCTGCCTCTGGTGACACCGGTGGGAAGAGCAATTTATCTGCTGAACGCGGTCTCCTCTGAGATCGTCGTCATTCATATTAGTGAAAGTACGTTCAGGGGACAAATACTCTCGACGTCACAAAGTATCTTGTCTTCCTAATGTCGGACCATCTCTAATGCGTTCCTGGCATTATGTTGTATTTTCATAGTATTTTACCTGTACTCAATAGATGCCTTAAACATTTTGTTGTTTGTAATGTCTTTTGAGTAAATAAACTGATTTGGTTTGATTGGATAACCTCCTTCCAAATGTATCCACTACTTGTTATCGTTCACCTTTCTCACCCACTGTTTTTCCCGTTATTCAAATCAAATCAAATCATTTTATCATCTCAACAGACATTACAAACAATATTAATGTTTAAGCCATCTATTGAGTGCAGGTAAAATATAATATATACAATATAATACCAGGAACGCACGAGACATGGTTCGACATTAGGAAGACACGATACTCTCTCTAAATCTGTCTTCTGAGCGTACTTTCAACTATATGAAAGACGTCGATCTCCGAGGAGGCCGCGTTCAGCAGACTAATTGCTCTGTCCACCGGTGTCACCGGAGACAGGTTGGTTCTGGCGGCCGGTAGGTAAAACAATCTATGCTGTCGCTGTCGGAGATTTCTATCAGACACATAAAGACAAACATCCTCCAGCATGGCAACGTGGCACGATCAAATAAATCGAATATTGAATGTCGGGCACGCGAGGAGTCGGAGAAATCTACGTGCAGGAAGTGAGAGAAGTAAATCAGGAAAGAACAGTGTGACAGTCCATTTTTTCTTCCTACCCCTTAGGGGAAACGGCCTGATGTAACTAAAAAGTTAGTTATATTGATTTTTCCTTTATGCAATGGTCTGGTTACTTTGGATAAGTTATAGTCTGAATTAATAAACGATGACAACCAATCAATGGTTCGCAATTTTAACTTCCGTAATTACGTTTCGGTTACACGTGTCGCGGGCCGCCACTGGCCAGTGGAAGTCGGCGATTAAAAAGCGGCGCGGTCCGCGCGGGAAATGTCAATCATCTTTTTAAACATGGAACACGGCAGTAGGGGGAGACGTCTGCGGTCCGCGCTATCATCTGGCGATACAGCTTACAGCATCCACCTTGAGTGGACCGGGCGTCACGGCACCACGACCGAAAGTCGTCGCTCTGGACCAGCGGCGTGCGACCAATTAAGCCAGCGGTTATCATGGAAATAACGCAGAATTCATAGACTTTTCGTTTCAGGTTGAGCAGTTGGTACTTATGGTCTTGAAACTGTAACATTGTCCAAACAAAGTGCCGAGAATGTATGAGTGACCCAAAGAGTGCCATGTTAGGAATAAGCCAAAGAGACAGAGTTAGAAACGATACGGTGAGAGAAAAAACATAGGTCACTGACATCATCCACCGGGTGGCGACTCTAAAATGGCAATGAGCAGGTCACGTAGCCAGAATCTCAGATCAAAAATTGACAAGAAGACTGATGATTTGAAGACCGTGGACGGCAAAGAGAAGTGCAGGGTGACCGCAACTACGGTGGAAGGATGATCTGAACATACACGTCGGAATAACCTGGGTGCAGTCTGCACAATAAATTTTTGTATGATTTTCATTCATTCATTTCTCAGCGTTACATCCCGGTGTGGGACTTGGCCTCCTCCACAACGGTCCTCCACTGACTTCTGTCCCTGGACATCTCTCTCCATTCCCCAGCTCTTTCCATTTTCTCCCAATCTTCTTCCACGCGATCCGCCCATTTTTCCTCGGTCTGCCTCTTGGTCTCATTTCGCGGGGCACCCATCTGTATATAATTTTTATTGTTCTATCCTATGGCATTCTTTCTACATGGCCAGCCCACCGTAGGCGTTGAGACTTACAGAATCTCACTTCTGTTTCCTGATTAATCAGTACTTCAAGTTCAATGTTTCTTCTAATTCTGTAAGTTCCATCCTGCAGCGTGGGTCCAAAAAATTTTCTCAGTATTTTCCTTTCAAAAACTGCCATCCTGCCTTCCTCTCTCTGCGTTAGAGATCATATCTCACAGACGTAGGTGACTACCAGTCTTATGATAGTCTTATACATTAAATGTTTGGTATTAATGATTATCATTAAAAAAAATTACATAATATAGGTTTTGCTTATTTTAGGGCCCAATAAAATATTTAGTGTTTCAAAAGGGTTCCGTCACCAACAACGTTTGAGAACCGCTGAAGTAGGCGAAAGGTTGAGGGACGTTGAATCGTAGAAATAACTTATAAAGACGACAATGAAATGTCAATTTCATTGACACGGCTTAAAGTATTACCCGCATGTTTATAATCATGATTAATTTGTGGGTATACGGGATTCAAAGAGAATAAGCAGATGCATACGTATATGTATTGGTTATCAACAGTTTAACCTTGCACTCGGCTGGCTGAAATATTCGCTGTCGTGTCCTTCTTGTAAACAATTGACCATGGCACGCCATGCACTCCTGTCATCCGTCAGTCTCTAGGCTGCAGCTAATAAGATACCAGTTAGATCCCTGATTTGATCGGACCAGCGGCTCGGTGGTCGTCCCTGTGGTCGCCTTCCCTCCACTTTGTCCATGTTGATAAGCTTTTCAAGGTTGTCCTTGTTCTGTTAGTTACATCTCCGTCCTACATGCCAAAAACTGTACTCCACATTTTTTTTCCCATCCCCATATTTGTCTCATCTGCCTCTCCTGTTCTTCCCGCTGTATATTTCTGTGGTGTATCATTCTTTTTATCTTTTATATAATGTTTCTGAAATGTTCATGTATTATATATTATGCATATTTATTCAATAAAGTACAGCGGAGCTTAGAAGTAAGGTGGGATACATTAAAAGTGGTCTGGCACCCCCTTGTTGTTGCCGTCTTTAAATGTAAGTTCCGGATAGACCGGGGACAGGCCCAGGGAGTGTACGAGCGAGGCTGACAAAAGGGCGCCGCCACGTCCTATAACAGCCTCGGGTATGTGGCGGGAACTTCAATGTTCCTTTAAAAAAAAATCTCCTTAATCGTTAAATATTTTATTTAGGGCCCGGAATAACCTTGCATATTTCATAATCTCTGCCTCATCCTGCAGAGAGAAGTGCTGATTAGTTCGTTAGCCGTTTGCCCGGCTTCGTGGGCGGGAACAGCACATAACGGCACGTCAATAATTTATTCCTCCATAATTTTTCATGCCCGCCATAAATCCATCCATGGGAACCATCAACATAAATTCGATTAATATTTTCGGCTGTTAACGAGCATTCCGGGAAAATGTTTTTCTTAACGTCGTGTTTTCACGCCGAGGAGTTTTAACGGTTTTCCAATGCACGCCCGGCGCCTCGCGTTGCTAGGCACTATGTCTTCACGTCGCTCACACAATCATCGCTTGCTTTAGATTCCTTTTAATCGCTTTGTGATTCATTGTGTTCAAAGTGCATTTTTGGATCGGCTCGGATGGTGGACTTACCAATTGTGTAACATACACTTTTGGAAAATATTGAAATCTTATTTTAAATATACTTCATTTACAATGAAAATAACGAATTTTTATGAATTAAAACACTGTTTTTTTCCACTTTTGAGTTTATTTTTCTCGACATGTTTCGAAGGCTTACACCTTTACTAGTTTATATCGTTCTCCCGATGATGAAGGTGTAAGCCTTCGAAACATGTCGAGCAAAATAAACTCAAAAGTGGAAAATACAGTGTTTTAATTCATAAAAATTCGTCATAATGGAATTCCACAGTGTTAACGCCTTAAGTTTATCTAAAATTAAAATAAAATAATTAGAAAAAATGTTTATAGTATCTATATTTGTTTTATTCCACTGGTTTCAATTGCTTCGACCGACCGGTTTCGGCAGCTCGCGGCCATCTTTGGGTGACACCAAGATTTAAGCTAAATATATATTATAAAAGATTTTTTTCGGTAGAAATGACAAATCTCTTATGTGTAATAATGTGTAATAAATGATAAATCTATATATGATAGTGTCAAATGTTAATGTAAGAAGTGAATGCAGTGCGAAAGAAATTGTTATGAACAAAATAATGTTAGGATCATTAAGATGTTTTGAACTCATGGAAAGAATAGATGAAAAAAGATTGGTAAAGGAAGTGTATGTAAACTGAACTAGAAATAGAGACACGATGTATGAATATTGAAGAAAGTATGTTAGGGTGCATGATACGTGCATGGTACGATGTATGAATGTAGAGGAAACCCGAGAGGTATGCCAGGACAGAGCATTGTGGCGATCCATCCTCTCTACCCCTCCTGGGAAATGGCGTGATGGTTAGTTAGTTAGTATGTCAGGTAAGTAGAGTATTGCGATCCATTCTTTCTGCCTACCACTTCGGGGAGATGGCGTCATGATTATTAAGGATTTTAAAAAATATTATTTACGACGAACCTCTACGAAGAAATTTCAATTAATATCATTTATACTTAATTTACCACGTTCAATCATATCAGTTTATTTTCTCAAAAGATATTACAAACAAAATTAATGTTTAAGGCATCTATTGAGAACATATATTATAAAATTTAATACCAGGAACGCATGAACAATATGTTCTGTCGATGCCAGTCGAAATACGATGTTAATTAATACTCGTATACACAAAAATGGAACTTAATTAACTAACTAACTAACCATCACGCCGTCTCCCCGAAGGGGTAGGCAGAAAGAATGGACTGCCACACTTTTCTTTCCTGACATATTTCTCTCGCTTCCTCAACATTCATACATCGTGTCATGCACGCGCGTTGACTCCTCACATGGCCGACATTCAATATTTGATTTATTTGATCGTGCCACATTTTCCTCGGTCTTCCTCTATTTCTGGTTCCATTTACATCATTAACATATAATGTTTTTACCATTCTTTCTTCATTCATTCTTTTCATATGTCCAAACCATCTTAATGATCCTTTCATTATTTTGTTCATTATGGAACCTTTTTTTTTTAAAAACGTTTTATTTCATTATTTTAAACCAGCATCGCTCTTTCGCCATCTTTTTTATCATGTTTCAGAATACGCAACCGCAGTTCTATTTTAAGGCTAAACAAGAGGAATTCGTTTTTTTACTGCATTCGATTTTCAAAACACTGAAATAAATCTCTTTGTATTTGCTTTATATACATAGTTTTTCCAGCACGAATCCGCTTTGTATCATTTTTTATATATTATTTTATCCGTGAACACATATAAAAACGCTATTAATTTATCCATTCCCCTGATTTTATTGCATGTAATGACGTATTGTGGACTTTAACGGGCATTCCTGTCTAATACACATCGTTTAATATTGTTTCCCAACTATTTTTACGATGTTTCCACTAGAGCTTTAAGTTTCCTAATAAATAAGTTCTATCGCGACAGATTTTAAATATATCGTTTATTTGTTATTTCAGACGGTTTATGGGCCACAGTTGATCACCCCTGCGAGCTGTGCACAACACTAATAACTTATTTTTATCTACCACCTTTCCTGTATACTTGTGTCTGTAGTAAGATTTTCGATGCTCAATTAACAAAATATTTAATTATCAGTATAACTAACTAACTAACTAACCATCACACCCTTTCCCCGGAGGGGTAGACGGAGAGGATGGATCGCCACATTGTTTTATCCTGACATAAGTCTCGCGCTTCTTCTACATTCACACATCGTGACATGCACGCACGTCGATTGTTCCTACTTTGAACACATGATTAATTTGGTCATGCCATATCTTCGTAGGGCTTCTTCGACTTTTTCTATTCACACTACTTGTATATATCTTTTTCACCATTCTCCCACCATCCATCCGTTCCATATGTCCAAACCATCTCAGTGACCGTTTCTCGATTTTATTTATCACGCATTCATCCGCCATACATACCTTTCTTACTTCATTATTAGATATTCTATCATGCATTGTTTTACAGCACGATCTTCTTAGTGAACTCATTTCTACGGCAAATTTTGATAATATCCTAGCAAGACGAGACATGTCATTTCAATCAAAATAAATAAATACTGAAGATAACAGGCGCCGTATCAATATTTTGATATATGTAGATTTAAATATGGAGTTTTACAACATTGTTCAAGAAACAATACATAAAATTCCAATTAACTTAATATTTTCCTTTGAAATTTTGGTTTAAAACATTGTATTTTTACAAACATGTTTCGGGCCACAGGCGCCCTTCTCAGTGTAGAAATTTTAACACATTAATTTTTTATACACTTTGAAGTTTGATGTTACACTCGAACTAAGATTTTTTTTATTATTTATAATCCCACAATACAGAGTATTGGCGAATATAGAATAAATATTTTCCTTCAGATTTATCGAAGTGTGTTTTTTTTTAATACTGTACAAAAAACTGTTTATATTTTCTAGTCTATTCTGTGAGATTATGATGGGATGATGTCTATTTTCATCCCATCTCTGGCGCCGACATGCAGTAGAGTTTTATTTTATTTTTTTCATTCGTTTAATTTGTAATCCTTTTATCTTTAATTAAGTTACTTATCTCGAGGAAATCCGCAACACGTAGAGATATAAACCCGATCCGAATACACTATATATCCCGCGGGCGGCTCTTTGAAACAGGTTATGGACACATGATATGGGATAGATATTATTATTTCATCTGAGGTAATCTAACTCGTAACGTTTTACTAATCGATAAATCTTGCTGATGCTGTTTCTTGCCCTCTGAGGGTGCGCTGTTTTCCAGCTGGGAGGAGGGGGTTGCTCCTCTGTGACGGGCCTCGTTCCTCTCCCTCTCGGCCATGATAATAATTTGTGCAGTGAATTTATTTATTAATTTAATATTATGGAATGCTTCCTAAACCTCGTCCTTTGTCCTACATGCCAAAAACTGTACTCCACTTTTTTTTTCCAATCCCGCATTTCTCTCCTGTTCTTCCCGCTGTATATTCCTGTGGTGTATCATTCTTTTTATTTTTTATATAATGTTTCTAAAATTTTATGTATTATTTATTTATTATGCTTTTTTTATTCAATAAAGTACAGCGGAGCATAGAAGTAAGATGGGATAAATCAAATCAAATCAAATCTCAATCAAAAACTCCATTTTAATTAATTGCTATGAATGAAAACGACTGTTTTAAATACATTTTGTTTTATTCTAGTGAGAATGACAAGTTTCGGCTTGCTAAGTGAAATTCAATTTTGTTTTATTTTATTAATCAGAACCATGAATTTCTACAGATATCACCTCAAGTTTATAAAAAATATTTTAAATTAAAATTTGTTTATAAAAAATATTTTAAATAAAAAAAACATCACAACGATTAGTTTTAAACTAACTAACCAACCATCACGCCATTTCCCGGGAGGGGTAGGCAGAGAGGATGGATCGCCACAATGCTCTGTCCTGGCATACCTCTCGGGCTTCTTCTACATTCATACATCGTACCATGCACGCACGTCGATTATTCGGACTTAGTTTTAACATCACATTATATTGGGTTTTCGTGAATAGAAACAATGTTTTTTTCTTCTTCTTCATTTTTCTGTATTAATTCATCTCTCACAAAAATGTAATCGATCAAGTTTTTTATTCATATTAGTTAAAATGATGGAATTCCACATTGTAAACGTTTGTTATTAATCAGAAAGTAACATAATTGTCTTTCGCCTCTCAGTTGTTGAATTGTTAGTAAAATGGAGATATTGTACAATTTAATTAATGTACTAACAGACTAAAACTTTCCCATGGAGCATCACGCAATCATGTTTATTTAGTCGTAAATTAATTAAAGCTAATGAACATAGCAGATAACGATGTAGGGTTGTTCCGTTGACTCAATTATTCATCATTTTATACAAAAAATATCCATCGAGCCCTGTTGTGATATTTTTAAGTCTCTCTTGAATTTGAATCACCAACTTCGTGATTCAAATTCCAGACACCTTTGACACATATTATGCTATCTTGTGTTATAAATTTACATCTATTACAAACAGAATTTTTTTGGAAACAGAATATGGTAGTCGAAGCGTTTACAGGACTTATGACCTGTCATTAATAAAGATTTTTTCTGCTTAATGCTTACAAATAATCTTAATAGATGGCGCTAATGTAGATTGACCTAAAAAATGTGAAGTTATTTAACATAGTAGCATACAAGTTTCAAAAATTTGTCACACGTGGTGGTCCTAAGAAGGGCGGAATGGGGAATGTTGTTAACATAAAGTGATCGCTTAACCCAACCAATGACATGTCATAAGTCTGTAAACGTCTCGACTACCATATTCTGTTTCCAAAAAAAAAATACATCTTCGTCTCTATTGAGATACAATTAATCAAGTTATTTATTTAATTTCTTTGAAATTGTCGCGACAGCTGTTTCGCCAACCGATGTTGGCGTCATCTGGTGTTGAAAATGATGTCACGAGCGAAACCGGACATAACTTCTTTATTTTCAGAGTAATTAAATACGATTTGATTTTTCCCAGGAAAATAGGAGTTTCACTTAACTCGTCATGTATATATTTTTTTTAAATAATTTTTTATGATGTGAGAACCCTAATCGCAAGCCAAGAAGCCGGTAGCCGGCGGTCACTCGCGGCGTTTTGAAAGCCAAAAGAAGATGGCGGGACATCCGCCCGCGCAGGAAGCGCCGACGGCCAGCCTATTGAGCGGGAATTGAAATAACTCGTCACATCCGGTCCGCGGTGGTAGATGAGATTATTGTTTTGATTATAGATGTCGCCATCTTGCGGTCCTGCTTCCGGGGCCACCCCGCAGGAAGGAAGACCTAATTGTGCCGACCCTTAAACTAAATATTTCCAACCCCAGGATCGAATCGGATTACTTCCGTTTTTACACCCATTTCTTCTTCAGAGTTTTTTTTTAGATAACTATTTCTACTTTTATTTCGACAGCAACCGGTTTCGCTAGGCTCGCTGTCTGTCGATCCCAGCAAGCCTGGCGAAACCGGTCGCTGTCGAAATAAAGACATAAGTGAAAGTAGTTAAAACAGCATTTTATTTGAATGTTCTCTAATTTTCTGCCAAATTGAAGCTCTCTCCAAGAATCTCGATTCAGAAGCCTTATTTACATTTTTTTAAATATTAGAAATATATATCCGTAAGCCATACTTAAAACAGTATATTATGCATTCGTCCAATCCATCCTAAACTACGGTTTAATAGGATGGGGAGGAACTACACGTAACCCAGTTATTGTAGTCCAAAAGACAATAATTTGAGTCATTAACAAAAAACCATATCGTAACCCCTCAGACCAACTATACGATGAATTTCAAGTACCGGACATAATTCAACTATATATAAGAAATTTACTCGTGCACTATCACAAGGGTACCGACAGACACATAAAAGGACAACAAACGTACAACACACGCAACAAACGTAACCATTCTGTATCAAAAACTAAAACTTCTTATGCGCAAAGACATTTCTACTATCTTGGACCCAAACTATGTAACATAATATATAAAACTAAAAACGACCCACAAAAAATGACAATGCATAATTACAAAAAAAAAGTAATATGTGTTGCTCCCCTTGTTCATTAATTGTTCCCTTAAATTGTAATTTATATATTGAAATTATATAGAGTGCTAGGAATGGCTCCCTAGAAGGGGTTACACCAGTTGGGAGGTATTAAAACCATGTACTTGGTAACATGTACTTGGTAAATGATCAATAAAAAATATATAAAAAAAATATATTTTAACAAGAAATAACATTTTTGTTCAAGTGGGCCTTTTTGTTTTCTAAAATTTCTTGCATCAAAAGGTTAACACTGAACTTTTTTCAATCATTTTTAACAATCAAAATGTATTTATTTTTATATTGAATTATTTTTATATTATTATAAATCATTATTTTTTTATTGTTCTAGTTCGTGGACATAGGCATCGTGTCGTCCGTTGAGGTGAACCACAAGCAGGTGGAGAGCGCCAGGAAGGGCATGGAGGTGTGTGTGAAGATTGACCCGATCCCCGGTGAAGCGCCCAAGATGTTCGGTCGCCATTTCGATGAGACGGACTTCCTCGTCAGCAAGGTTAGTACATCTGAGAAATCCTTAAACTGAAATAGACGTGTCTCTCACGCACAGTTCATCTTTAGCGTTTGATGGGTCTTCGCTTCCTCCAAAAAACGTCTCCATCGTGTCCTGTCTCTGGCCACCAACTCCCTGTCTTGCTGACCCAGGGCCCGGCAGTCTGGCATGGCACCATTCAACCATCGCCGTCCGGCCTGCCGATACTTATTCGACCCTAATTTCAATCAATGACATCAGTTTATTAACTCCAAAAGACATTACAAACAGCAAAATGTTTAAGGCATTTATTGAGTCCAGGTAAAATATTATACATACGAAGAAAACGTGGCACGATCAAATAAATCAAATATTGAATGTCGGCCATGTGAGGAGTCAGAGAAATCGACGCGCGTGCATGACACGATGTATGAATGTTGAGGATGCGAGAGAAATATGTCAGGAAAGAAATGTGTGGCAGTCCATTCTTTCTGCCTACCCCTTCGGGGAGACGGCGTGATGGTTAGTTAGTTAGTTAAAATATTATAAAAATACAGCATAATAGCAGGAACGCATTAGAGATGGTTCGACATTAGGAAGACAAGATATTTTCTTCAGTCAAGAGTATTTGTCCCCTGAACGTACCTTCCCTAATATGAAAGACGTCGATCTCCAAGGAGACCGCGTTCAGCAGACTAATTGCTCTTCCCACCGGTGTCGATATTTCGATAAACTTGACATCGCTGATGCCCTGATATAGATCGTAGAGCTTCGTATTGTATCTTCTTCATGTCTGACCATCCTTAATGGGTCCTAGAATTCTGCTGAAGATTATCGCTGGCGTACAATTCACTCAGATAAAAGTAAGATTTGTTTTTCTAATTTATTTATTACACACATATATTCAAATCTCAATAATATCTTAGAATAATGTGCGGAAAAACAATGTATGTTAGAATACTTACGGCGGATGAATACGTCCTGAATAAAATTAAGGAAGGGTCACTACGATGGTTAGGGAAGAATGGTAAAAATATATAAACAAGTAGTGTGAATGGAAAAAGAAGTCGAGGAAGACTAGGGAAGACATGTCATGACCAAATTAATCAATTACTGAAAAGCGGCCATGTTCGAAGTATGAACAATCGACGAGCGTACGTGACACGCTGTAATAATATAATATATAATAAATTGGATAATTTATTAAGCGCCATTTTTATGAATTACTCATCTCAAGGGCGCTGTAAGTGGAGGAATCGACAGAACAATGTGGCGGTCCATCCTTTTTGCCTACCCCTCCGAGGAAACGACGTGACGGTTCAATGATAATTTCGTTTAAATCAAATCAATATATTTTCTCAACAGACATTACAAACAAAAATTAAGGTTTTAGGCATCTATTTTGAACAGGTAAAATAATATATAATATAATAGAAGAAACGCAATAAAATACATAAAAAACGTGACGTATTAGTATAGAAAACAAAATATATTTGCCCTGAAAAAGCAAAATGATTATGCTCGATTCTATGTCAGCTTCGCTCCAGCTACCAGGTCCATAATCATGTTAAAATGTATTCTTGACAATTTTACATTTAGGCCACAATTAACCCTTAACGTACCGTGTTCAAAACAAAACGCTCGCTCCCATGTGGTAAATTCAGTTTACCGCTAACTTTATCTAAATATCAAGCATATGACTCGATGAATCAAAATTTAATTTATGTCATCTTGTAGGGAATTTCATTAGGAATAGATCGATATCTATAACATACTCGTATGGATTATTTGAAAAACATATCATTATTAATTTTTTTCTGGAACCATGCGATTTCTGATATGGAATGCGTCACAGCATACGAGCAACTGGACACCCAAGTATAAACTTGTCTACGCGCCGCGGCCGGCGGGGCGAGACTTACGAGATTTTACGTATGATAAAGGCACCTAGGCAAAATGTATAGTACGTTCAAGACAACGAGTACGTATTAATATTTGTCCCTTTTGGTAAAGTGTTAATATTTTCACAGTTCTGATATTATTAAATTGCGTGCTGCGTTTCCATCTACAGTCGATATTATTACGTACCTATTGAAAAGGCCAAAGATATAATTTATAATACGTTCAAAACAGCGAGTAAGTATTTGTCACTTTTGATAAAGTTGTAAATATTAGCAAAACAAATTCTACCTTAACACGAATGAAGGTGAGGGCAGTCTTAGAAAATATTTTTTTTGGGATGAAGGAAGTAATTTTTTGCTTTTTTTTTTTTACGAAATATTGAGAACACTTCAATGGAGGATTACGATTTTTTTTATAATATTAGGGTCCATAGGTTTTAAGAAAATCAACTTTAAATTGGCAGTGGAAACTCAATTGACCACATGGCAACGCGACGGTTAAACTTCTGCCTCAGATGATCAAATGCGCAGTGTTTATTGCGCATCTAAAACATACAGTGCAATAATTTTCTTATTATTATCGTTCTCGTTTAAGGAGCCATTAGCATTTTTTTTATAATTGTAGTTTATTACTCAGTTCTTCCCATAAATTCATACATAAACAACATCAAGCGGTGTAATGTAGTGTGAGAAAATCTATTTTAGCTTGGATGCATCTCGGTGTTTTTTTTTTATAATTCTCGCAGAGTAGTATTCAAATTGCCCTCATGTGGTCCAGTTATGCTCGACGTACAGCGAGTCCATCTTGCTCCATGTGTCAGGCAGACTCCACTACAGGCACGACTAAACGACTGTATTTATATTTTTTATATAATTCCTTTTACTTGAGGAGTCGGAGAAATTGACGTGCGTGCATGATACGATGTATGAATATTGAGGAATCAAGTGACGGTAAATTTTTTTTGCCTACCCCGTCGGTACACGTTGTGATGGTTTGTTACTTTTTAATTTTACTATTTTATAGTAAAATGAAAAAGTAACAAACCGAGTAATGTCTCTTTTTATAATATACAGATTTTTCCACTTTTGAGCTTGTTTTTCTCGACATCTTTAAAGGTTTCAAAACTTCATCATCGAGAACGATTAAAACATATAACAAATTTTGCTAGAGTTGGATTGTTTTACGTGCCTGATTACAGTTATTTAAATAACGGTGGATACGTGGAACATAAATTAAAAAAACACAAAAATCCGGATCGTCCAGCTGACAACACGTGCACCATCTAAAATAATATTATGTGTTATATTATTTTTATTTTGTTATTTTCTTTTGTATCGTTGTATTTTATATTATTTGTTTTAAATTTATTTTGTGGACGTTGGACGATCGAAGTGTGTGCGGGAGATGCCTATTGGTGGCGATGAGGTTCGCAACCCATCACACCGTGTCTCCCGCGGGGGCGAAAAGAGAAGGATGGAGTGCCGCATCGGTTACAGCGTGACAGTCCATTATTTCTGCCTACCCCTTCGAGGAGACGACGTGAGTGTTAGTTAATATATAAAATGAGTAGATACAACAACTCTGTTTTAATTCTTTAAAAAAATCGTCATTATGTAATTCCACTGTATTAACTAACGCCTTCATAAAATAAATAAAAAAAAGTGTTATATCTAGAGTGAAATTTTGCAAGGTTGCTGTAGGTACATTTAAAACATTAAATTTTATATTGGTTATAGCTATTTTTTATTAATTAATACACTGTTTTATTTTTCACTTTCGAGTTTAAAACGAGAAGCTGTCTTCATCATCGAAATAAGGGAAATATATTACAACGTTTATTTTTAAATTCTAATAGACCTGTATAATTTACATCGATTTCATGAAGTCTCTCTCTTTTTTTAAGATTATGTTTTTACTTATTCGCATATGACTGAATTTGGCAATACTATATGAATGTGAAGTAGGCTATTGAAGAATAACTGGATAGAAAAATTTGGTACTATATATTTCTACCCTTTCGATGAAACTGTGTATTGGTTAATTAGTTAAATATGGTTCAGCGAGCTTATAATCATGCGTTGTTAAATAATTAAATCACGGTTTATCTCATTGAATATGTTATTGAAAATATAAAAGTATTATTAAAAATTTTACCACTGCTAATTAATACTCAAATAAACATGTGTGTACATTTTCATGTTACATATTTGGTAAAATAAAAGATTTTTGGGTCTGACACTCATATTGGTAATAAAATTTAAATAGTTAAATAGCTAACTAGCCTCGTTTCTCCATATGTAAACCGGTTCAATATGTATTTGAAATTTTGTTTTTTTTAAATTAAATCTTGTTAAGTTATTAACAAAATTAAATATTGGAAATTCACAAAATATAAACAACATTTGCTGGACTAGCATTGTATGTTTTTTTTTATCCTTTAACTAAGGAATATTAGAGTTTGTTGAAGAAATGTGTTGTTTATTGTGCATACTGTAGTACCTGCCTAGTTAAATATATTTGTTTTAGTATAATTGTGAATATAGTAAATATGCGGGAGATGCCTATTGGTGGCGATGAGATTCGCAACCCATCACACCGCGTCTCCCGCGGAGCGAAAAGAGAAGGATGGAGTGCCGCATCAGTAAAAGTGTGACAGTCCATTCTTTCTGCCTACCCTTTCGGGGAGACGGCGTGATGGTTAGTTAGTTTTTTGTTATTTTGATAATTTTTCTCTTGTTGGAATCGATACTATTTATTCAACATTTTCTAAAGCAGGCCATACTATCCGATAATTGTTATGGGTACTTCAGAAATCTATTAAATGTTTGCTTATCAGAGTGGTTAACCTTGCTGCTGGCTCTAGAGAAACTCCTAGAACAAGTTCTGGCATATTTTGTACCTTCGTCGTAAAGTTCTTCCTGTTGATTGAGATTAATTAACGATTAACAATCATTATTGTCGCTCCGGTGACGAGACTAAATCGAGAAAAGACACCATTTTATTTCAAGCCAACTAACCAACCATTCACCCTTTATCTCCAAATGCGTGGACAGAGACGATGGACCGAAACACCACCATTTTACCCATATATTTAGGGCGTTCCATGTCGCTTTTCTCCGTCCTTGTCACATTTTATTATTTAGTTGTGTTTTTTTTTCACGATTTCCTTTTTTTTTTTTCGACAGCGCCCTTGAATTAAATCTCTCGAAAATGGCACTTTAAAAATCATACAATAGTTTGCATTATTCCCACCGTATTGTATATAATGAAAAAATTATATAAAATCCGTTTCCTTGTAATTTTATAATACTCATATTAGGAGATATACTCGTATTTCGCTTCGTTAGGGCATTATCGAATCTCGCGTTTGCTTTGACAATATCCTAACAAGGCCACACAGGTTACTCCCATAATGTTATGCAATAAAACAGTTTTGAAAACGGATTTTAGGTCAAAGAATTATTAAATAGTCCATTGTTTTGGCCGAAACACTATGATATAATAATATACTTTGTTTTTTGTATCACAATTGTATTTTATTTTATTTTTGATATATTATGGTATTGTTACACCTGATGATGTAGACATAGGTTAATGAAACAGCTGTCGCATAAAATAAAATAAAATTGTGATACAAAAAACAAAGTTTATTCATTAACAGTTCAAAGAATAATCCATAAATATAATGTAAAATAATAGCTTTAATAAAATATTGATTACAAATATGATTGGTTCTATGTTTAATATTGATGAAAACGTCTGTTTTCTAGATGTTTAATTATATTATAATATATTTTAAGGGAGTTACATGTTTCACTTGCTAAGGCATTATAATATTAGATAATGCACTATCAAGGCGAAACATGTCACTCACGTAAAATATAAAAAAACTTCAATAAAACAGACTTCTTCGCAAATATTTAATATAGAATTTGACATCATAGTTCAAGAAACAATAAATACGATTCTTTGTGGTTTTTACCAAAATTTCGATAAATCTTTAAATAAAGTAACACCCGTCAGACCGACGTTGATTTTTATTTTTCTAAACTTATTTTACAGTTGAATGTTGCATATACTTATATATACCGATTTTCATAGTTCTCCCCTCTCCTAGTTCTCTTTGCATCTCTGTCCAGCCACCATTTTGCCTGCTCCGCCCTTGTAAGCCTTGTAAACTTGTGCTGGTAAGTGGCGCGTATTGTAAGCGTCCGAGTTGCATTATATCCGACGCAATTAAATGGTAAACGTGACGCGGCATATGCCAGAATGTTTGCTCTCTAATAATATGCAAACAGGGACGAAGAAACTCCTTTGAATGCTTGATCATCCTCCAGTTGCGATCGTGTCTCTCCGCTTTTGTTTTCGCCCCACTAGCGCTCTTTTATTTGCCCTCTCTAAGATGCTCCTCTTATGGTCGAGTGTTTTTTGTGCGCACTTAATTTTTTTCCCTTGTTTTCTAATAGTAATGAGCACAAAAGAAACGTGAATCGAGTTGTGCTCTGTAATATGGGACGGGCAATGGGAACAGATGTGCTCCAGGCTTTGTGATGGGAAGAGCCTCTCGATACCAAGAGGCCCTACGATCTCGCATTGCAAATACGCCAGCAAGCAGATGTGGGATCATTTGGGAATTATTTTAAATCGGATTCTCTTTATGTAGATCAAATGAAGAACGGGTTGTTAAATGATCAACTGTTTTAACCATCATGCCGTCTCTCCGAAGGGGTAGGAAGAAAGAATAGACCACCACACTGTTCTTTCCCGACGTCCTTCTCCCGTTCCTCAACATTCATAAATTTTGTCATGCACCCACGTCGATTTCTCCGACTCATCACGTGACCGATATTCAATATTAGATTTATTTGATCGTGCCACGTTTTCGTTTTTTTTTTAAATATGCTGGTGGCCTTCTTCTGAAACGTCTATTCTTTGACGAACAGTTGCTATTCGTTTACATCTTTAAATGCCTTTGCCGTTGCTATTCTTTGACAACTTTAATGCCTTTGCCGTTGCTATTCTTTGACAATTATAAATGCATTTGCCTTTACTATTTTTTTACAACTCTAAATGACTTTGGCGTTGCTATTCTTTTACAACTTTAAACGCCTTTGCAATTGCCATTATTTTACAACTTTAAATGCCTTTGCAATTGCTATTATTTTGCAACTTTCAATTCAATTTCAGATGCTATTTTTTTACAGCTTTAAATTTTTTGCAATTGTTATTTGTTGCAACATTAAATTCATTTTCAGTTGCTATTCTTGTATTATACAATATAAAATTTATTTTCAGTGCTATTCTTTTAGAACTCTATTTATATACAATGAGGTTAGATCAACGCCAAATAATTCAAGATCGCCGTATTTTGAGTGTGGGTTCCCGTATGTCGTTCATTTGAACACGTAAAATAAGCGATCACGTACCATTCATTCATAATGTACTACGCTTCACGTTTGCATTACTTCTATATTTAGAATCCTCGAAAGGAAAATTCTTGCCCGGAAGAGCGGAGGGAGCATAGGGTTTTTGTTAGTGTAAAAAATTCAAAATAAATTTTCCTTGTCTGAAATTAGCCGTTGTATTTCTGTATGCAAGTATGCTTCATACACTTATTTATGTTTCGAGAATTCGGAAATAATTAAACCGAAATATATACGAGTATACTCGTATATTTTTTTTTCTTAAAATGAAGACGTTAATACTGTTGAAATCTGTAATTATGTTTCTTTTATAAATTTAAAGGATAATTTTCCTAATTTTGAGTTTATTTTTCTCGAAATTTTTATATGAGATTTTATATAAGGGGGGTGGTCTAGGGGAAAAAATGTTTCACGTCTGATCCATGGGGCTTGGGTTCAAACATGGACACGAACCGATTCCTTCTTAATTAATATGAATGAAAACATTCTTATTAATTAAGAAGGAATCGATAATTCCAGGAGTTTTATTATGCTTTAGATTGAATGACATGTTTCACCTTAGAAAGCATTCTTCTATAAAACTATGCTAAGGACAGACGTTTTCATTCATATAAATTATGTAATATGGAGTTTTACACCATTGTTCAAGAAACAATAAAACGATTCCTTCTTCATAATCTTATGTTCATATTGAAAATAAATTCTGATACCAATGATTCAAATCCTTTAAAATAAATGACATTACAAAAATATAAATTAAATTCATTTAAAATTTGGACTTATACCTTTATCAATTCGTCGATGTTACCATCAGCATATGATGAAACATAACCAGAAAAAAAACTCAATAATGGCAAAAACTGTATTTTAATTAATAAACAATTCATTTCTTTTATATTCGGCTCCATTTTGTGTTGTAGATTCACATCTGAATACATAGAAACGCGCTTTTTATTATCACAACACTTTATTATATTATGTTGTTAATTGCAGACATGTTTCTGTTCATATTCGGTCCTTCTATGCATAAATTTTCAACCAAATTAAATTATAATAAAATTTGTGTACAAAAGAAGGACCCAAATATGTCTGCAATTTAAAAAAATAATTAAATGTTGTGATAATACAAAGAGCGTTTATTTTCTCAATATTATTTAGGACGCATTCATCAGCCTTACATTTCTTTCTTGCTTCTTCGTTCGATATTCTATCATACATTGTTTCTCCGCACATAAGTCTTAGTTGTATCATTTATACGACATTTATCCTACTTTCATCCTTCTTCTATATTATTACATCCGCGCTTCGTTCATATTTAATATTGGTGATAACATCCGTTTTCTAGAAGTTTATTATGTTAAAACTCTCTCAATTATATAATGAAAGGCTCCCGAGTGCTGTTCTACCTCCATGACTGGAATAAAGTTTAAAAATATCCTCCAACTTTATTCCTATAAATTTCTTGTTAATTCCAACACGCGAGCCACCTACTCGCACCTCCAGCGCTTCGGTTCCTCTTACCAAACACTTTTCCTGAGACTCCCCGCTCTATAAATAATTCCACCTACCTTATCTGACGTGTAATGTATGAAGTCGGCATGAAAAGTTTTCTCCTCTCGTTAGGCTTTTGAAGCACGTTTCATTAGATTCCCCGTATTCGCCATGCCGCCGGGACGCTACTCACGTATCTTCAATACGACAAGAAAAACAGACGCCAGTTTCACCGAAAACTATTCGTCCATTTATCAGCATACAAAATCATACGTAAATAATCTAAAGATTCGGTTTGAATTTGTACCAATCCTACTATACCGCTGCGGTGTTTTACTACAGATTTAATATGGAACTCGTTCAAAGTACGCGATTTTCCAGATGCAAAGTAAGCTTGTTTAAAATTGTTCAGTAGTACACTGCGGATGGTGTTTGCGCTTTGATTTCAACGGTGAGTTGCCATGAGTTGTAGGTGTTTGTACTTGGCCGCGATTGCGAATTGGTTTTGGCCCGAAGCGGTGAGACGAAGCGCGTTAGGCGAAGGTCCTCCCCGCTCTATTCCTGTATCCTCACCCCCCTAGCCTATAAATAACTGCCCTAGTTTTCAAACACCCCACTTTACCGTGTAGGCTTAGGTCACCTGTATAATTCGTTCGTGTTCCCCCCGGTCGGGCGCGGTTATACGACGTAGACTTGATAAAAATTCATTTAATTATATACACAAAAGCGATATATATATATATATATATATATATATATATATATACTGCTATATATATATATATATATATATATATATATATATATATATATATATATATATATATATATATATATATATGCTGCTATATATATATATATATATATATATATATATATATATATATATATATATATATATATATATACTACCAATCGCCATTCTCCAAAAGATGACTCACGAACCGCTCAAATTTAAATACTTTCTGTTTGATAAATTTTTCATTTCACTCGCATGCTTATACGAACAAGTAAGAGAGAAAGAGATAGCGCTCGTCCAATAGACGCGGTCAGCGCGTTATATGCACAAACACTGTGTTATGTAATTCTATGGATGGATGGTAGCATTTTTCGCTAGTATTTACATGAATGAAAAAAATAATTCAGTCAAAAGATCATATTGATAATTAAAATAATATTATTTTAGAATGTTTTAAGATTGTCCCTTTTCAAGAAGTGCACTCATTTTAAAGACGTAAAAAAGCAATTTCAATCTATGTATAAATACCTTATAAATTAAGGAAATTGAATCCATTGACATATAATATAATATAGTCTTATTTTAGTAAAGTATAGGGTTTTATGCACATCTCAAGTACAAATTTTTCACGTTAAATTTGCTTGTAAATTTATCTTTTTTATACACTAATTATATACTTTTTTTTATTATTTATCATCAAAAATGGTGGCTCTAACCTTCCCTTACGAATGTTGTTTAGCTAGTACACTTTGCTTATCATATTATTAATTTTCTTCTACGCAGAATTGGAGATAAATCACACGTACGTGACCGTCTCGCTCACTCTCGCTAAATCTAAATGTATGCGCGAAAGCGAGAAAGACAATCATCAGTCTGATTTTATCGTTCGAAAAGTAAGTGAAGCGCCACACAACTATTTACGTCGCACACTCGCTACTATAATATTCAGAGAGTGATAAAGACTCCAGTGTGTTCTTTCCTTGAATAAAGTTTCAGTTGTTCATATTTTTTTCAAATGTGAATGATTGTCGATATTTTTCAAGTTTTTTTTAAAAAAAAAATATCTTATCTCCTTTGAATCCAATTGTTGTAAATTGAAGTAATATCTAAAAAATATTCAATTTTTCCAATCAATTCAATGCAATCATTGAACGATCGAAGTGTGCGCGGGAGATGCCTGTTGGTGGCGATGAAGTTCGCAACCCATCACACCGAGTCTCTCGCGATGGCGAAAAGAGAAGGATGGAGTGCTGCATCGATTAAAGTGTGGCAGTTCATTCTTTCTGCCTACCCTTTCGGGGAGACGGCGTGATGGTTAGTTAGTTAGTTAGTTTATAAAAAAAAACCTATCCAAAAAAGCTAGAATGGCAGTGCACAATGGTTTTCTTCTACCGACCCTTATGTATGGAAGCGAAGCGTGGAACTGGCAAAAGAAGGATGAAAGTAGAATAAATGCAGTAGAAATAAGATCTCTTAGACGAATGTGTGGATACTCTGTGTATGATAGAGTGTCGAATGAAAATATAATAAGTGAATACGGTGCGAATGATGGTGTCATGAACAAAATAATGAAAGGATCATTAAGATGGTTTGGACATATGGAAAGAATGAATGAAGAAAGAATGGTAAAAAAATTATATGTTAATGATGTAAATGGTACCAGAAATAGAGGAAGACCGAGGAAAACGATCAAACAAATCAAATATTGAATGTTGCCCATGTGAGGAGTCATAGAAATCGACGCGCGTGCTTTACACGATGTATGAATGTGGAGGAATCGAGAAAAATATGTCAGGAAAGAAAAGTGTGGCAGTCCATTGTTTCTGCCTACCCCTTGGTAGTTTGTTTCTGATGGTTAGTTTGTTAGTTTATAAATATATAGGTTGTTAATTTGGAAGAGTTTTTAATCTTGTTATTCTTTATACTTTTCTTCTAGTAAACAAAACAAGTCTTGCTAACCTTTGCGTGCTTTTTTCACTTAGACTTTTGATCTTAGTAAGCAGAGTAGTTTTGTATTTACACGTATACTTTATCCTTACTTTACTGGATTGAATGCGACAAACATTTCTTTTATATATTGTTTGGGAAGCAGTGGCACTTTCGTGAAAAGTAGGTGAAACTAATCAACTAACTCACCAACCCGTCGGTACAAATCCCCTAAGGAGTAAACTAGGATGAGACACGATCGATTCTTTTGTTATATTGTTATTGTATAATACGAGTGTATAACCAACTTTTTCGTTTAATTAAACCGTGTTTTCTTCAAGAGTGTTTTAACCGCCCTACCTTTGGATTATTTCCCAAGAAACGTGCAAAAAAGCAGGTTTTTGTTAATGAAATTTAATATAAATAATAATTTTATTGTTTTAAATTACGAAACATCAAAAACTCGGCCGCACACTTCGCCTGCCCCTTGTAAAACTAACTAACTAACTAACTAACCATCACGCCGTCTCCCCGAAGGGGTAGGCAGAAAGAATGGACTGCCACACTTTTCTTTCCTGACATATTTCTCTCGCTTCCTCAACATTCATACATCGTGTCATGCACGCGCGTCGATTTCTCTGACCCCTCACATGGCCGACATTCAATATTTAATTTATTTGATCGTGCCACGTTTTCCTCGGTCTTCCTCTATTTCTGGTTCCATTTACATCATTAACATATAATATTTTTACCATTCTTTCTTCATTCATTCTTTCCTTATGTCCAAACCATCTTAATGATCCTTTCATTATTTTGTTCATGACACCATCATTCGCACCGTATTCACTTCTTATATTTTCATTCGACACTCTATCATACACAGAGTATCCACACATTCGTCTAAGAGATCTCATTTCTACTGCATTTATTCTACTTTCATCCTTCTTTTGCCAGTTCCATGCTTCGCTTCCATACATAAGGGTCGGTAGAAGAACACCATTGTGCACTGCCATTCTAGCTTTTTTGGATAGGTTTTGTTTGCGATGACAACTTTAAGTGCACCATTCACTTTGTTGCCTGCCCCAACCCTTCTTTCAATATCCCTCTCCACTCTCCCATCTCTTGTAAACATACTACCTAAATACACAAATATTATTTTTATTGTTTTAAATTACGAAACATCAAATACTCGGCCGCACACTTCGCCTGCCCCTTGTAAAACTATCATATTTATAAAAACTTGTACTCGAGTGTTGTTGGCACACGCGCGTATTCCTAACAGTTTGTACATTTACGGTACATTACTATTTCTCAAGCGAGTACGTGATACGAGATAGCGCAGAATGGTACAGTCACAGTGAACGTATCACGTACGTTCAAATACGTAGGGTGGTTAACATGAGTATAAAACTTGACATCTTCTTCTTCTTCCTATGGCCATACAACTCTTGAAGAGTTTTAGCCTCCTTAATGATTTTTCGCCAAGCTTCTCGATCCTGTGCCTTTTGCTCCCAGCAGTCCAATTTGCCCAACCTAGCCAGGTCAGCCAGAACATTGTCCATTAGGCGCTGTCTAGGCCTTCCTAGAGGTCTTACTCCAGTCGGTCTAGACGCGTACAGGGTTTTGATTGCTCTGGTGTCTTCGGCTCGGCATATGTGCCCAATCCATTCTAGACGACCAGCTCTCACGGTGCTCGTTATAAGGAGCTGCAGGGTCATCGTACGGATCTCTTGGTTGGTCCTATGCCTCCAAGTTCTCGCTGCAACACTGGGTCTAGGTCCCGGGATAATTCTAAGTATTCTATATATCAAACCAGTAGATTCTTTGTTGTTCTTTTAGAGTCATAGTCCATGACTCAGAACCATGTCACCATTAGCTTGATGATGGTGTTATAAATACGCAGCTTGGTGTTTCTGGATGGAAACTTGGACTTTCGCAAGGAGGCTGCAGCTCGTAGGCCTTTTTTTCTCGACATGTTTCGAAGATTTATACCCTTATCATTCGGAGAACGATATAAACTAATATCGAGTATGACTACCAAACTAAAGGTTCCGGGTTCGGATCCCGACGATAGGAGTGTAATTGTCACACTGTATTTGGTCTGGTATAGAATTCATGTGATGATAAAATGGCAGTAGATTATCTATAATATGGCACAAGAATCAATAGCTATAAAGATGCATACATTGGTTTCAAATAAACAAATATACAAATGTAAAAAATAACAGTAAAAAACACAACCACATGACAAGCCGAAGTGGCATCTCAAGAAATCAAAACTTCTTCTTATTCGCGTGCCGTATCATGCCCCTTGACGTTGGCAATCACTTCGGCGAAGGCTTCTCTATCTTGCGCAACCCAGAACAGCTCCCCCACGTGTCTCATCCCGGTCCAGTCTCTTAGGTTGCACAGCCAAGATGTTTGCCTTCCACCGGGACCACGCTGCCCCTCAATTTTTCCCATCAGTATTAGTTGAAGCAAACTGTATTTATCTCCCCGCAGAATGTGACCCAGATATGAAATCTTACGGACCTTAACGTCCTTTAACGTCAATTACAATTGGTTCTCCGCAAAACCTCCAAATTGCTGACTGACCACCAAATCTGCCCACGGTATGCGAAGCATTCTCCTGTGCAACTACATCTCGAATGCTTCCAACCGATTCATAGTGTGCACTTTCAGGGTCCAAGTCTCCGAGCCATAAAGTAATACAGACCAGACATAGCACTTCAACATTCTCTGCCTTAGTTTCAAGTTCAAGTTGTCATTGCAGAATATTGATCTTATTTTCACATAAAAAATATTACACTTTTCATCGTCAGTAATTCTACTAAAACTATTTATTTAGACTGTATGCGATCTGTATTTCCAACCATTAAGTATCTAACTTATTCTATTAAAGTTTGGAGCAGGCAATAAAGTGAACTTAAAGCTCTCATCGCGTAATACATTAAAGATAGTATCTAAAGTTATCATCCCGCACAAAACCTTTCTAAAAAAGCTAAGATTAATTGTTTACATAATCTGACATTTGTAAAATCTGACAGATGTTATAATATTTTTAAAAATGTATCTTTATAATATGTATCACTGAAAAAGGACTGCTTGTCCGAAACATGTCTATGTAATTTTTTTTTTTAAATAAGTGTTGTTTATACAAAGTATATAAAAAAGAAAATGAAAAATAGTCTATTTTCTTTTAAAAAATATTTTTAACGTAATATTTTTTGAAAATAAGTTCTTATATAAAACTTAACAGAAGCTTCAAAGATTGTTATACAAACATCATATTTAGCAGGCTTAAGTATCCTACCTCCACCTTTCTGACAGTGCTTCACTTCGGAAGTAATGCTCATCAGGTACTTAGGTACTTACACAGGTGGGAAGAGTAAAGGGGAGCTTTGAATATTATATTTCAACCAAAAATGAAATGTGACATTCACCGTCAATCAGAATTACTTCAACTCCAGCTGTTTATCAATATGGCCACCACGGCTGCCTCTTAACCAAACGAAATATGTTTTAATCGAAATTATTTTACAAAAAATACGTCCTATAATGACATATGGAATAGAAACGAGAGCTGACACCATCAGAACAAAAAGTCTCCTAAGAACCACAGAAATGAAGACTCTCCGATCCGTTGCGGGAACGACACTCCGAGACAGAATAAAAAAAAATTAAAATAAGAAAGATCTGCAATGTAGAAGATGTCGTGTGAAGGAAAGAGATCTCATGTGAAAGGGGCATGTTCTGAAAGAGTGATAAATATAGCCGCAAATAAAGTACCAACAGGAAATTGACCTGCAGGAAGACCACCTAAAAGATGGCGAGACAGTTGGACATCTGCATCTCAGGAACAGGCTCCGAGAAATAACAGAACACAGTCCTAAAAAAACAGAAGAAGAAACAAAATTGTCTTCATATACACATATATTGTTTTTTACATGTATCTGATAAACATTTATATGTTTTTTTTTGTTTCTTGAACAATGATTTATAAATAATTATTACGAATGACAACGTCAGTTTTCTAGAAGTTTTATTATATTTTATGGGAATGACATGTTTCGCCCTTCTAAGGCATTATAAAATGACATGTGATAATGCCTTAGAAGGGTGAAACATGTCATTCCCATAAATTTAATAAAACTACTAGAAAACTGACGTTATCATTCGTAATAATTATTTAAAAATCATTGTTCAAGAAACAATAAATAACAATATAAATGTTTATCAGATACATGTAACATACAATATATGTATGTGTATAGGAAGAAAAATTTTCTTCTTCTTCTAGTTTATTATGTTATCTATAAGATATATCAGTAACTAAATTCAAAAAAATATTTATGTATGTTTAAAAAAAATAGGAGTTGAATGCAATTGTACATAAAAAAAATACATAAAAAAATGTAATAAAAAAATACAGCTCTAACGTTTTAGCAAAACATAAAGTGTGCAAAATTAATACTGATGGTATACGAGTATTTAACTCAATTTTACAAAAAACGCATCTGGAACCTTTTGTCAAATAAATACCGAATTATACAACATTTTGAATGTATGAAAATACTTGTAGACGAATACTGGATTTTATTTACCCATTGCGGGTTATCAATTCAAGGATTAATTTTATCTCAAGAGAGAAGAAGATGCAAACTGGAAACTAAATATGGTGATCGAGGTGTTTACAGGACTCATGACCTGTCATTGGTTGGGTTAATCGCACGCTTTATGTAATACAACATTCTCCATTCCACCTTATTTTTCTTATGACAACCGTGTCTGACAAATTTGGAAGTTGTACTCGTATATATGTTAATCTCTAACACCACGCTTTACAGATAGCCCACAATGGGTGAAATCCAGTTGTTCGTCTACAAGTATTTGTATACATTCAAAATGTTGTAAAAAACAAAAACTGGTCAAAATTATAGCATATAGATTGGAGTGACATCTCCAGGCGGTTTCTAGCGATGCGGTAAATGGCGGTAGCCTTTCACATTGCGTTAAAAAGATCTTCTGCTTAATGCTTAAAATACAATCTTCATAGATGGCGTTAGTGTGTCATAAGAAAAATAATGTGGAATGGGGAATGTTGTATTACATAAAGCGTGCGCTTAACCCAACCAATGACAGGTCATAAGTCCTGTAAACACCTCGATTACCATATTCAGTTTCCAGTTTGCATCTTCGTCTCTATTGAGATAAAATTAATCCTTGAAGTGCTGAATTGTTTTTCTTCGTATTCTCATTTTAAAACCTAGGTTTATTCCTATTATTAAACTGGTCTTTCTCAAGAAATTATCTTCCAGCTATTCCTCCATATTTTTGGTTTATTATTTAAATAAAGAGTAATAAAAGAAGAAGTGCAAGGCAATGGAACTAACTGCGGTGCAAGGATGACCCTAATCGATAAGTCGGTGTAACGTGAATGTAGTCTGACAAGGCAAAATGGCGAGGAAGCGAATGAAGAAGTACTTTGTCTAGAAGTTGGCAGGAATAACCTTAAGAAGCATTGTGCCACAAAATAACAATTATAACAAAAGGGTGTCGAAATGTAGAGAAATTAACATAATTTTAAGTTCTTTGGGGCATGATTACTAGTCGAAATTATCGTCCATTTAGCAAAATGGCTTTCGGCACAGCATTTAAGGCGTGTGCGAAAAAGTTTTATTTCGTATTTAACGGTCATTCTTGGGCAACTGCTAATAGCACCACGTAAAGGGCGCTTGTCTTCAAATGAAAGCATAAGTCAAATGGAAAGAATAACTTCTACGAATGTTACTTATTTCTGTATGAATAGTAAATTCATCATTAATCCCTTTACGAGTTTCCCTTTTAGAATCAATCCTAGGGATTGGTTTGCAGCAAAGTCTTTAAACATATTTGCTGGTTCTTGGGAAACCACTTTGGCATTCTTCTTCTTTTTGTCCTGTCACACCTCCGTGGTGTATAAGGAATCTTCTCCACCCGACTCTATCGCATGCCTGATGCTTAACATCATCCCAAGTGAGGCCTGCTGCCTTAACCTCGTCCTGCAGGGTTCTTCTCCAGGTGGCTCTAGGTCTGCCTCGCTTTCTCTTTCCCCCCATAAGGGACCAGTCTAGTGCGCCCTGAGCGATGCAGGCTGGGTTCTGTCTCAGAGTGTGACCGATCCACTGCCATTTGCGCCTAGCGACTTGTTCTCTAATTGGCTTTTCGCCTGCCATGGTCCAGAGAACGGCATTTGACACTTTTTGGGGCCAATAGATTTTGAATATTGAGCGAAGGCACCTATTTATAAACACCTGGAGTTAAACAATAACGTCCGCGGTAGACTTCCAAGTCTCACATCCGTACAGCAGTACGCTTTTAACACTACTGCTGAATACTTGTAGTTAATACTTGTACTTGTAGTAAGTCTTAATTTAGTAGTTCCCCGATATATACCACCTGTTTGTTTTCCCGATATATACCATACAACATGTCATTTCCATAAAATATAATAAAACTTGTAGTAAAACTGACGTTTTCATTCGTATTAATTATTTAATATGGAGTTTTACATCAAGAAGATTAGTTGAACCGAAGCGTTGCCCCAGTACAAATTTCGGGGATCGAGCGTTCGCGGTAGCCGGTCCATCAGCTTGGAACAATCTCCCTTCACACCTCAGATGCATAAATGATCCGACAGATTTCAGATCTAAATTGAAAACCCATATTTTTCATATTTCATACCCCATTTAAACATTTATTCTTTTTAAGCGTTAACATTTAGATTTTTAGATTTAAAACACGTCTTAATGCGCCCTTGAGGTGATTACATCACAAAAACGGCGCTTTAAAAGTTAGCATATTATTATTATTATTGTTGTTCAAGAAACAATAAATACACATATTTGTACTTTTGAAATTGAAAAACATTGTTTAATCCACTATTTAATAAAAAATATCAAAATACACGCCATATTTCGGAGGATACTTCCATCTTCATGTCGTGTTTTTTAATATTTTTTATTAAATAGTAGAATAAACAAAGTTTTTCAATTTCCATGGATTTCCAAGTAATGCCTTAGCGTTCAACACATGTTTGTATTTGTTTTTTTGTTTATCAGCCTCTTGTCGTCCACTTCTTGAGGAAGCAGAAGCACACCGTCTCCCCCTATCTACTTTCATCCATCCACATCCATTCTTGTGCCGACTTGATGGAAGTGAAGCATGGAACTGGCAAAAGAAGGATGAAAGTAGAATAAATGAAGTAGAAATGAGAGCTCTAAGACGAATGTGTAGTAAATTTGTATATGATAGAGTGTCAAATGCAAGTATAAGAAGTGAATGCGGTGCGAATGAAAGTGTTATGAACAAAATAATGAAAGGTTCGTTAAGATGGTTTGGACACATGAAAATAATGAGTGAACAGAGAATGGTGAAGTTGAAATAGAGGAAGACCGAGGAAAACGTGGCTCGATCAAATCAATCAAATATTGAATGTCAGTCACGTGAAAAGTATGTCAAGACTTTGACGACCTTCGTGGCAGAGTAGTTATAGCTCTGACTTCCATACCGAAGGTCTCGGGTTCGATTCCCGGCGTTGGCAGTGTAATTGTCACATTGTCTTTGGTCTGGTGTAGAATTCACGTGACAATAAAATGGCGATAGATTGGCTTCCTATCACATGTCATGTGAATCATCAATATAATAGCTAAAAATAATGTGTATACAGAGAGACGGCGTAAGTTAGTTTGTTAATAACCTGTTAAACAAAAAAAAATGTGGAAAGCAACCGGAAACTACCACACTAACTAACTAACTACTGACTAACCATCACGCCATTTCCCCGGAGGGGTAGGCAGATGGAGGCATGGATCGCAACACTGGCCTGTCCTGGCATACCTCTCGAGCTTCCTCTACATCCATACATCGTACCATGCACGCACGTCGATTGTTCCGACTTCGAATGTGGCCGCCTTTTATTAATTGAGTAATTTGGTCATGCCATGTTTTCCTCGGTCATCCTCGGCTTTTTTTCCCACTCAGGCTGCTTGTGTACAACTTTTTAACCATTCTACTCTCATCGATTCATTCCATATGTCCGAACCATCTCGAAACTCCGTCATATTTTGCTTAATCGTATCACCTCGGAGTTTGACATATTTTGTGATAGTTTGGCTCATCTGAGGGAAGTACTATCTTTATTATAATTGTATGGTATATTTATTTCATTTATTTATTACTTATTACTTATTATTGTGTATCTCTAACTTGTATCTTTAGTGTATTGGAAAAAAAATTCTGTAATGCTTTAGATATGTTTAAAAAGACGACCTTCGTGGCAGAGTGGTAAGAGCTCTGGCTTCCATACCGGAGGTTCCGGGTTCGATTCCCGGCGATGGCAGTGTGATTGTCACACTGTCTTTGGTCTGGTGTAGAATTCACCTGACAATAAAATGGCGATAGATTGGCTACCTATCACATGTCACGAGAATCAATATAATAGCTAAAAAAAAAAAATAATTGAATTCAGTAATTGGGTTCAAACAACCTGTTGTATGCATAAAAAAAATAAAAATAAAAATAAAAATAAAAAAATAAATAAAATGAAATGAAATGAAAATGAAATGAAATGAAATGAAATATGCCCGAACCATCTTAAAAAAAATATTCCTCGAATATCTTTCCGCTTTCCTCACGGAATGATTGTCCACGTGTGGACCGCTATTCTCGGACCCGGCTAATGGCCGCCCGTTAGCCTGTTAATCTGGTCGTTTCATCTTTTTGGAGCAAATTTTCGGGCCACTAATATTGTACAATATGGCCGGCGAGCGGGCCCGACCGGAAGGCAGCGCGGGCATTCGGACACATAAATTTAGCGAGACTTATGCCGCGCCTAATTCCCGTCGGCAGGGGTTGCCAATCACCCCTAATCTGGAGAGATGCGCACCTCTATACACCCCGAACCCGAAAACTCAATGGTACATTTTCAAAAATCAAACTCAAATCGGCACATTTCGATTTTTTTTTAATATTTACAACAGATCATCATAAATTTTGCCACTCGGTCCATGACGTCAGCAACCCTGGTGCGGCGTCTGATTTCTTCATTCCTTATGCGGTCACGCAAGCTCACACCAAGTATCTGTCTTTCCATGGACCTCTGTGTACACTTGAGCCTGTGGACACTTTTTGCTGTAAGAGTTGTCGTCTCTATACAGTATACACATGTCGTAGACCTTTCTTTTGAGACAAACCGGTATTTCATAATTTTCAAAGACAGTATGAAATGGCATTGGGCTGGACACTTGGCTAGACAGGGTGGCAACAGATGGGCACCCAAGATAATCAGTTGGAGACCATGGGAAAATAGGCGAAGTGTCGGAAGGCCACCGATGAGATGGACTGATGATATTGTCAAAAGGGTTGGAAAATCTTGGATACAAAGGGGGCAGGATAGAGACGAGTGGAAGAAATTGGAAGTGGCCTATATCCAGCAGTGGAGGGAAGGAGGCTAACAAAGAAGAAGAAGAAGATCATAAATTCGTTGGGTAGGTCTCTGTTGCATTGCACCAGTTTCAATTTGAAGAAGCTATCTTGTTCCTTTTGCATCCAATCACCAGCAAATTATAGAATATTATCAAACCATTATGAATCTCAAGTGATTATCTCTGTATCTAGTAAGATGTTGTGCCTGAAATGCTCTAATTAGTTGACTTATTCTATTAGCTGATTGTCAATCCTTACAACGCCACCGAGATTTGTCAATCGGTAATGTTATGTTATGTTAAATACCTGTATACAAGACTTTTCTAAAAGCTCTTCAATACTAATCACTTTCATCAGATGAAGTTGTGATAAAAATATGTACGATATTAAATTGTTCATTTCCCCACTGCTTAACGTTGACCTCTTCAAATTGTCTCATTTTCTCTCTGTCTTGTGCAACTCTTATTCATCTTCTTCCCCAAGTGAAATTATATCATCTGGCCATCATTTCGAGTATCGACCGATGCTTCTGACACTGGGTGCCTACCAATCGATTCCCTCACTAACAACACGACTTGTCCATTTCCATTTTAATTTCGCAACACGGTATTTCATATCCATAAGCTTTTTTTTTCAACTTTGTAATCAGCCTATTACTTGGTGGTTTGACATATTTAAAAATAAAAATAAACACTAAGTGAAAAAATCGTTTCATTTAATTTTTTTTTACATATTTTTTTTAATTATGTACTTATATATGTGTAGAGTTCAATAGGGGCTCAAATTTTGGTAGGGTCACGGAGATACATATTTTGCTGGCAAATATGTGTCACCTAAATACCGTGTAACGCCACAGTTGCATACCATCAGCAACACTACCAATAGTCCTACTCCTAACGTCCACGAGTGGTCTCATAGGCCCCGCGAGCCCTGGGCAATGTGGCCACTGGCAATACCATCAGCCATAGCAGATAGGAGAGGATGAATGGCGGGTCTCCAGCGCCATAAAACTGGAACCCCCCAGCTAAGGGAAGGAAAACCCCTTCAGAAAAACCCTGGTCCTCCTGGTAGGGGGTTTGGCGTAAGGCTAACAACCTTATCCTAGAAAAACAAACTTGTTACGAAAAATCCAAGGAGCCTCGGACATATCGGCACTACCCCTGGACGACCCGGCAACCGAAATAAGGACTACGGATGCATCGGTGTTGCAAGTGAGAAATTGGAGAATGGGGGCATCAAACAGACGAGAATGGAGGAAGCTCCTGGATTCAGCCAAGGCCCACCCAGGGCTGTCGAGCTTAGGATGATGATGATGATAAGTGTAGAGTTTTATACGTTATTTTGTAGGTTTGTTGAGAGTTAATTCATAACAGCTAAGTTAATACAAATAAAAGCGTTTGTTTTTAAAAAGTTTTATTCTGCTTAATGAAAATGATATGTTATGCTTTATTGATGTATTGTAAAATGCCTTAGCAAGGCGAAACATGTCATTTACCTAAAATAAATCAAAACTTATACTAACTTTTTCATTCGTATTAAATATTTGGATTGAGTTTATTATTAGATGAGTTTATTATTAGAGTTTATTATTGAGTTTATTATTATTATAATATTAAATATTTAGATTGAGTTATATTTATATTTACATCATTGTTCAAGAAACAATAAATATCATATCTGTTATTTAACCATAAATAATTCATTTACAAATTGAAAGTTCGTACCAACGATTTCTTTGATTGGAACAAATTGACAAATCCCGCATTCGAAGATATGCATATTGCTTGCATTGAAAATTTGTGGGGAGTCCAGAACTATGCCGAGACGGGAGCTTCCGGGAGAGGACCGGAAGGAAGCCGGAAGAGTTGGCAAAGTTTCAATGGCGATTTGCTGATAGAAACGGAAGTGAAATGGTTGACAATTTTCCTCTACATACAAAAGGAATGTCAACAATACTAGAAATTAATTCCTTAACATTAAATTAATACTGTTTAAAGTTTCTTCATACATACTGCTTTGAAATCATATCACATGTGTTTATAAACACATTATTATCAAGTCCAGTAATTTATTTGTTCCCTTTATCCCACAATTCTAATTAAGAATTAATCCTACCCCCAAAGTAAATAACAAACTATCTAACTTAATTCCTCCCTCCCCACTCTGTCTTGGATTCGATTTCATTAATAAAATAAATATAAATAAAATTCAATCTTAGGTCTGTGTGTGGACTTTTTCCGCGGTTATTCCTGAACAGATCCTTTTCAAATTTATACACTTTATTAAGTGGAATACGGCGGTGGTCATAGGCATATTTTTGTTATTAATCGAGCTCTAATTAACTTTATAAATTAATAAATTAATTGAAAAATTTCGTAGTGCAAGCGAATATAGACCTTAATGTTCGTATCACCTGAGTATCACAATCTTTAGAGTCTATATTTGCTTGGCATGGTCTGGAGAGAATTCAGTGTCCATGTAATTTTGTGTAGTGGCAACAATGGGTTTTTCTTTCTGACAGTCCAATATATTTCGTTTTACTTTGGGATGTACTTAATACGTTTTACTTATTACGTAGTATAATAATTGGTTGTTTAATTGGTACAATCCATTTTATTGACGTTATTTTAATGTACATAAATGCAGACAGGTAATTATTCTTCTATATTATGGCGAGTATAATTTTTACGCGAGTGTCAATTTGAGAAACTTATTCGTTTCTCTTACGTTTGACGGTGATTACTTAATGATAATCATTTTGTTGAAAAAAAAGTTACACTGAGAAAAGGCGTCTAAGCAAAATACAATGTTTTAATTTAAATATAAATCCACAACACAAACTGATGCCGAATATTTAAGAAAAATAGTTTCATAATAAATGTTATTAATGATTCACAATTACTCATTTAACTATAATGTTGCATCAAATGTAATTTTACCATATATGGCTTCATGGTTTGGTTCTCTCAATGAATGTATTAAGAGAAAGTCGTTTATCTTTGCTGGTTGTTTGGGATACCATTTAGACCTTTTAATATGATACTTTCCCATTGTTTTACACATTCTGCAAAACAGGTTGCTTGAACCCAATTATTGTATGATTGGTCTCTACTTCTTCTTCTTCTTCCTCAGCCTAATCCCGTCCACTCCTAGACAAAGGCCTCATCCATTTGCTTACATGTCACTCTGTCTTGTGCAGACTGCATCCAGGTTATTCCGACGTGTCTGTTCAGATCATCCTTCCACCGTAGTTGCGGTCGCCTTGCACTTCTCTTTGCCGTCCACGGTCTCCAAGTCAGCAGTCTACTTATCCATTTTTCATCTGAGCTTCTGGATACGTGACCTTCTCATTGCCATTTTAGAGTCGCCACCCGGTGGATGATGTCAGTGACCTTTATTTTCTCTCTCACCGTATCGTTTCTGACTCTGTCTCTTAGGCTGCGGTTTGGCTATCTCGGTCCAATCGAATATTGTGTCCCATGACACGTAAATTCTACCAGACCAAATACATCGAAAGAGATTGATACCTACTAGAAGGTGATATGTACTAGTGTCAAAAAGAATTTAAAAAATAAATAAAATAAAAAACTGACTATATTTCTTTAAACTTAAATTAAAAAGCCCTTAAAAATTCCGTTCAAATAACCAACGAATTTTTATTTGTAAATAGATTTTTTTTTAACACTTTTATGTACATTTTGTTTTAACAACGTTTGTTTTAACTACCAACCGAATTCACTCCACCGGAGCTTTATAATGGTACAGTTATAAGGTTTTTTATTTATTTGACTTACGTTGCTCCGGCCGGAGCGAAACTAAAAAAATGGGTGTTATAACAAAACAGTTGATAGCTAAAAAAAATTGTGTTATAACAAAATATAAAAATAATGATTAAATTAAATGGTGTTTTCTTATGACCTACGTCAACTTAATTTCTTTATTTTGTCAGCGACCGGTTTCACCAAGCTAGCTGGCATCGGTCTGTCGAAGCTGGCTGTCCTGGCAAAACCGGCCGCTGAGAAAATAAAACCAATAAGTTAAAGTATTCAATAAAAAAAATATCGTTTTATTTCATTATTATGTAAAATGAACTTAATTTTAACTATGACTAATCACATTAATGTGTTTTATGCACTACAAACACACAAACCATCACGCCGTTTCTCCGCAGGGGTAGGCGGAATGGACAGCCTTACTACTCTACCCTGATACACCTCTCTAGCTTCCTCCGCTTACATACGAGTCTTACAAGCACGTCGATTCTTCCGACTTCTAACATAATAAACCTTTATAATTTGATTTATTTGATTATGCCATGTTTCCTGAGTCTACCTCGACTCCATACTCAATTTCCATCGTTAACATATATTTTTTTAACCATTCTTTCTCTATCCATGCGCTCCATATGTCCGAACCAACGTAGTGTTCCATTCATAATTTTGTTCATAATATAATAAGTCTTTCAATTTGTATTTTAAGTTGTTTGTTGATGCCTACATCGGTTGACAAAACAGCTGTCGCGACACTTAAAGAGTGAATAATAAAAACAGTGTTCTTAATTTTCACAGTTAAAAATTAACTTCCATCAAGCGATTTCAGTAAAATCATAAAATTATCTCAATAACTATACGTTTTCAAAAAAACAAACATACCATCACGCCGTTTCCCCGCAGGGGTAGGCAGAGAGAATGGACCGCATTACTACTCTATCCTGGCAAACCTCTTTAGCTTCCTCCACATTCATACAACGAGTCACACACGCACGTCGAGTCCTCCGACTTCTAACATGACCAACCTTTAAAATTTGATTAATTTGGTCATGCCATCTTTTCCTCGGTTTGCCTCGACTCCGTACTCCATTTACATCATTAACGTATACTTTCTTAACCATTCTTTCTCCATCCATCCGTTTCATATGTCCGAACCAACGCAGCGATCCTTTTAAAATTATTTGTATTCTTAGTTGCTTGTTGATGCCTACATCGGTTGGCAAAACAGCTAACGTGACACTCAATTAGTAAATGATAAAAACAGTCTTATAAATTTTAACAGTTAAAATAAGAGATTAAGGGATTTCAGTAAAATCATAAAATTATCTAAAAAAATATTAATTAGTAAATGTTTTTAAATATTTAAAAGAAAGGATTATTTTTTGCTTATTTTTCTTTTTTTTTAAATGTGAGGCTTTCTGCGTAATGTTTCTAAACCGAACGGTAATATAAAAATACTGTATTTAAAATAAATCATGTTTCTTTCCACATAAGAAAAAGTTAACACATAAATCAAATTAACTTCCTTCGTTTATTATTTTAACCAGAAATATATAAGAACGTGTGATAGATGGTAACGCCTTATGTACTTAAGTATGTGTTTTAACCCTTAACGTACCGTGTTCAAAACAAAACGCTTGCTCCCATGTGGTAAGTTCAGTTTACCGCTAACTTTATCTAAATATCAAGCATATGACTAGATGAATCAAAATTTAATTTATGTCATCTTGTAGGGAATTTCATTAGGAATAGATCGATATCTATAACATACATGGATTATTTGAAAAACATATCATTATTAATTTTTTTCTGGAACCATGCGATTTCTGATATGTAATGCGTCATAGCATACGAGCGACTAAACATCAGGTATAAACTTGTCTGCGCGCCGCAGCCGGCGGGGCGAAGATAAAGGCACCTAGGCAAAATGTATAGTACGTTCAAGACAACGAGTACGTATTAATATTTGTCCCTTTTGGTAAAGTGTTAATATTTTCACAGTTCTGATATTATTAAGTTGCGTCCTGCGTTTCCGTCCACAGTGGTATTATTACGTACATATTGAAAAGGTCAAAGATATAATTTATAATACGTTCAAAACAGCGAGTAAGTATTTGTCACTTTTGATAAAGTTGTAAATATTAGCAAAACAAATTCTACCTTAACACGAATGAAGGTGAGGGCAGTCTTAGAAAATATTTTTTTTGGGATGAAGGAAGTAATTTTTTGCTTTTTTTTTTATTACGAAATATTGAAAACACTTCAATGGAGGATTACAATTTTTTTTATAATATTAGGGTCCATAGGTTTCAAGAAAATCAACTTTAAATTGGCAGTGGAAACTCAATTGACCACATGGCAACGCGACGGTTAAATACGAATTCCTCCATCTGAAAAATAATATGGCGACTCGTAAAATATAGTGTAATTATTGTCATTAATCATTCCGTTGTGTGGCTTTTTTCCACATTTTAATATGACAAACTCTACTTTTTAAATCGATTAAAACTCTTTAGATTTTTCGCTATCTTAATTAAATAGCTCCTAAAAGTTTCCTTTGAAATTGGACCGCGAACTTGCGTCTTGAAAACTATCTTAATTCTAATATTAACTATGTTCGCGTTGAGAAGTTTGCTTTGTTATAAAAAGCTTTAATTCTGTTTTAGGGAAGTATTTTAATTTCTTCTATATTACTTTGTGTTTCGGATTCATAATTGAATTTTTAACATATCACATTATTTAAAACACAAATTAAATTAAAATTAATGGTGCACTCAAAACCATAACGTCAAATACAAAATAAATATATCGACTGAATCACAGATGGCAGTACACAATGTAGACATATTTTTATTAATTATGCTATATATTGTTTGAAAAAAAAAAAATATTATTAATATTAATTAATTTTAATATTTGTAATAGAATATTTATCCGTCGGTTGGCTGCCTCTATTGGGATTTTCAACCAACTGACCAGATTTATGTAACATATTATATTTTATTTAACTAACTAACTAACTAACCATCACGCCGTTTCCCCGAAAGGGTAGTCAGAAAGAATGGACTGCCACACTTTAAAGACGCGGTGTGATAGGTTGCGAACCTCATCGCCACCAAAAGGCATCTCCCGCGCACACTTGGATCGTTCAACGTCTACATAATAAATCTAAAACAAATTATCTGAAATACAATGATATAAAATAAAACAACAAAGAAAAATAATTTAACACATAATGTTCTTTTAGATGGTGCACTTGTCGTCAGCTGGACGATCCGGACATTTGTGTCTATTTAATTTTCATCTTATTTATTTATTTAATTAAAATACAACATGTTCAAACAATATGTATATTAATATGTCAACTGTCATAAATTTGAATTCCATTGCATAGTAAACATAATATTCTTAAACAACATTAATAACAATATTTAAATTCAGTGAATTTTACAATATTATGTTTGTATAAAATCATGTTTACCACCTATTAGCTGTATGTAAAGAAGATATAGAAAGTATATACGAGATATATATATATAAAAAAAAAAGATATAGAAAATTTATAACAGGGTCACCAGTCTGTTAGTGCCAGCGAGCCTGGTGAAACCGGTCGCTGTCGCAATAAAGACAAAAGTAAAAAAAGTTTGAAAGCATCGTATTATTTTAGGGGGTATTCTAGTCCAGACAGGCGCGTTTGGAATAGAGTTTCGCGCGATCTAAGTCGATTAATGGTGTGTTATACTAAAATTATCTCAACCAGCGATCCCAGTCTCATACAATTTTCGACCTTCCGTGAACTCGATTTCAAGGTAGTGAGATTTAACTTGCTTGTTTCGTTCATTCGTTCCGGCCGGACCGATTTAGTCAGTGCGTCACAAAAATTGCTGTTACTTTGAAAATATTCAGAATTTTTGAAAATCCTCATAGGGTCATATTCTTAAAGGTCTAAACTTTAAAAATATGCGAAAAAACGATCCTTTCAATTTTCTACATAAGATTTCAGTGGAATCATTTGATTGTCTTAAAACGTATGAAGTAACAATTTTTTTTATCTTTTCAGGGAGCCGAAGACAGCACTAACTGGACTATTGGAGAGATAATATATTTTATACAGTGCTTAATTCTGTGCGTCAAAGTGAAACTGTGCAAATTTAAAAGTGAATTTCGAACGGCTGATCGCCATGCCAGTAGGCACTGAAGCGGTCTCCCTCGATCCCGTCTGGTGAGCCCGCGTGGGAGGGAGATGGTGGAGGACCACGTCAGATAAATCGAGCCGTGTCCCTTGGACTGTGCATGGAATGAAGCATCATGTCTGCCTCGGAGCCTTCGCGCTGCTCATGCGCATGCTGCAGTTTGCCGAAGGTAAGAAACAAACTGTCCTGAGTGATATAATATTAGGTCCTTACATATTAAATTGGCGTTTTGCCGTACTGGCAACTTTGATCTCAAATATTTTCTCTTTGGTTAGGAAATCCAAATTCAAATTTATACAGCTATTTATTCAAGTATTTGTGTTTCGAAAATTATAATTCATTTGTTTTTTCCTCAATTGTTTTTTTTTGCGTCACTCAGTTTACAAAATGGAAAACTTGAAATATCGCGTTATTTACGAATACGAGTTCCACCGTGGCACCAGTGCTGCAGAAACGGCTCGAAGGATTAATGATGTGTATGGCAACGGTGCCGCAAAAGAAAACACAGTGCGTTTTTGGTTCCAACGTTTTCGTTCTGGAAATTTTGACCTGCAGAACAAGCCCCGTGGATGGCCGGAGACCAAAGTTGATAATGAAGAATTGAAGGCTATTGCGGAAGCGGATCCATCGCAAACCACGTCCGAGTTAGCTGCAGGCTGCGGTGTTAGTGATTAAACTGTTTTAATCCACTTGAAGCAAATTGGGAAGGTGAAAAAGCTTGAAAGGTGGGTACCTCACGAATTGAGTGAAGCAAATCAACAAACGCGCGTTGACTGCTGCGTTGCATTACTCAACCGGCACAATAATGAAGGGATTTTGAATCGAATCTTTACCTATGATGAAAAGTGGATCCTGTATGATAATCGGAAGCGCTCATCGCAATGTCTGAACCCTGCCGAACCAGCCAAACCATGCCCTAAGCGAAAATTGACTCCAAAAAAGTTACTTGTGAGCGTTTAGTGGACTAGTGCTGGTGTCGTTCACTACAGTTTTCTTAAATCTGGCCAGACGATTACGGCAGATGTCTATTGTCAGCAACTGCAAACCATGATGGAAAAGCTAGCTGCTAAACAACCGAGGCTGGTTAATCGCTCTAGGCCACTGCTGCTTAATGATAACGCTAGACCACACACCAAATTAGAAGAGCTTCAATTGGAATATCTAAGACATCCACCGTACTCTTCGGACCTTGCCCCAACAGATTACTATTTTTTTTCGAAATTTGGATAACTTCTTGCAAGGGAAAAAATTCAACTCCGATGGGGCAGTCCAAACCGACTTCAAAGATTTTATTGATTCCCGTCCGAATGGTTTTTTTAGTAAAGGGATCGATGAACTACCTATGAGATGGCAAAAGTGCATAGATAGCAATGGTACATACTTTGATTTAATAAATATATTATATTTAAAATAAATCAACTTTATGTTCCTCGTATACAAAACGCCAATTTCATATGTAAGGACCTAATATAATAAATTGGAGAGGGATATTGAAAGAAGGGTTGGGGCAGGTAACAATGTGAATGGTGCACTTAAAGTTGTCATCGCAAACAAAAACCTACCCATAAAAGCTAGAATGGCAGTGCACAATGGTGTTCTTCTACCGACTATATATGTCCAAACCATCTTAATGATCCTTTCATTATTTTGTTCATAACATCATCATTCGCACCGCATTCACTTCTTATATTTCATTCGACACTCTATCATACACAGAGTATCCACACATTCATCTAAGAGATCTCATTTCTACTGTATTTATTCTACTTTCATCCTTCTTTTGCCAGTTCCATGCTTCGCTTCCATACATAAGGGTCGGTAGAAGAACACCATTGTGCACTGTCATTCTAGCTTTTTTGGATAGGTTTTTGTTTGCGATGACAACTTTAATCTTCTTCTCTGGTTTCAATCCTGGGATTGGTTTGCAGCAATTTCCTCCATTATTCTCTTCCATTTTTCCCTGTCTTGTGCGGCTCTTTTGAAATCTGCATATGATGAGCAGCGTACGTCCACCAACAGGTCCTCCTGGTACTCTCGGCGTGGGCGTCCCCTAGAGTTTGTCCCCTCGATCATACCCTCCATTATGGCATGCAAGAGACCTTCTTGACGTATTACATGGCCAATCCATCTTGCACGCTTTTCGGAGAAGGTCCTGAGCAGGTGCTTTCCTCCTTCGATTCCTTGAAGAACTTCCTCATTCGTGATGTGGTTTCTCCAGGAAATTCCAAAGAGTCTTCTATAGGACCACATCTCAAAAGCCTCTAGGCTCCGCTTATCCCTTTCGGATAGGCACCATGTCTCGCAGCCGTACATCAAGACACTCCATACATAGGTCTTGATGAGGAGTATTCTCAGTTTTAGGTCTATATTATTATACTCTATTATTTTCGACCTTTTATTAAATGCAAGCCTAGCCTGATGTATACGGCTGTCGACCTCGCTCTTAGACCGACCGTCCCATGTTATTTTGCTCCCGAGGTAGACAAACTCCTTGGTGTTCTTTAGTGCACCTTTAAGTAACTTTAAGTGCACCATTCAATTTGTTGCCTGCCCCAACCCTTCTTTCAATATTCCTCTCCACTCTCCCATCTCTTGTAAACATACTACCTAAATACACAAACTCAACTACTTGCTCCGAATTTTCACCATTCACGCTAATGTTGCAGACTGTCATGGTTTCTTCCTTTTCAAAAATCATTACCTTGGACTTATTAACATTCATCATCAGATCACTTTTTATATAATTAATATGAAAGAAAACGTCTTTCTTCTGGGAGTTTTATTATTTTTGCATTTGATAAAACATTAGAGGGCGAAACATGTCATTTCATCCAAAATGTAATAAAACTTCTAGCAGACAGACGTCTTTATCTTCTTCCGGTAGCGCTACAGCCCATATCGAGCCTTAATAAGTTGGCCTTCGTCAACTTTCGCCTCCAGCAGTCCTTGTCCTCGGCAGTTGTCCTCCAGTTCGGTACCCGAAAAAGTCGTGCTGCATTCCTTTTTACTTCGTCTTCCTTCCTCAGCCTTGGTCTTTCCACCCTTCCTTTTGCGCTCGGGTGTCCAGTCAAAATGCGTTTGGGGTCCTGTGAGTTCGGCATCCTCTGCATATGTCCTGTCCATCTCAATCTTTGTAGCTTTATGTGCGTGGAGATGTTGGGGGCCTGGTACATGGAATACGCCATTGTTCTCCTTCTCTCACGGGTTCACAAATTCGTCTCAGCACCTTTCTTTCGAAGGTGTGCAGCAGTTCCGCCATTTTTACCGTCAAAGTCAGAGCCTCACAGCCATACGTCAATACTGTCCGTATTACAGTCTTGTACAGCGTGATTTTTTTCTTTCTATGGACATTAACAGACGTTTTCGTACATAAATATTATTTAATGTGGAATTTTACATCATTGTTCAACAACAACAAACCATCACGCTGTAGGGGTAGGCAGTGAGAATGGACCGCCACACTATTCTATCCTGGCACACCTCTCTAGATTCCTCCACATTCTTCAGCGAGTCATACACGCACGTCGATTCTTCCGACTTCTAGCATGACCAACCTTTAAAATTTGATTAATTTGGTCATGCCTGGTCTCGTTCTGCCTCGACTCCGTACTCCATTTAAATCATTAACGAATCTTTTTTTTGACGTATCATTTCTTAATCATTCTTTCTTCATCTATGCGCAACATAACGCAAGAAACGATAAATAAAACTCTTTATTTGTTTTATGGTAACAATAGTTATTCAATAAACCAGTCGAAATTGAACAAAAGCTGTGAATTTTTTTTTCCATAAACTTTAAAAGCATCCATTGAAGAAATCCACAGCTCCCTTAGTTTTATAATTGAATTTGCATGGACAAAAAGTTTTGCAGCGCAACGGAAAAATCTCATATTTTTTTGCTTTCGAATCTTGAAAGCGCAGCAATTTTTCAAGCGTGAGCTTTAAAGTGCACCATCGGGTAAGGGTTAATTAAAAGATTTTTTTTTTCGAGTGAAGCTTTAGAAAACATCTTGTTTTCTATAATGAGAATGCAAATCATTTACCAAAAAGGTTTTTCCTGTGTGCTAATCGTGTTTTAAATATCTATCTATATTATAAACGAATGTATACTCGTAAATATATTTGCCTTCACTTATTTTGTGCATTGTCATTTGAGTGTCTTTTAAAAACATTGTATTTTCACAACACTTTTCAAAAACGTGTTTCAGTCCGCAGACGTCCTTCCTTAGTGTTTTGTTTAACGTAACGTTAAAAATTACGCTGAGAATAGTCATTTGCGGTCCAAAACATGTTTGTCAATATTCAAAAATGTTTGTGAACTTCAATGTTTTTAAAATACTAAAATTATTAAAATCGAGTGAATTTTTTTCCGATTTTTTTATTCTTGGATTTCATTTCACATTCATCATCACATCGTATTGCACGCAAATATCAATAACACGTTACGGTTGTAAAACACTGTTTGGGGGGGGGGGTCAGATACTACATCGGTGCAAATGCCCTAGCCAACGCATCTGTTAATTTTATTTATTTATTTGATTGTATAATTAAAAAATTAAAAGATATAATTAGCTTTCTGATTCAAAAGTCTGTTTCTCCAGAAATTGGTAATACAATCAGAGATTCGAATATGAGAGTCAACACCAGAATTATATGCGATTATGAACTAAGTAAAACAATCCCCGTACTGGCGGGTATACGACAAGGGGCCTAAGCCCTTTTCTGTTCAATCTGATAATGGACAAACTTATTGAGGAGACCTAATCGCTACAACTGGGATATAGGATGGGAGAGCAAATTGTCAATGTGGTCTGTTATGCAGACGATGCTATAATCATAGCTGAAAATAATGGCCTACAAAAATGCTAGACAGACTTCATCACGCCTGTGAGAGATACAATATGACGATCTCTATCGAAAAAACAAAATGTATGACCTTTTCCAAAACACCCAAAACATGTAACCTCGTTATAGAATATCAACGCATAGAACAGATCAGGACCTTCAAGTATCTAGGCATATACCTGGTGGGGGGAGCTGATCTGCGGGAAGAAATACAAGTCCGAGTAAACAAGACAGCTGCAATATCAGGGGCTCTAAAATCCGCAACATGGAAAAACAAAGACATAGCCATTAAGAGTAAGATGAGAATCTATAAAGCATGCATAAAACCAATAATAACATATGGCGTCGAAGCAAGGGCAGACACAGTATTGACCAAACAACTTTTGAGGACTTCCGAAATGAAGACACTGAGGACGATAGCAGGCAAGACACTGAGGGATCGCGTGAGGAACACCAGAATAAGAGAGATATGTGAGGTTGAGGATATTATAAGAAGGAGCAGACAGCGAAAAAGGGACTGATACGGTCATGTTCAAAGAATGGACGCCACCAGACTCCCCTATATTGCATTGCATAATCAACCTCATGGGACTCGTCCTCGTGGAAGACCTCTTAAAAGATGGAAGGACAGCTGGGAATCTACCCCACAGGAGGAGCAACACTCTGGAGAACAGACCACATAGGTTTACAATAAGGAAGATGAAAAAGAAGATTTTATTATAATAAATGGAAAGTATCAGACGCGGGCTGACACTGTGCAAACCAAGGGACTACTAAGAACATCGGAGATGAAGGTCCTAAGATCAATTACTGGAAAAACCCTCCGAGATCGTGTCCGCAACGCAGACATAAGAAAAACCTGCGAAATAGAGGATATCGTTCAGTGGAGTAGATCCAGAAGAAGATACTGGAGGGACCATGTAGCCCGAATGGATGGTGACAGACTCGCATATACAGCCGCCTATGAAATCCCTTCCGGACACCGCCCACCTGGAAGACCGCCTAAGAGATGGAGGGACAGCTGGATCTCATCATCCGACGAGATATGATTTCTGTGTCACAGATCGTCAGATCTATCAAAAGAAGAAGAAGAAGAAAGTATCACACTTTAAAATACATTGTAAAACAATTTTAAATACGTTTTGTCAGGAAAGAAAACTGTGTCAGTCCATTATACACACTGCCTACCCCTTCGGAAAGACGGCGTAATGGTTAGTTAGTTTGTTAATGGTAATATCAATATCACTGGGTTGTTACTTTTTGGGGGCTCAAGATCCCAAATGCTGTGCAAACGACAAAATATTATATTACCAAAATTTCTCTATTTGTAAGGAATTCACAAATTAAAATTTATATTTGTAACTGCTTTGGCCTACTATTATGAATTGGGGCACGAAGTTAATGAGTAACTTATTCAATATTTTTTATTTTATTCTAATACCATCATTAAAAACCGTTAGACGGATCTTTTGTTTAAGAAATTGCATTGTCTTAAATCTTGAACTATTTCTTAACTTAATCAATAGCTTGAGAGCAATAAACCACACTCAACTCAAATCTAACATACAAATTTTCTTTTCAAATTTAACCCATTGATTTTAATAATTTCATGTCCCTGGTTCTCTGCCCAAATTAAACACGTGTTTCTAGGTTCTTGCACTTATTTTGTAATAATTTTGGTTACTTTAGATCGTTCTCCTGATGGTGAAGGTGGTAAGCTTTCGAAACATGTCGAGAAAAATAAACTCATAAGTGGAAAAACACTGTTTTTATTTAAGATTTTATTTTTAAATTGTAAAATAAAATAACTTTTAATTGTATCTCAATAGAGACGAAGACGCAAACTGAATATGGATGATCAAGGTGTTTACAGGACTTATGACCTGTCATTGGTTGGGTTAAGCGCACGCTTTATGTAATTACAGCATTCCCCATTCCACCTTTGTTATGATCATGCATGACAAATTTTTGGAAGATGTATATATACTTCAAAATCCATACCTATCTTCACGTGTCAGTTTCAATTATCCATCTATGTAGATTTGGTTGCACTAATGAATCTATTCAAGATTAACTTATACAACCGACCCACTAACGCCATCTATGGAGAATGATTTTCAGCATTTAGCAAACTACCTTATTAACACAATGCGAAGGCTGTAGCCCATAAACGCATTGTTTAGAAGTCGCCAGGAGTATTATTCCATTCTAATTGCCAAATAGTTGACCAGAATAATTACAAATATTTTTGTGAATAATAATGTGAATAATGTGAATAATCCTAATAAGAATTTCGTATACAAGTATAAGTATACATTCACAAAAATATTTAAAATAACTTTGTTTTTTGTATCACAATTGTATTTTATTTTACGCGACAGCTATTTTCATCAACCATCAACCATCAATCAATGTTGACATCATCAGGTGTTACAATGATGTCAACATTGGTTGATGAAACAGCTACAAATAAAATACAATTGTGATACAAAAAACAAAGTTATTTAATTTAACAGTTTAAAATGTTAAGGTATCATTGTGTTTCGGCCAAAACAATGGACTATTCTATTTTTATTTTTATTTTACATGTTTTTATTTCACCTGAAGGTATCCTCCGAAAAATGTCGTGTTTTTTAATTGTTTTTTTAATAAATACGTCGTCAATGTGGAATTCCACAGTGTTAACGCCCAAGTCTATCTAAAATTAAAATTAAATGTTTCAATTTCAGTTGTGAAATTTTCAAAGCAATTCATTTGTGTTATGTAAAAATAAGAAAAATGCTTGTAACGTAATCCGAAAGATCTAATAAATCCTCGAATATTCCATTGTACTGTGCTTTTAGGATTAATGTGATCTACTGCCAAAAACATGTTTTCTCCATCGAGTTTAGTTATCAACCAAAATATCCAAGACCGCGATGAAGAGTTGCGCCACATTTATATATTCATAATCCTTTGTATTCCATTAACGCCATTAATCTCCCTTTCTATAACTTTAACAAACGATCGTCTTAAAACTTTGCCATTCGCTTTGGAATCACTCAAACAATGGCGAGAATCTGGAAAACGGATGACAAAAAAGAAATTCAGATTTATTTCTTCTGCGGCCTTTTGCTCCCTTGATTCTTCCTCTTTCATTCATACTAATTGTCTCAATTAAATATATACAATCTTCTTCTTCTTCTTCCTCTTAGTTCAGGTCGTATGACTGATTGTGACGGTGGGCTGTACAGGGATAATGATGTCCAGCCACCTCTCCATTTCTTGGTGCTTGGGTTTTCATCTTTAATATTTTTTGCAAATAAACTTAGGAAATTGAAAAACTTTGTTTAATCCAACAACAACCAACCATCACGCCGTTTCCCCGCGGGGTAGGCAGAGAGAATGGACCGCCACACTACTCTATCCTGGCACACCTCTCTAGCTTCCTCCACATTCATACATCGAGTCATACACGCACGTCGATTCTTCCGGCTTCTGACATGACCAACTTTTAATATTTGATTAATTTGGTCATGCCATGTTTTCCTCAGTCTACCTCGACTCCCTACTCCATTTACATTGTTAACGTATACTTTTTTAACCATTCTTTCTTCACCCATGCGCTCCATATGTCCGAACCAACGAAGCGAACCTTTCATAATTTTGTTCATAAAACCTTCTTCCGCTCTACACTCCTTCCTAATATCAGCATTTGAGATTCTCTCGTACATCGTTCTACCACACATATACGTCTTAGGGACCTCATCTCTACCGCATTTATTCTGCTCTCATCTTTCTTCTGCCAGTTCCATGTTTCGCTTCCATACATAAGGGTTGGAACCAGAACTCCATTGTGAACGGCCATTTTCGCTTTCATTGATAAATTCTTGTTTCCAATAACTACTTTTAAAGCTCCATTCACTTTGTTACCCGCACCAACCCTTCTTTCAATATCACTGTCCGTTCGGCCATCCGCTGTGAACATGCTACCTAAATACACAAATTCACTCACCTGTTCCAAGCTCTCTTCATTTACATTACAAACTGTTATTTGCTCTTCCCTTTCAAAAACTAACACCTTTGACTTTCCGACATTCATCATTAAATCGTACGACTTGCATACCTTATACATTCTCGACACCAAGATTTGTAATTCGTCCGCACTATCCGCAACGAGAACGGCATCGTCCGCGTAAAGCAGACAGTTCACAGACAGATCACTCATCTTAGCACCATCATTTATACCTTTAAGTTCTCTCATACACTTGTCCATATACAGATTGAACAACCAAGGGGACATCACGCAGCCCTGCTTAACACCCTTCGTGATATCAAACCAGGGCGTGATGTTCCCATTTACCCTAACACTGGTTAATCCACTTTTTAATAATAATAAAAACACGACATGTTTCGGAGGATACCTTTATCTTCAGGTGTAAAAATATAATAAAATTTAACAAAGAAAGATTAATAAAAATCGCATTTAAAATTCGATTCAAAAAAAATTTACCTGTGCTATTTTAATTTTTTTATTATTTAATATTCAATTGAACAAAGTTTTTCAATTTCCGAAGTTTATACTATGGAATTCCACAGTATTAGCCTTAGCGTTCAATAAGTATATTTTCGCAATTCTTGTATTCTCCATGCGGTCCACGTGGTCTCTTCAAAAGCGCCTTCTGCTTCTTCCTCATCTTACTTTGTCTTCAACACCACAGACAGACATTATCGTTTCATTTCTGATCCGATCTCTGAGGGTTTTGCCTGCGATGTAGCGTAGGATTCGCATTTTTGATACTTTTTTGCTATTTTTTTTTTAATAATGTAGAAGAACAATAACAAACCGTCACGCCGTTTCTCCGCAGGGATAGGCTGAGAGAATGGACCACCACACTACTCTATCCTGAAAACCCTCTTTAGCTTTCTCCACATTCATACAACGAGTCATACACGCACGTCGATTCTTCTGACTTCTAACATGATCAACCTTTAAAATTTGATTAATTTGGTCATGCTATGTTTCCCTTGGTCTACCTCGATTGATTATTTCATTTACATCATTAACGTATAATTTCTCAACCATTCTATCACCATCCATGCGCTCCATATGTACATTTAACATATTCTAATTGTATACTTACTAACCGTCAGGCCGTCTCTCCGAAAGTTAGGCAAAAATAATGGACCGCCACACAGTTATTTCCTGACATACTTCTCTCGTTTCCTCAACATCCATACATCATATCATACACGCACATCGATTTCTCAGAATCCCCACGTAGCCGACATTCAATATTTGATTGCAAAACTTTTAATTTTGTTTTTTTTATTTATTTTAGGATCAATAAGATGGTTTAGACACATGGCAAGTAACAATGAGGAAAGAATGGTAAAGAAAGTATATGTTGACAATGAAAACGAACTTGAAATAGAGGAAGAGCGATGAATACGCGGCACGATAAAGTAAATCAAATATTTCATGTCGGCCACGTGAGACAGAAAAATCGACGTGCGTGCATGACACGATGTATGAATGTTGAGGATCGAGAGAAATATATCAGGAAAGAAGTGTGGCTGTCCATTATTTTTACTTACCCCTTCGACGCGCGTGCATGACACAATGTATGAAATATGTCAGGAAAGAAAAGTGTGACAGTCTATTATTTCTGCTTATCCCTTCGGGGAGACGACGTGATGATTAGTTAGTTAGTTAGTTTTAATATAACTATGACTATAAAACCCGGCGCCCCTGGTAAGAGAAAAGGTCCAAAAACTTTCACCATAATGGAAAGAGAAAAGGAAAGATGCGGTTATTTTAAGACCATCCTTACAAAATTAGCTTGCCATTGACACAACGAAAAATAATCTTAAACAGTGTTAAAATTTATCTTTAAAATTAACATTGGAATTTCAGTGTATACACCATATACTGTTCAAAAACAGTTTTTTTGCTGCAAATTACTGTAAATCTTCGATAAATAAAAGTGCTTTATAGATGTATATGTTGTCTTCTTCTTCTTCTTCTCCTTTTAATAGATCTGACGATCTGTGACACAGAAATCATGTCTCGTCGGATGATGAGGTCCAGCTGTCCTTCCATCTCTTAGGCGGTCTTCCAAGTGGGCGGTGTCCGAAGAGGATTTTATAAGCGGCTGTTTATGCGAGTCTGTTCCAGGGCTACATGGTCCCTCCAGTATCTTCTTCTAAATCTATTCCTCTGAACGATATCCTCTATTTCGCAAGTTTTTTGTACGTCTACGTTGCGGACACGATCTCGGAGAGTTTTTCCAGTAATTGATCTTAGGACTTTCATCTCCGATGTTCTTAGTAGTCCCTTGGTTCGCACAATGTCGGCCCGCGTCACTACAGCGTACGTCATGATAGGTCGCACGCATGTTTTATAAAATTCTGATTTAGCTGTCGATACGATACGTTTTTCTTGTGTCTACGTTGCGGACACGATCTCGTCACGTGATTTTTGTTTCATATTTTTTGCCGTTCACGTTTAATCTGAACATTTTTTGTTTTAGTGTTCATTATGACTTTCTGTATTTTAAAAGTCAATTTGTCAAATTTTCTTTTTATCACTGGGGAGCTTTTTTTATAGTTTAATGCCAGTAAAACATCGCGGATATTAGTGGCATGCTCGGCCCATGTCGGGAAATAATAATGCGTAGAAATTTCATTTCGCTGCTGTAATAAAAGCCTCCAACATTTTCGCATTATAAAAACAATGTCGACATGCTATATGGTTATTTTTCTTTGCGGCCCAAAAGGATAAACCGGGGATATTATGTATACACCCGACTTTCCAACTAAACTTTCAAGGCTGTCGTCAAAGATTTTTGATACCCTCATATTTTAGATTTTGGTAGTAAGTTTTGTATTCTACATCATCTATTCTGCGCTAGAAAACTTACTGTTTTTTACGTCTTAAACGTCTGTCTTTTTAAAATTATATTAGGGCATTTATAATATATTACCAACAGCAGCGTGCTAAAAATAAAATTTAAATCCGTTTTTTCAAATAACTTGTGTGAAAAAGTGTAAAACAACAACAAACCATCGCACCGTTTTCCCGTAGGGATAGGCAGAGAGAATGGACTGCCACACTACTCTATCTCTCTCTAACTTCCTCCACATTCATACAGCGAGTCATACACGCACTTCGATTCTTCCGACTTCTGACATGATTAACCTTCAAAATTTGATTAATTTGGTCATGCCATGTTTTCCTCGGTCTGCCTCGACTCCATACTCCATTAACATCATTAACGTATACTTTTTTAACCATTCTTTCTCCATCCATGCGCTCCATATGTCCGAACCAACTCAGTGATCCTTTCTTAATTTTGTTTATAATACCGTCTTCCGCTCTACTTTCCTTTCTTATATCAGCATTTGAGATTTTGTCGTATATCGTTCTACCACACATACGTCTTAGGGACCTCATCTCTCCCGCATTTATTCTTCTCTCATCCATCTATTAAAAGTGTAATTTAAATTATCCAATAAAAACGTTTACATAAATAATGAAATTACTGACTAACTAGCCATCACAAGGGGTAGGCAGAAATCATGAACTACCACACTGGTATTTCTTAACGTGCGCTCCATTCCTCGACATTCATACATCGTGTCGTGTACACACGTCGATTCCTTCGACAGATTTAATCTTGCTTCTCTTTATTAGTCGTTCTCTATTTCTAGTTTCGTTTACGTCGTTCACATTTTTTACCATTATTTCTTCATACTTTATATCCATCTGTCCAAACTATCTTTATGGTCCTTTAATGTTTTGTTCACAACACTTTCATTCGCAACGTATTTTTGCATTTGACACATCACATACAGATAAACGCGCATTCGTCTAAGAGATCTCATTTCTTCAAAAGTTTAAAAATAAAATAATGACAATAGAAAAACTTGTACAGAAACTTAAACGGTACATTTTTGTATTGTTATGAAACAAGTGAAAAATGTATTTCTCTGACATGGTGTATAATTTAAAGGTTTTGAAAATGAACTTAGCACTATCTATGAAGAAATAATAAACTTCCTCGCTGGCTTTGATAAAGGGTGAGTTGAATACTCTTTGAAATATTATCATAACTAAATCTTTAATAGCCGCAGAAAGCCCTTTGTCTTGAAACAGGTAAAAGAGTTCGCGAAATAAGATATTATCTCAAGTATTCTTTGAAGGTGGGATAGGTTCTATGGAAAAAAATGGATAATTAAAATCTATAAATAAAAATTTTATCTTACCAAAATCAAAGGCTAAATCTTAAAGCTTAACTTTAATTAATTAAAAGAGAAAATAATTTTTAAATAATTATAATCAAGCTAGTCATACTTTTATTCTGTGTTCGCCTTACTTTGTGTTGTAGATAATAATATAAATATATCTTTGAGCCATCTCGAAATTTCAGAAACGCCATTAAAAACGAAGAAAATATATAATCAAATAAATTTAACGTCAAGTCCAATCTTTGATTTGTTTCCCTTTCCGTTGTGTGAGTAATTACCCGAACCCAATAGGAATTTTTGTATAATTTTAAAATTTAAATTGATTCATAATATTTGTTATAACAAAATCATAAATGTACCAAAATAAATCTTTATAACATCTGTCAAAACTGATCAAATTTGTCAACAATTTTAAATATATGTATCACTGAAGAAGGATCGGTTGTCCGAAACTTGTTTGATTTGTAATTTTATTTTTTTTAAGTAAGTGTTGTATATACAAAGTATATAAAAAATAAAAAGACAAATAAAGCATGTTTAATTTTTTTTTTATATTATATGAGAAAGACGCGATTGACAGAGACGCTATACTCTAAAAATATGACTAATTTTCAATATCAGCTATGTAACAAGTCTGAAGAATCGACGAGCATGTGTAAGTTGTTGTATGAATGAAGAGAAGGTTGAGGAGATTCGTCAGGATAGAATAGCGTGACTGTCTATTCTCTGTTTAAAAAATATTCGTTGTTTTATTTTTTAATTGTAATTTTTCTCCTTCTTCAGATTTATTTAGGACTGTGTCCTGTTATTTCTCGGAGCCTGGTCCTGGGATATAGATGTCCAGCTGTCTCACCGTCTTTTGTGTGGTCTTCGTCGAGGTCAATTTCCTGTTGATACTTTATTTTCCGTTTTTCTCATCATTCTTTCAGAACATGAGGTACAGAAAAAGTTCTTACGTTTTTTGTGCCTCAAAGAAAACGGTTATTACCCGTGGCTGTACCCAACTGATTTCTTGCTGGGTATTCCAACGAAGTACCAATCATTGGAAATTAGACGAACTATCCATTTGGGTGTTCAGTTTTTTTCAACTGATTCGTGTTCGAATACATAATTCTGATATTTTGAATGACTTGACTTTGTTTATCCCTGACAATTTTCTGCGACAAACGCAACATAGATTATTTCACCTGCCACTGTGTAGAACCAATTTACCTAAGGTTATGCCCGTGGGCAGGACAATAATCCTTCTAAACCGCATCTCTTCGGATGTGGACATCTTCCACGTTAGTGAGACTATCCTCAGAAAACATCTATCTCATTATATAAATAATGTATTACATACATTAAATAACATTGTGTAAAATACATTATATAAATAATGTATAAAAATAATTTCGATATCGGTAACGTTTTTCATTCTATTGCTCGCTAAACGCACTTTATATTTTGTAATGTGTAATCTATAAATAATATATTCAGATACGTGTTTTGTAACGAATTATTATCGTTATTAAAATACGATATTCATCCTAAAATTCAATATTATTTTTTTTTTTACTGTTTTTTTAACTATTTTATTCATCATATTATTATTATTATAATGATTATTTTGTTGAATCACTCTTTACATCATTACAGCGCGAGCCAAATCGATGTAATGGGTATAGCTATCATATTGATTCTCGCGACTTATGATAGGTAGCTAATCTATTGCCATTTTATTGTCACGTGAACTACACCAGACCAAAGACATTGTGACAATAAGAAGACAGTGTGACAATCACACTGCCATCGCGAATCGAATCCGGGACCTTTGGGGTGGCAGTCAAAGCACTTACCATATATTGGATGTTTCGGAAAGTTCCGTCCGTTTTGCAACAGAGGGCTCTGACAGCTTCAAGTCTTCAAATCTGGTGACCATTTTTTTAGTAAGCCTGAGCATCTGTCAATTTCGTTCAATTCGCACATATAAATACAACATAAACGCGATTTTAATACAAAAAATGATAGATCACGCATAAATGCGATTTTCATACAAAAAAAACGAACCGAACTTTCCGAAACACCCAAAAAATTATAATGAAAAAATAATTGTATTTTTATTTGATATTCCTTGTTAACAAGGAATATAAAAAAATAATGTACATATTTATAAAATTTATACTTAGTTAAATTCCATTTAAGATTTTTGGGTTCGACCGGTTTCAGCAGCTCGTTGCCACAGGCTTTCCATATCTTCGCAAACGGGAATAGATTGAGGTCTCCTGCCATCTTCTGGGATGGCAGCAAAGGGATAAAGCTTCCAGAAGATGGCAGTCGAAATCAATCGAACCCAACCCAACCATAAATGGAATTTCAAAAATACATTAAATTTTTATTTTTTATTTTCATTAGTAACTTTATAATTATATTTTAGCTGAAGTACATGCCCGAAACATCATTTTTATTCTGTAATAGAAAAAGTTAAAGTACAAATATCTATATTTAGTAATTTTGTTTTGCTTTTTATGAAAAAGAACGGTTTTTCATTTTTGAACCCTTCCTGTACGCAAAATGTTCCGTAGAAATTGTAATGGAACTTCGATATTTTCATATACGTTTACGATAATGTTTACAATAATCGTATAGGTATCGTAACTGAAAGCAATTCCCTTTTCTATGCTCCAATCATAAAATGTTATTTATATGGGTCTGGATCAAACGGTTAGTGTGGTATTTCCAGCCCGGAAATATGGCGTCATGATTTTCTTACGGTTTTAACAGTGGGGTGAAAATGGAGCTGTCAAATGCAAGCCCTGCTAGCTGAGCCAAATAATAATACAATTTTAACCGAATTTGGCATAACTTTGGCATAAGATTCTGTGAACATTTATTTAGTATAATATTATACATGTTCTAACCCTTAGAGCTAAGAACCTTCAGAGAGCAGCAAGAGTAGAAATGCAAACTTTGCTCTTCATCGCAGGCATAATTCTCAGAGATCGGATCAGAAATGAGACGATGAGGTCTTTCTGTGACGTTGAGGACAAAGTAAGATGAGAAAGAAGCAAAAAGTGGAGGATACATGAATTGCAAAAATTGACAAAAATGAATTCCCAGCGGCATGAGATTTTCATGCATGAGGAAGGCCGCCGAAGAGATGGGGAGATCGTCATCCCAGGATAACTCACTGTCATAAACAGGTCTTCCTCAGCCTATTCCCGTCCACTCCTGAACAAAGGCCTCCTCCGTTCGCTTCCACGTGCCTGTTAAGATCATTCTTCCACCGTAGTTGCGGTCGCCTTGTACTTCTCTTTACCGTCCACGGTTTCCAAGTCAACAGTCTTCTTGTCCATTTTTCATCTGAGCTAGTGGCTACGTGACCTGCCCACTGCTATTTTACAGTCGCCACCCGGTGGATGATATCAGTGACCTTTGTTTTTTCTCTCACCGTATCGTTTCTCACTCTGTCTCTTTGGCTTATTCCTAACATGGCACATTCCATGGCTCTTCGCATCACTCGAAGTTTCTCGGCCCTTTATTCGGACAATTTTACAGTTTCAATACCATAAGTACCAACTGGCAGAACGCAGGCTTCATAAACTTTTCGTTTCAGGTTGATCGGTATTTTCCGGTTTTTAAGGATGTAACCCATGTTTCCGAAAGTTGCCTAGCTTAGTCCGATTTCCAGTTGGACATAAACAGGTTATATGACCTATACTATAAATAAGAAGAAGTTCTCATCCTCTTATGAGATCTGCAAATGTAGTATGCCGCAGTATAGACGATTATAATTTATGTTTTTTTATAACTAAATATATATCATCATCAGCCGTCTGTCATCCACTGCTGAATGCAGGCATCTCCCAAAGCACGCCACCGCCCCCTATCCATTGCCGCTCCCATCCATCTATGTCCAGCAATCCTCTTCAGATCGTCAGTCCATCGGGCAGGGGGACGTCCAACTCTGCGGAATCCTGTACGCGGTCTCCACTCCAGAACCCGTCTCCCCCATCGGCCGTTGGTTCTCCGACAGATATGGCCAGCCCATCGCCACTTCAGCCCGCCCATCCTCAGAGCCACCTCAGTCACCTTGGTTTGTTGACGAATAAATTCGTTTCTAAATCTGTCCTTCAAGGTTATTCCAAGCATGGCTCTTTTCATGACGCGTTGAGCGACCTTGAATCTGTAGACTAGACCTTTTGTCACGTTCAAACCAGTCCAGATTTTTAAATATATCTTCCAAAGCACAAGTGAACAGCTTCGGAGATATCACGTCCTCTTGTCTGACTCCCCGTTGTAGTTCAATCGGTTTGGTCTTCTGGTTTTGGATTTGCATGGACATTGTGGCATTATTATAGAGGCATTTTAACACCTGCACGTAATTCCAATCAATCTGGTTTTGCTGCAGAGACTCCAAAACCGCCCAGGTCTTAACAGAGTCAAAGGCCTTCTCATATTCTACAAAGGCAAGGCATAGAGGGCGATTATATTCTTCGGTTTTCTGGATAATCTGCCTAACGGTATGGATGTGATCTATGGTGCTAAAGTTCGTTCGAAACCCAGCCTGCTCCTAAATATATATAATGAACAAATATTTCTATTGTTTGAATCGATTCTAGATCTAAGATTTGTAATAATTATCTTCAATTCAGTTTCAACACGAATACACGAAGTGCTTTAATGGAGGTGGTTTGCTTTGAGTGTAATAGCCTCAATTTTACTTTTTCAATTTCGTGCTCAGAGTTACTTTTAGTGCGACCCTCCAAATAATTGGAGATACTTACTCCTTAAAACGTGTTTCCTTATGAATTTTGAATAATTAGGAGGAAACATTTCGGAAAATCCACAACAGAAATTATTTAATTTCCATTGTTTGAGCAGAAGTGAGTTAGGGCTGTTTAGAAAATTCGGAGCCGAAATGTGGTATGGAGCCATTATTCAAAAGTACTTACAATTAATTTTGACATCCTTTAAGATTAAAGGAAGTCCTTATTAGAAGAATGGTATTTATGTATTGTATAATGCACAATACAAAGCTTAACTTGTGCGACTTGTATTACGATAATATAATTATGTTCAAAGATATTATTGTTCTTTACTTTATTTTCTAAGTACTTTAGTATATTCAAAAATAATGTATTTCAGTTGATTGATATTTTACAAGTTATTGTTTCTTGAACAATGATTTAAAACTCCTTTCATAATAATTAATATGAACGAAAACGTCTGATATTTATTTATTTTATTGACATACAGTGGTTATACTGTATTCCCATTAGTAGACTACTCATTCTGGGATAAAAGGACAAGTTACATACTTAATAATTACAACAAAATAAAGGGTTGGATAAGGTATGCAAGAAGAGAGTGAAGTCGGTAGTGAAAGCGCGGGAAAAAAAGCTGAAGGAGGAAGAAGGGCTCAAAATGACAAACAACTTCCAGGCAGATATAAAAATGTTTTGGAAAGAAGTAAAAAAAGCCCAAAATCCTCCTGATAGCGGATGTGTAAAAGCAATTTTAGACAATCAGAGAAGAATGTTAACGGAGAGTAAGATCATACAAGAAAGATGAATGGAATATTTTAAGGAGATGCATGGTGGTGATACAAGCGTGATCGAAAGTATAACAACTAGTGCGAGTGCGGGACCTAAAAATGATAATATTAAGAAAATAAGTACGAATGGGATGGAAAGATCCGTGAAAGCAATGAAAAGTGAAAAAGCTGTTGGGTTTGATTGTATTGCCATAGATTTTATCAAAAGCGGTGGCGAAGTGGTTTCTGCATGGTTATGTAAGTTATTTAACCAGTGTTTGGAGGATTATTTATTATTTATTTATTTATTTATTTATTTATTTATTTATACATTTACAAATGAGACATAACAAACAATAAAATATTCAGGCGACTCATTTGGACAAAAAACGGTATTATAAAGATAAAAAAACAAAACAACATGAGACCAAAAAATCATACATATCAGAAGGAATCCAAATATGTCAACGTCAGTGAGGCAGTACTCTTTCCAGAATTTGCAATATTTTTATTTTGAATACTGCCTCACTGACACTGAAAATGTCCAAATCCGAGATGATTAGATTCAGCGTCCGAATTGCTCTTCCTACTGGCATCACCAAAGGCAGGTTGGTTCTGCGTGACGGAGTAAAGAACAATTGATGTCGGCGCTGTCGCAGGTAGTTATCAGGAACAAAAAGACCTATTTGCTCCAGAACATAGGGGTTCTCAATAGAGCCCCGAATCAGTTTGTAAAAATGTGATGTTAATAATCCTTCCCTCCTCAGTTCGAGGGAGTTATACCCCAGCATACCCAAGAGAAATGCCGTTGGATAGAGCCAAGGATATACCCCGTACTCTCTCATGTAGAGGGCTCTCAAGAATTTCTTTTGAACCCTCTCCAACATGAGAGAATACTGAGCCTCATGAGGACTCCATATCACGGCACCTCCCTCGAGTCTGCTTCTGACTAAGGAGTTATACAGAGTTCTAAGGACCCGGGTATCTCTGAAAACCCTAACAGTTCGAAGAACGAAACCCAGCATCTTTAACGAAACGTCACATACCTTCTCGATCTGAGCACGAAATGTCAATCGACTTTCGTAAATTATCCCAAGATCTCTGACAGTAGATACACGTTTGAGGCTCTCATTACTCATGGAATATCGATGATATGTAATGCAGTGCGCCCTAGAGAATGACATTATAACACATTTGGATATGTTGAAGTAAATCTGGTTGCGCTTGCTCCAGTCAACAATCCTGTCAATATCGGATTGCAAACGCAAACAGTCCTCCAATGTTGTTATTTTTAAGAAAAGTTTTAAGTCATCTGCAAATAAAAGAAATCGCGAGAAGTGTATTGCTTTCGCGACATCGTTTATGAAGATTGAGAAAAGAAGTGGACCTAGGTTTGAGCCTTGGGGTACACCTGAATAAACGTAAAATGGTCGGGAGTGAAATTTTCCATAAGATACAAATTGTGTCCTCTCTTTCAGGTAACTTACAAAGAAAGATACAAGACGAGAAGAAAAACCGATTTCTTCTAATTTACTGATAAGAATATCATGATTTACGGTGTCGAATGCCTTGGAGAAATCATTGTACGAGCAGTCTACTTGGTGACCTGCATCCAATGCCCCGGCTACATAATCCGTAAATATGAGAAGATTTGTGTCAGTTGACCGTTTTTTTCTGAACCCATGTTGTTCCGTTATAATAAACGGTTCAACACCGGGTAGTATAAATTTGTGAATCATAGATTCGAATAGTTTAGCCGGTGCTGGTAGAATAGCAATCGGCCTGTAATTTTCGACCGAGGCTCTAGAACCACTCTTAAAAATAGGACATATCCTAGAGATTTTCCAAGAGTGGGGAAATGTGCTAGAACTCAGGGCCAAGTTAAAAATAAAACTTAACGGTTCTTTTAGGAATTCTGCACAACCTTTTATGAAAAAAATTGGCATAAAATCGGGGCCTACCGAATGTGAGTTCTTCAAATTACGAATGGATTTTTCAACATCTGTAGGATTAAGGGAATATACATCGATATTCTGTGCTCCACTGTCAGTGAGACCGGTCGCCATACCAAGATTTAGCCTTGGGGGAGTTTTACTGTACACTGATTTGAAGTGTTCAGCAAATGCACTGGCTATATCAGCTCCTCGAATATGTTTCTCCCCATGCGTCATATTCTCAACAAAGCCACCGTCTTTGCGCAGTGTTTTAATATAATTCCAAAACATCTCGGGATCACCCACGATATTACCTCCAATGGAGTCCATATGTGTTCGAAAGGCCACACGAACACTACGCCTGACCATCGATCGGTATTGCCTGAACTGTTCGTACTCATCTCGAGAGCCGGTGACCTTCCATTTCCTATGATGAGCCTGTTTGATTCTTATATTCACAATAATTTCCCGGGTGAACCATCTCGGATATCTACGTCCACCATTATTTGGAATCCTTCTGGGAAAGCAATTATCAAAAACATCATATACACAATTATAGAAAAAGTCAACTGCCTCATTCACATCAGTGAAGCCCTGGAGTTCACTCCAGTTCATCTGGCTCATGGAACGATACAGTCTATCAACATCTCCCTGCGCAAAATTCCACCCAAAGAAAGAATTTCCTTCGTGACCCGGTACTGCTGAAGATTTGGTTGCGTTGCTGGTATGGTGTAAAGTAAATTCCAACGCGGGATGGTACCTGTCCTCACGCACAAGGGGATAGAGACCACGCGCAACATCCAGTTTGATATTACACAAAATGAGGTCTAGTATTCTCGATTCAGAATTGGAAACAGAGTTGTACTGAGTGAGTCCAAACACCTCGCACACGAATTTGAGATCTTGTTCTACAGCGTGTGCTGAGCGCGCGGAAAACATGTTAAAGTCACCCACCACAACTATGCTTCTTCTTCCGATCGTATCAGAGTCACTATGCATCCGGTCAAAAAAATGTTTGTACACTTCGTAGGTGGAGCCTGGCGGGAAGTACACAACGCAAACACATATTATGTGATTACAATGAACTATCCTCACCCAGAGATCCTCGTGGTCAGACTCTAGTTCAGGAATGCGTTCGGCCTGCAACACATCCCCCTTCCGAAGGGCTAAGAGACAACCTCCTCCCTGCCTGAGGCCGGCTCCATTGTCTCTGTCCCTTCGAAATACCAAGAATGATTCCATGTCGAAAATCTCGGAGGACAACACATTGATATTTAACCACGTCTCAGTCAGTGTAATGACGTCAGCACTTATAATTGAGACGTTGTTGTAGAATGTTGAGGACTTGGATTTCAATCCTCTAACATTTTGATAATAAAATGCCAATTCAGTGTTGGGTTTGCGGAGTCAGCTGGATGTTCTTGGCAACCGTGGCACAATACGATTGACCTCCCACTCTCTGATGAAGGAGTGACGAGGCCAATTTCCCGCCACGATTACTTCCTTCACAGCCGACTCCGGAATACCCATTTTGAAGGATGCATAGTTACCCTTAGACCCAATTTTGTGTACTGTGAATGAAGCAGTAGCACACAGTGACGATAAATAATTGGACACGTCGTCGCACGAGGTGTCCGAATGCAAGGGATAGATGTGGTAGTACTTGAGATTACCACCTCCCTCACCACTGTCCCTACGAGCACCCCGGATAGCGACGCGTCTTTTACCGGAGACAGTTCTCCACGGTTCTGAAACGTCAGACGAAGGTGCCACAGCCAGGCCAGATGTAGGTGGCGCAGCCGAGTCGGATGCATATGCTGCAGCCGGGCCAGGTTGGCCCACTGCGTCCGGGCTAGATGAGGATGGCGTAGCCGGGACAGATGAAGGTGGTGCGGCTGGGACAGGCGAAGCTGGGACAGGCGAAGGTGCTGCCGCCGGGATAGATGAAGACATCGCAGCTGGGACAGATGAAGGTGCCGCTGCAGATGAGCGGTCCGCTCCGCCTTTGGGTCTAGCACCGGTACATGCACCCCGCATTGCACCCGCCGTCAGAGATCTCGTCACCATCCCTTTCGGTTGATCTACCGCTGCAGCAGTCGAGTACAGCATCGGGGCGGGAACCGGTTCCGCTGCAGCAGCTTCGACAGTAAGATCAGGGGCAATGGCAGACTTCACAGGAGGCACTGCGCATGCCGGCGATGTAGTCACGGCTGTAGGCGATGCAGAGATGGAGGAAGCAGGCGATGCAGGTCGCGAAACTGGACTCGATACATCCCTCTTGGCTAAGGACGAGTCATCAGATTGTTTTCCACACTCACATCCTCCCAATCTTCCCACCAATGCAGCCACTGTAGAATTTAGCTGGTCCATTTTAAGATGGATGGACCTAATTTCCCACAAAAGATCACCATGATCACACATTTTAAAAAGATTACAAATTAATGAAATAATTAATGAATGGAAAATAAAACGGAATTGATAACAATTGTCCGACCCGATGTCGTCAAGCACCTACTTTATAACAAAATAGTTCAATTTTGATTTGAAATTAGTTCGAAACAGTTCAAACAAATTTCTAAAAAACACTTTTGACAGTTGTCAAAATGTTCACTTAAACAAATTTTTAAATGATTAAAACATAAAAAATGGTTTAGTTTAACACTGCAATTTTATGAAATATCATAAAAACACAATTTTTTTATTAGATGCACAACTTTTCACTAAATTTAACTTAGTAAATTCACAAAAAACACAAACATTCTCAACAGCTACACATACAGGTCATCACCGTGCGATTGACGTCACCCCGATATAGCGGAGGATGGATATACGCCGCTAGACTGGAGGAGAGCAGTTATTATGCCCGTGTACAAAGGATACAGACATAGAACTAAGACATATTACAAAGTTTACAAAATTATAGAAACATTTAAGAATATCAAAACACTGATATAGAAACTAAAACATATTACAAAGATAACAAAATTACTAAATCATTTAGGAAATATCATTACACAAATTTAAAAACTAAAACATCTTACAATTTTTTTGTTATATTAGTTAGTTTATAATATTCTTCCGATGATGAAAGTGTATATCCTTCAAAACAAGTCGAGAAAAATAAACTCAAAAGTAGAAAAAACAGTAAAAACTTTGGAAAGAAGTTATTACTTGGTGATTTGACATATTTAAAATCAGAATTAAACACTTTTATAACGTTGTATAAAACCACGTTATTTTGAGTCAGGAGCGCCAACCGGTTTCATTCTGTAACGAGCTTCGTCAGGGCTGTACACAAACTGGTGGTGTTTTAATTCATAAAAAAATTCGTCATTATAGAATTCTACAGCATTTAGTTTATATAAAAAGTAAAAGAAGAAGAAGACTTTGATTTAGCGTGTCTTAAGAATTTTTCAGTATGTAGCAAACTAAATTGAAATATTCAGGAAATTAATATACGAGATTATTAGTTAAAGCGGAAAGAATTGATATATTGTTTAGTGCTACAAAAAATGTACAGCCTGTGTTCTGCTAGTTGGTACTCATGGTCTTACAACTGTTACATTGTCCAAAAAAAGTGCCAAGAAACTACGAGTGACCCAAAGAGCCATGGAAAGAGCCATGTTAGGAATAAGCCTAAGAGACAGAGTCAGAAACGATACGGTGAGAGAAAAAAGAAAGGTCACTGACATCATCCACCCGGTGGCGACTCTAAAATGGCAATGGGCGGGTCACGTAGCCAGAAGCTCAGACGAAAAATGGACAAGAATACTGCTGACTTGGAGACCGTGGACGGCGAAGAGAAGTGCAGGGCGACCGCAACTACGGTGGAAGGATGATCTAAACGGACACGTTGGAATAACCTGGATGCAGTCTGCAAAGGACAATGAATGACACGGAAGCAAATGAAGGAGGCCTTTGTCCAGGAGTGGACGGGAATAGGCTGAGGAAGAAGAAGAAGAAGAAAAAGAAGAAGAAAAATAATGATTAGCCTATTTTTGGTCGGTTTGTAACAGTTTTTTTAATAAATTATTTAATACACTTTTTCATAACACTTACGTCTATAGTAATATTTCTTTCGCATGACAGATATTCGGGGAAAATATATGTTTAAGCTCGTTTTTTGTTGGAATAAACACGTTAATATTGTTATTATGTCTGTTTCCAACGGCAAATGGGTTTATAACGTGATTCTCAGTTGTGATGTCATTGAATGAACGTTTAGCCTCTAATCTCTTTTAAATTACTTGTACTCAGTTTAATTAAAACTTCATCGATTAGAAGTGAAGTTTTCCTAGTTTCCTTCAGCACGGATCCACTGTTTTATCTCAATATCCAATAGCAGTTTAATTATAACGCTTCCAATCATTTTTACCATCTATGTGACTTTCACAACATTCTCACAACATTCATGTTGGATACAAAGTGTAAAATGAAGTATAATTTTGATATGACGTTATTTATATTTTTTTCCAGACTGCATATAATAATAATAAATAATAAATTTAATGGTATCAGGTTGTCTCAAAGATATAATATAGAAAGTATATGAGAACTGACAGTAAGGTCAGAATATATAAAACCTGCGTAAGGCCTATACTGACATATAGCATTGAGACCAGAGCGGATACCACAAGAACGAAGGCTAAAGTACGGGTGGCAGAGATGAGGACGCTGAGGATGATAGCAGGAAAGACTATTATTCACGATAGGGTGAGGAATACGGCCATCCGCGAGATCTGCAAGGTGGAGGATGTCGTTAGATGGGGCAGACAACGCAGAAGATACTGGAATGCCCACACGCAGAGGATGGATCCCACCAGAATCCCACACGCCGTGGCGCCTCAGATTCCTGACGGCTGCCGTCCCCCCGAAGACCGCCGAAGAGATGGAGAGATAGCTCAGAGTCAACCTCCCAAGAGAGGCCAGCCTGATTTCAGGAACAGACCAAAGGTCTATAAGGAGAAGAAGAAGAAGAAGAATAATAAATTGAATAATTTATAGAGCGCCATTTTTATGAATTACTCATCTCAAAGGCGCTGTAGAAGTTGCTCCGTTTTATCAACTAGATAAAAATAATAAAAATGATAATAATGATAACAATAATAATAAACATATTTAGTATGAGGGCTGCACCTGACGTAGTCGAAGATTGTTTGAGGCTGAATGGCCGGCTACCGCGAAGGCTCGGTCGCCAAAGTTTGTGCTTGGACAGCGTTTCGGCACAGTCAATCTACCGATCGCAGAAGACTTAGCTGATCACAATGTAGACTGTCTGTAGCATTCATGTTCTCGTTGATGCAGAGTTCAGAAATATAAGCTGGTGCCATTCCATGCAACGCCTTATAGACCGTCCAGCAGAGCTTGTATTGTATCCCTTCTGGACATTTCAGCCAGTGGAACTCCTTAAGATACTGTGTTATGTAACAACTCTTTGGCACACCCCTTATCAGTCTTGCATACTCGTACAAAAACTAACTATTTAACTAGCTAACCATCAGGCCGTCTCTCCGAAGGGGTAGGCAGAAAGAATGGACTGCCACAATTTTATTTTTTAACATATTTCTCTTGATTCCTCAACATTCATACATCGTGTCATGCACGCGCGTCGATTTCTCTGAATCCTCACGTGGCCGACATTCAATATTTAAATAATAATTAAATAAAACATGTTTAATTACTTCCACTATACGTAGCTATTTGTCCTATATGTTATTCTTCTTCTTCTTCCTTGTTGTAGACCTATGTGGTCTGTTCTCCAGAGTGCTCCTTCTGTGAGGTACACTCCCATCTGTCCTTCCATCTTTTTGGAGGTCTTCCACGAGGACGACTACCATGAGGCTGATTATGTAGTGCAATATAAGGTAGTCTGATGGTGTCCATTCTTTGAACATGACCGTACCAGTCCCTTTTTCACTGTCTACTATATAATATCCTCAACTTCACATATCTCTCTAATTCTGGAGTTCCTCACGCGATATTTTAGTGTCTTTAGTGTCCTGCTATCGTCCTCAGTGTCTTCATCTCGGAAGTCCTCATGACTTATTTGATATTTAGTGTATTTGCCCTTGCTTCGACGCCATATGTTCATTCTCATCTTACTCTTAATGGCCATGTCTTTGTTTTTCCATAATGTGGATTTTAGAGCGCCAGAGATTGCAGCTGTCTTATTTACATAGGCTTGTATTCCTTCCCGCAGATCAGCTCCTCCCGCCAGATCTATGCCTAGATACTTGAAGGTCCTGACCTGTTCAATGGGTTGATTTTCTATAACCAGGTTACATGTTTTGGGTATGGAAAAGGTCATATAAGTTGATTCATGAAAATCCAAAAACAGTTAATTATTTTTAAGGATTAATTGTATCTCAATGGAGACGAAGATGTTAATTGTTTTTTTTTTTTTTTAAACAGAATATGGTGGTCGAGGCTTTTACAGGACTTATGACCTGATTGGTTAGGTTAAGCGGTCACTTTATGTTAACAACATTCCCCATTCCGCCTTTCTTACGACTACCACGTCTGACAAATGTTTGAAAGATGTATATATCACATTTTTTTAGTTCAATTAACACTAGCGCCATCTATTAATATGAGGTGTAAGCATTAAGCATAAATCTTTATTAATGCAATGTAAAAGGCTATGCAATTATCACACATTGTATGACAATGTTTGATAATTACTTTTGGTCCAAAGTTGTCACAAAATCTCGCAAATTTGAATATAAAATTTAATTGAGACAATGAATTTGATTCGGTCTGTAAATATTACATAGTTTAAACATTTGAAAGCCGCGAATAACCCTACTAGTTCCTACTTTGATCGAGTTAAGAAACTCCTAGTTCTTGTTGAAGTCTAGTTACCGAGTAATGAATTCCAAGGAAGCTTCTACCTTAATTACATTGTTCACAATTAGAAGTGTTATAGACATTTCCCAGACACTCATAAAATCAAATCAAATCAGTTTACATTATCTTTCTTTTCTATCTTTAGTTCCGTTTATATTATGCCAACAGACATTAAAAACAATATCAATGTTTAAGGCAATGGTCTATTGAGTACAGGTAAAATATAATATAATACATAATGAGAGATGGTTCAATATTAAAAAGACAAGATACTCGATAATTACGTTAGAGTTCCAACAATGTTTCCTACAGATGTAAGAGGAATAGTCATTAGAACTGAACCTCTGTAAGCCAGAAGATACAAGTCCAAGTCCAAGTCCAACTCCATTTGGCTTGCGCTGAGTCATATGTCATGAGAATCAATCTTTTATATAAAAATCAATTTGTTTTTTGAATGTATACAAATACTTGTAGACAAATACTGGATTTTACCCATTGCGGGTTAATCATTTTTAAAGATTAATTGTATTTCAATAGTTTTGTAAACGCACTGTCATTAATACTATTGCAAACGATCTCCCTGTCGTGAACGGACTCTACCAAAAAAAGACCGTGAAATAGAGCCACGGATAGATACCATACTCTCTCATATAGAGAAATATCAGATTTTTTTCTGAACCCTCTCCAGCATAACGGAATATCTAACCTCGTGAGGACTTAACATCACAGGACTACTTTCGAGTCATATCTTACTTTTCAACAAATCTGAAAATTACTAACCAACTCAATCACCCTTTTATATTTTGACATTTCCCTAGCCTACTCAAGATTCAAACAACGTATCAAGCACATGAGACGATGTTACTGTCGGCTCCTTAAATTCAGTCATTTTAAATTGAATTAAACTGGTCATGTCACGTTTTCCTCAAATACCTTTGACTTATTTATTCAAAGATAGTCTGGGAAACCATCTCTGTGAATTTTATTTTCAATATTATTGCAAACATTTTTTTTATACATTTATTTTTATTTTTCAGTTAAAATTAATCATCCGAACACTTATATTACACACCATGACAAAAACATTTATCAGAACCGAAAATAAAATTATCGATCATTATCTCTCAAAGACATTATTAACGTAAGCTAATATTTATTAAGATACAGACGAAATAGCTATACGCAGAGGAGTTCGAGAAGGTTGCATTTTGACACCTCCATTGTTTAACTTGTATTTCAATCAAGTCGTCCAATGTATTGAAAACTCCAGCCTGGGAGTGAAGATTAATGGGGTTATTATTAATAACATCAGGTATGCTGATGACACAGTTATTTTTTACTGATAATATACCCGATCTTCAAGAACTCCTTAATAAAATTGAAATAGCAGGAGAGGATCTGAGCTTGAAAATCAACGTTAAGAAGATCAAATGGGCATTGAACTACCCAAATCCTTGGTCCCGTAGGGGACCACTGGGCGTCTAAAGGTTTAAACGGGGTCTACCGACCCTTGTGGAAGAAAGTGAAGTATGGAACCGGCAAAAGAAGTATAAATGTAGTAGAAATAAGATCTCTTAAACGAATGTGTAATCAGAATGATAGTGTCAAATGTAAATATTAGAAGTGAATGCAGTGTAATGAAAGTGTTATGAATAAAATAATGAAAGGATAATTATGATATTGTAGTTTGGACATATGGAAAGAATACATGAATAACGAATGGTAAAGAAATTATCAAAGAATGATTTAATGTTATGTTCTGTTCTACTATATGGCTACGAAAACTGGACTGAAAGTGAATGTAATGAACCGGTTGGAAGCGTTTGAGATGTAGATATACCGCAGAATGCTCCGTATACCGTGAAACGATAGGGTCAGTAATGCAGACGTACTACAGAGAGCTGTTACTGGGTGTGAAAATTAGAAAGGTCTCATATTTGGGTCATGTGCTAAAGGGAGAAAAATACCACCTCCTTCGACTGATATTAATGGGTAAAGTGGAGGGACGTCGGGGAGTTGGTAGAAGGCAGCTGTCCTGGCTGCGGAACATCAAAGAGTGGATAGGAATAACAAGAGTTCAGAAGCTGTGTCTAGTGGGGCAGGACAGAGATGCCTTTGCTGCAGTGATCGCCAATGTTATGGGGACCTGACACGGCACCGAAAGAAGAAGAAAGAAATTGTATGCTAACGTTATTTTTTACCTATAATAACCGAGCCTAATGTATTCTTAAACCGATGACGTTTATGAAAATAAAATATTTTAAATATGTGACTCTGAATACACTTTTCTCAAATAAGTTACGAAGAAAATGTTAAATAAATACATATTTTATGAGGAAGCTTTTAAAGAAAATTCGAGCAGTTGTTTGTGTGTACAATATCAAGTTTATACCTGCGTAAAGTTTAAATTAAAATTCTGTACCCTTTATATTTTACGAAAAATTCCTCCTTCAATATCATTTTAATTTAGTACTTCAGTTGTTTTCTCCTTTGAAACGATAGATCCTACACGCTGAGACGTACCTTCGGAGCGGAGTAAGAATTTTGTTACTTCCACTTATTCCAGAGCTTATCTGCGAAGCTCCTTATTAAAAGTTTCAGGCGGTGCTTAACCTGGGTACAGTGTGTTTAAGGGGTGCTGCTAGGTTTCTTATAAACATTTTTGTTTGTTGAAGATGAAAATACATCGCCGCTGTAAACATCGAGATTAAACATGTTCAGAATTTGGTAAAATTACTTGAAACATTTCATCAGCATTCTAGAAGAAGCGAATTAAAATTATTTTATAGATAATTAAATTTCAAAAGTGACGGAATATTATATTTTTTGTTTGACCTATTCCTAAAAAATACTGTCGTTCCTTATTTGTTTATACTGAAAATCGTATTCAAAGCAATTGTGTAACTAACTAACTAACTTACCAACACGCTGTCTCCTCGAAGGGGTAGACAGAAAGAATGGACTACCACACTTTTCTTTCCTTACATATTTCTCTCGGTTCCTCAACATTCATACATCGTGTCATGCACACGCGTCGATTTCTCTGACTCCTCACATGGCCGACATTCAATATTAGATTTATTTGATCGTGACGCGTTTTCCTCGGTCTTTCTCTATTTCTGGTTCCATTTACATCGTTAACATATGATTTTTTTTACCATTTTTTCTTCATTCATTCTTTCCATGTGTCCAAACCATCTCAATTCCATTCATTATTTTGTTCATAACACCATCATTCTCACCGCATTCACGTCTTATGTTTTTATTCGGCACTCTTATACGCAGAGAATCCAAATATTCGTCTAAGAGATCTGTTTTTATAATCTCATAAGCAATTGTGTAATTTTTCCATATACGAGATATGTATTATTTCAAATAAGTTTACACTTATATTATGTAAAAAAATTGCATTTATATATAATATTTTCAGATATGTTCTTTTTCAATTTTTCAATCCTAAAGACAATCCAAAACCTATAAAACTCTGCTGGTTCTTAGGATACTACTTGCGCCTTTAATATATGATAGTATTTCGTTTCTTTCTATATTAAAATAAATAATTATATTTAATAAGTATGTTATATAGACTTTCATTACCTACATATATAATGGTGTACACTTGTATTGTGTAAAAGAAGTGTACACTTATATAACATTGAAGAAGTGTACACTTACAAAATGTAATAGAAGTTGTAACACACGTAGTTTAATATAATGATTGTGTTGCAGGTGCGAACGCGGTTTTATTACATAAATAAGGTGTACACTTGTATTGTGTAAAAGAAGTGTACACTTATATTAGATTAAAGAAGTGTACACTTATATAACATTGAAGAAGTGTACACTTATAAAATGTAATAGAAGTTGTAACACACGTAGTTTAATATAATGATTGTGTTGCAGGTGCGAACGCGGTTTTATTACATAAATAAGGTGTACACTTGTATTGTGTAAAAGAAGTGTACACTTATATTAGATTAAAGAAGTGTACACTTATATAAGATTGAAGAAGTGTACACTTATAAAATGTAATAGAAGTTGTAACACACGTAGTTAAATATAATGATTGTGTTGCAGGTGCGAACGCGGTTTTATTACATAAATAAGGTGTACACTTGTATTGTGTAAAAGAAATGTACACTTATTTTAAATTAAAGAAGTGTACACTTACATAATGTAATAGAAGTTGTAAGACACGTAGTTTAATATAATGATTGTGTTGCAGGTGCGAACGCGGTTAGCTGGGACCCTTTCCAGCAGCCGTACTTCGACAACTCCACCAAGCGGGAGGTGACTGCGGCAGTAGGGCAAACGGCATACCTGCACTGCCGCGTGAGGAACCTGGCCGATAGGGCGGTAAGTCAAACTCTTCATTAGTAAAGTCCCTACTCTTAAATTTCTTATTCTTCTAAAAGTGTCATGTAAGGCCCCCCGACGGTACTCGGTCGGCTATTACTTTGGGGCAGGCCTCTCTGTCCTGTACTAGCCGAAATATATCCCCCACCCTTCGAATTCCAGTCCACCCTTTGATGTTTTCTAGCCAGGACATCTAGAGTCTTACCACACCGCACCTACTCTCAAACTTCCCTTTCATGATGAAGTGCAGCAGACCGTATTTCTCGTAATTAAATAATGTTTCTACATAAACAAGAGACCATAAGTACCAATTGTGATGTACGAATCGTCCAGTTCCACGAACCAAGGTGACTGAGGTGGCTCTAAAGGTTGGCGGGCCGCAGAAGCTGTGGGCTGGCATAATTTGTCAGAGAACCGACACCCGATGAGGAAAATGGGTTCTAAAGATTGTTTAGATACAAGGAAAGAATAACCGGAAAAAAGATTTTAAAAAGTAGTCCATTGTTTTGCCCGAAACACTATGATACCTTAACATTTTAAACTGTTAAATTAAATAACTTTGTTTTATGTATCAAAATTTTATTTTATTTTACGCGGCAGCAGTTTCGTCAACCTATGTTGACATCATCAAGTGTTACAATAAAACTCGTATAACATATGTCAATTTTTTGTAATTTTTTTAACCTTGATGGGTATTTATTCCTATGTCAATTTGATAATAAAATTGTGATACATAAAACAAAGTTATTTGATTTAACAGTTTTAGATAATAAAAAAAAAGTTTATGTTAACGATGTAAATTGAACAATAATTAGAAGAGGACCGAGAAAAACGTAGCATAATCAAATAAATCAAATATTGAATGTCGTCCACTTGAGAAGTTGGAGAAATCGACGTTTGTGCATGACACAATGTATGAATATTAAAGAAGCAATAGAAGTATGTCAAGAAAGAATAGTTTGGCGGTCCATTCTTTCTGTCTACCCATTCGGGAAGACGGCATGATGGTTAATTAGTTAGTTTGTTAGTTTTTTTATTCTACTTGTCCAAACGATCCTTTCATTATTTTGTTTACAACACTTTCATTCGCATCGCATTCACTCCTTGTACGAGTATTTGCAATTTACACCCTATCATATACAGATTTACCATAAGAAAAGATCTCATTTCTACTGCATTTATTCAAATTCCATCCTTCTTTTGCCAGTTCCGTGCTTCACTTCCACACAGGGTCGATACCAGAACATCTTTATGCACTGTCATTTTAGCTTTATGGATAGGCTTTTGTTTGCGATGACAACTTTAAGTGCACCATTCGCTTTGTTGCCCGCCCCAACTAAAACTCTATGTTAAATATTATGTATGAATGAAAACAACTATTGCCTGGAAAATTTAATTATAATTTATGGGAATGATTATTGCGTTTTTTCAATCATTATTTAATAAGATAATCGGGTAGGAAATATGTATTTCCTAAAAATAATAATAAAACATCTGGAAATCAGACATTTTCATAATTATTAATTTAATAATAATAAGATAATCTAATGATGCTTCTAAAATATCTTGTTTTGGGATAATTGAAGAATAATTAACATACGGTTTGGACACGAAGAAAAATTTAATAAAGAGATGATGAAAAAAGAAGGTTAAAAGTAGAATAAAAGCAGTTAAAATGATATCTCTTAGGCGAATGTGCGATACTCTGTGAATGATAGAGTTTCGAATAAAAATATAAAAAGAGAATGCGGTGCGAATGATGCTATTATGGACAAAATAATGAAAGGATCATTAAGATGGTTTGGACACATGGAAAGAATGAGTGAATATAGAATGGAAAAAAAAGTTTATTTTAGCGATCTAAATGGAACTAGAAATAGAGAAAGACCGAAGAAAACGTGACACGATCAAATAACTCAAATATTGAATGTCAACCACTTGAAGAGTCAGAGAAATCGACGCGACTGCATGACACGATAAATGAATGTTGAGGAAGAGAGAGAAATATGTCAGAAAAGAAAAGTGTGGCAGTCCATTTTTTCTGCCTACCGTTTCGGGGAGATAGCGTGATGGTAAGGTCGTTAGTTAGTTAGTTTAGATAATGATAAAGGAAGTATATGTTAACGGAACAATATAACACTATTGTGTACCGCCATCTTATTTTTTTTTTTGATAGGCTTTTGTTTGCGATGACAACTTAAGTGCACCATTATACAATTGCATTTTGGTATAAAGTAAAATGGTGATACGGCACATTGATTTATCAAGAATTCTCTTGAGCCTGCAATTCTACTGCATTCTACGATTTTCACTGTTCCTGCTACTCCTCCACCCACTCCTCTACGGTCGACATTAGTAAGAGAGTAATAACTTACATCTGTTACGATCCTATTCCATGAGATATCTTTCCTATAACGAGTTCGGTCTTCAGCATTATGCTATTGTAGAGATAGATGTATTTTGAATGTACGTGTTCTATCAAAACACATGGCTAAGGCTGAAAATTATCTTATTTTTTTGTGCATGTATACTTATACTTGTATACGAATACTGGATTTCACCCACCGTGGGTTATTAATTCATGATTTAATTGTACAATTAAAACATGAATAACCCACGGTGGGTGAAATCCATTCACAAAAAGTATTTGTAATCATTCTGGTCAATTCTTTGGCATATAGATAGGAGTGATATCTCCAGGCGGCTTCTAAACAATGCGCTAATGGCGATAGCCTTCACATTGTGTTAATAAAGTAGTTTGCTAAATGCTAAAAATTAATCTCCGTAGATGGCGTTAGTGTGTGGATTATATAGATTAATCTTAAAAGATTAACATATTTAATCAAAATCTTCATAGATGGCACATTGAAACTGACATGTGAAATGAGGCATAGATTTGTAACATATATACAACTTCCAAAAATTTGTCTTACATGGTCATAAAGAAAAAGTTGGAATGGGGAATGTTTTAATTACATAAAGCGTGCGCTTAACCCAGCCACACAGGTCATAAGTCCTGTAAACACCTTGATCAACCATATTCAGTTTCCAATTTGCATCTTCGTCTCTATTCAGATACAATTAAATCATGAAAATTATCTATTTATAATGATTTGAAACTCTTAATAAATAAACTTTGTTTTTTTGTATTACAATAGTATTTTATTTCACGCGACAGCTGTTTCATCAACCTATGTTGATATCATCAGTTGTTACAATAATATATCAAATGTCAAATTTTCGTGATTTTTCGAATCTTTATGTGTATTTGTTCCTATGTCAATTTGAACAATTTCTTTGATATAATTTTACTGTTTTATTATTATTATTATTATTATATTTTTCACATTTAAAATTTTCTCCTATGAATAGTAACTAACCGTTATTTTAATTAAAATATTTACGTACCTAACTCAATTTCAGCAAGAACTTATTCAAATTGACATAGGAGCATATGAATTCGAAAAATCACGAAAATTTGACATTTAATATTATTGTAACACGTGATGATGTTAACATAGGTTGATGAAACAGCTGTCGCGTAAAATAAAATACAATTCTGATTCTAAAAACAAAGTTTATTCATTAAGAGTTTAAAATATTAAGGTAGCATAGTGTTTCGGCCAAAACAATGAACTATTTAATAATGGTTTGCTTTTTATGGATAAAAACAATGTTGCACACATAATTAGTATTGATTAAAATGTTAGTTTTATCGACGTTTTTTGTATATTTTATGGAAACATCAAAAACAAGGGGGCATAGATTGTTTTATCTCCCACGATGCAGAACCAACCTGCCAATGGTTATGCCGGTAGGTAGAGCATTATCTTTGCTTAATCGTATCACCTCGGAGTTTGACATATTTTGTGATAGTTTGGCTCATCTGAGGGAAGTACTACTAAGACTACATAAGAAAAAAAAATCTGTAATGCTTTAGATATGTTTAAAAATAAATAAATGAAATGAAATAAATAAATAAATGAAATATCTCGGATTTGCTTTTGCATTATCAAATTGCAAAAAAACGCGTTATTCTCATAAAATATAACAAAACTACGATATAACAAAAGATTTCATCGATTAGAATATTTTATTTGGAATTTTGCATCGTTGTAGAAAATTTTACGATTTTTATCTTGATACGTTTAAAAAGTACGAAAATGGTTTTTAAAATTAGAATTAAACACTTTTAAAATATTGTATAAAACCACTTTATTAATTTGTTGAACGTTTTATACATCTTCTTCTTCTTCTTCTTCTTCGATGGCCCTACAGCCCATATCGAGCCTTAGCCTCCAGTATTCTTCGCCTCCAACTCCTCCTGTCCTCCGCTTCGACCCTCCAATCTGACACTCTTAACAATCTTGTTCCATCTCTCCGAACTTCATCCTCCCATCGCAGCCTTGGTCGTCCAATTGGTCTTCTACCACCTGGGTGCCACTCCAGCAATCTTTTTGGAGTTCGCGATGACGGCATCCTCTGCACGTGACCGGCCCATCTCAGTCTATTCAGTCTGACCTGTGTGGAGAGACTGGGAGCTTTGTAAATATGGTACAGCTCGTCATTATGCCGCACTCTCCAGCCTTCACCGTCATTCACAGGCCCCAGAAGACGTTTTAAAAGTGTTTAATTCTAATTTGATGATGAAGTCATTACTGCAAATAGAAATATATCCACAGAAGCAAAGATGGTAGTACACAATGGAGTTCTAGTGCCAACCCTCATGTATGGAAGTGGAGCTGGCAAAAGAAGGATGAAAGCAGGATAAACGCCGTAGAAATGAGATCACTAAGAAGAATGTGCGGGAAAACGTTGTATGATAGAATACCGAACGATGAAATAAGAAAGAAATGTAAGACAGATGACCGCATCATGAATAAAATTAAAAAAAGGATCCCTGAGATGGTTCGGACATATGGAACGAATGGATGAGAGTAGAATGGTTAAAAAGTTGTACACAAGCAGCGTGAGTAGGAAAAGAAGCCGAGGACGACCGAGGAAAACATGGCATGACCAAATTAACCAATTACTAAAAGGCGGCCACATTCGAAGTCGGAATAATCGACGTGCGTGCATGGTGCGATGTATGAATGTGGAGGAAGCCCGAGAGGTATGCCAGGACAGTGTGGCGATCCATCCTCTCTGCCTACCCCTCCGGGGAAATGGCGTGATGGTTAGTTAGTTAGTTAGTTAGTTCAAACCACCAAGTAATAGCTTCTTTCCAAAGTTTAAGGTTTTTAAACTTTATGTGTGAAATATTTTCAAAAGATATAAATAAACTCTTCAAGTATTTTTTATATATATGAATGTATTAATACGAATGAAAACGTCTGTTTCTAGAAGGTTTTTTTTATCTTTATCTATAAACTTAATGAGTTGACACTGTAGAATTCCATAATGACGATTTTTTTATGAATTTAAACAGTATTTTTTCTACTTTTTGAGTTCTCGACATGTTTCGAAGGCTTACACCTTAATCATCGGGAGAACGATATAAACTAACCAAAATTATTACAAGCTGAGTGGAAGGACCTAGATTTATATATAACCTGTGTTAGTTAACTTGGCTAGTACTAGGATCAGAACTCCATTGTTAATGGCCGTTTTTGCTTTCATTGATAAATTCTTGTTTCCAATTGCTGTTTTTAAAGCTCCATTCACTTTGTTCTTTTGTTCTTAGAAGAAAAAATAATAAATATCAAAAGACTGCCCAATTCTATTTGAAGTTAAGTAATTCCTTTGAATTCTTCCCAAATAAGTTATGAAAAGTTAATCAAAAGCATCTTATCATCCCTAAAAATTATTCAATTCATATACAACATTTCTAAACTTACTTTTCTCTTGGTAAAGGTGCTTACTTAAATAATTCTATGTTTTTTATATATATTTTAAGTGCTTCGGGAGTGAAGCTTTACACAAAATGGCACTTAAGAAAAAATCCAAGCTTTTCATCAATATTATTTTTATGACTGAATAAACTTTACCTTTACACTAACTTTTCTTCGCGAAATCTCTCTATCCAGCGTTGACTACCTTCAAACCAAATTAACTCTCCTCCAACTATCTACCTAGTGCCTAGCTTTTAAATCCTCTAGGTACCTACTTGAGATAATTTTAGACAGACTATATTTTGGGAATTTTATACGTGACCGTCTTGTTTAAAATTTACATAAGTCTTATAGTAAACTAATTATAAACTTATCGCTGTTAAAATTTAAAACACTGTCATAATATCGCAATTTATTTTTATTCACTGAGAGTGTCGCGACAGCTGTTTCGCCAACCGATGTTGGCATCATCAGGTGTTACAATAAACTAAAGTTACAAATGAAAAGACTTACTTTTTATAGGACAAAAAACTCATTAGTGTGGTTAGTCATAGTAGAAATTAAGTGTTTTAAATTTTAATAGTATTAATGTTGAAGTATCATAGTGTTTCGGCCAAAACAATGGACTATTTAATTATAAACTGCTTAATTAAAAAACTTTGTTTAATGTATCACTGATGATGTCAACGAAACAGCTCTCTCGAAAAATAAAAATACAATTGTGATACATAAAACCAAGTTTTTTTTATTTAACAGTTTATAATGTGAAAGTATCATAGTGTTTCATCCAAAACAATGGACTATTTAAAGTAATTATCTAACTAACAATCAAGCCGTCTCCTCAAGAAGGTAGCTCTAAATAATCAACTGCCACACTGTTGGAATGGACCGCCATACCGTAATGCAATGACATACCTCTCTAGCTTCCTCCACATTCATCCATCGTAACATGCATTGTGGATTTTTCCGACTTCGAATGTGGCTGCCTTTCAGTATTTGATTAATTTGATCAAACCATGCTTTCCTTGGTCTTCCACGACTTATCTTTCCACTCACACTGCTTGTATACAACATTTAAACCATTGTTCTCTCGTCTATTCGTTCCATATGTCCAAACCATCTCAGGGATCCTTTTTTAATTTTACCTATGACGACTTTCGTGACCGAGTGGTATGTGCATTGACTACAACCCCGAAGGTTCCGGGTTCGATTCCCGGCGAGGGCAGTGTGATTATCACACTGTCTTTGGTCTGGTGTAAGATTCACGTGACAATAAAATGGCGATAGATTAGCTACCTATCACATGTCACGAGAATCACTATGATAACTATAATATCCTTTACATCGATTTGGCTCATGCTGTCATGATGTAAAGAGCGATTCAACAAAATATTAATATTCATAATCATCTGCCTTATATTTCTGCCTTATTTCGTCGTTCGGTAGTCTATTATCTATTTCTACGACATTTATATCCTACTTTCATCATTTTTTGGCAGCCCAAGCTTCATTAGCATACATAAGGGTTGGAACTTTTACTTACTTTTACCATGAGCATATGTATTGTATTCGAATTTATTTCACGCGTATAAGCATACATAACTAACTTAAAACTAACCACCACGCCGTCTCCCCGAAAGGGTAGGCAGGAAGAATGGACTGTCACATTTTAACCGATGTGGCATTCCATCCTTCTCTTTTCGCCCCGCGGGAGACGCGGTGTGATGGGTTGCGAACCTCATCGCTACCAATGGGCATCTCCCACGCACACTTCGATCGTCCAACATCCACAAAATAAGTCTAAAACAAATCATATTAAATACAATGATATAAAATAAAATAACAAAATAAAAATAATTTAACACAAAATGTTCTTTTTAGACGGTGCACATATTGTCTATTTAATTTATGTTCCACGTATCCACTGTTTTTTAATTTAGCACATAATGTAATAACACATAATGTTTTTTTCGATGTTGCACATGTTGACATGGACGATCCGGACTTTTTTGTTTATTTAATTTATGTTACACGTATCCACCATTTTTTTTAAATTATCTGTAATAAGGCACTTAACCAGCAAGAACTTTAAAATAATATTGAAGAAATTATTCAAATTGTCATTGGAACAAATGAAAAATTTATTTTTACACCTGTCAAAATTCTTTATAAAAACGATAAAACTTACATAATTTTAACAGCAAAACAGTACAAACGTATTAAGTGTCACAATTAACTATTATAAAGTGCGGCAACAATCAAATTGGCCAAAACAATTCACTTTCACACGAAATATCTCCAAATTTACGGGAGCGCCACATGAACTAAACCAAAATTTCAAAATCAGAACATTATACATAGCATAAATAATATTACACATAAATAATATTTCAACCTTGCATTCCTCTGTAGAATTAATGTATATGCGTGATATCATTTTAAGCTATTTTTAATTATAAAAATATTGTTTAAAGTCACGCTAAAATATCTTTATTGCTTTATTCACAAGTACAACAAAAAATCCTTTAATCGAGTGTCCTTATTAAGGTACTAACACAGTAATGCGATTGCGTGTGGTCAAAAATGGAACTAATCACCGTTTAAGACTAGTTAACATTGGAGTAGAAGGCTAGTTAGACTTCTGTCCATTTCAATGACTTATGTGTGCTATTAGAACATTATCGCCCCCTCAACACGCAATATTTTTCATAATTTAATGAACAAATTAGCCTACAATTCATGCAGCTGTTTGGAATGTATATCACCTTATTATTTTTTTATTATTATTATTATTGTTAAAGAAAATGCCTCCTAACGAACTGGGTTTTTTTATATGAAGTACTCAGATTATGGTTAGACATTATAAATGAATCAATATAAAAAAGTATTAATTGTATCTCAATAGAGACGAAGATGTAATTTTTTTTTTAAACAAAATATGATAGTCGAGGCGTTTACAGGACTTATGACCTGTCATTGGTTGGGTAAAGGGATCACTTTATGTTAACAACATTTCCCATTCCGCCCTTCTAACGACACCACGTCTGACAAATTTTTGGAACTTGTATTTATATGCTACTATTGTTTTAATAACTTCACTGTTTCTAGGTCAATCTACACTAGCGCCATCTATTAAGATAATTTGTAAGCATTAAGCAGAAAATCTTTATTAATGCAATGTGAAAGACTTTACGCAATTATCACACTGCTAGACAACGCCTGGAGTGAAACTCGAATTTTTATGCCTTTAACTTGTACCAGTTTTTTTTATACAATTTGTTTTTTGAATGTGTACAAATACTTGTAGACAAATACTGGACTTTACCCATTGCAGGTTAATGCAATGGGTAAAGTCCAGTATTTGTCTACAAGTATTTGTATACATTCAAAAAACAAATTGTATAAAAAAGTATTGTATTTATAATTGATAATAGGTATTTTAAAATAATATGCGGGAAAACGATATACGAGTATAATAGAATATTGAACGACGAAATATGGAAGAAATATAAGGCAGGTGATTGTATCATAAGAAATTTTTTTTAAATGATTTCTGAGATGGTTTCTACATATGGAACGAATGGTCGAGAGAAGAATTGTTAAATCGTTGTTTACAAGCAGGGTACGTGGAAAAATATGTTGTAGAAGACCAAGGAATGAATGGTGTGACCAAATTAATCAAATACTAAGAGGTGACCACATTCGAAATCGGAAAAATCGACGAGCGTGCATATTACGATTTATGAATTTAGAGGATTCTAGAGAAGTATGTCAGAGCACAGCAGTATATCGGTCTACCCTCTCTGCCATTTAGTTATTTTTTTTTAATATATAAAGTAAAATAAATACTTCGTTTATAAACCACGAATTATACAGGGTGTCCCAGATGTCGACGTCAAGCCGGAAACAGATGATACGGCAAGTCATACTGGTTATGAGAAAAATGAAAAAAAAATCTGATTTTTGTATTTTTGAAATTATAGGCATTTAAAAAATCGAAAAAAATCAACATCCTGTGATGGTCTTTTAACTCCCGTTTCTACAAATCTTTACTTTTTATCAATTTTATTTTTATTATGTAATCCAGAATAATGCTTCTGTAAATTGTTGCCAAGAATTTAAAGCTAACTGCTCCAGCTTGGAAGAAATATTACTTTTTGCCCAACCAAGTATTCAATATTAAAACTACGCCCAATTTTAACTGGCTGTCACGTGAATTCTCCACGAATCTTCTGAATCTTCGCCGGGAATCAAATCCGGGACCTTCGGTATGGCAGTCAAAGCTCTTACCACTCTGCCACGAAGGTCGTCATAATTACGCATTATATACGCAAGTTATATACAAATTCACGTATCGCATGACTGTCATCCCAAATATTGACACGGTGTTCACAAAAATGGACAGTAACGTATTTGGGATTGGTGAAAATAACCCTTAAATCAAAACCCACTGAATAACATCAAAGCTCTATTCATACAAACGAAATATTAATATAACACCAGAGTGGTACTAGACCAGTGTTTCTTTTTCTTCTTCTTCAAGTGCCCTATCGAGTCCTCCCAACGTTGGCGATCACCTCGGCCAACCTGTCCCTGTCCTGCGCCGTTCGGTGCAGCCCCTCTACATTTCGGATACCGGTCCACTCCCTCACGTTTCGCAGCCAGGACATCTGTCTCCTATCGGGCCCTCGGCGTCCCTTAACTTTCCCCTCTAATATCAGTTAGAGAAGGTGGTACTTTTCCCCACGCAGTACATGACCCAGATGTGAAATCTTCCGGACCTTGATAGTTGATAACAGCTCCCTGTCAAATCTAGCTCGCCTCACGACTTCGGTATTGGTAACCAACCATGTATGTCCAGGGAATTCTGAGCATTCAAATTATGTTATCATTGCAGTAAAGTGATTTCATTTTATTAAATGTAGCTCTTGCTGCCTCAATTCTGCATTTTATCTCTACATCTGGGTCAAGAGATTGTGTTAGTAGGCTGCCGAGGTATTTATATTTCTCCACCCTTTCAACGTTACGGCCGCTCAAATGCAATACTGACCCACTGTAGTCAAGTCGTGTTTCTTAACCGTGTTGAAAGAATCGTCCCCTTTATAAAAATAAAATTATCCAACAAAAACGAAATTTAAAATTAAAAAAATATTCTACTTAGGTGTGTATTTAATGCAATGGATTTTCTTCTACAAATAAATAATTATTAGAAGTATAAATAAAACACGAACTCAACTAGGGATATTGAAATAAGGGTCGGGGCAGGCAACAAAGTGAATGGTGCACTTAAAGTTGTCATCGCAAACAAAAACCTATCCAAAAAAGCTAGAATGGCAGTGCACAATGGTGTTCTTCTACCGACCCTTATGTATGGAAGCGAAGCATGGAACTGGCAAAGAAGGATGAAAGTAGAATAAATGCAGTAGAAATGAGATCTCTTAGACGAATGTGTGGATACTCTGTGTATGATAGAGTGTCGAATGAAAATATAAGAAGTGAATGCGGTGCGAATGATGGTGTCATGAACAAAATAATGAATGGATCATTAAGATGGTTTGGACATATGAAAAGAATGAATGAAGAAAGAAAGGTAAAAAAAATATATGCTAATGATGTGAATGGAACCAGAAATAGAGGAAGACCGAGGAAAACGTGGCACGATCAAATCAATCAAATTTTAAATTTCCGTCATGTGAGGAGTCGGAGAAATCGACGTGCGTGCATGACGCGATGTATGAATGTAAAGGAAGTAGATAAGTATGCCATTATTTCTGCCCACCCCTCTGATCTTTCTGATGGTTTGTTAGTTAGTTGGTAATTTAAATACCTTGGCACCATTATCACAAAAACGCTTGACCCGGACATTGAAACAAAATGCAGAATTGAAGTTGCACGAGATGCATTTAATAAAATGAGAACATTATTTTGCAACGATAATCTTAACTTGAAACTCCGACAAAGAATGATTAAATGTTATATGGTCTGTTCTACTATATGGCTGCGAAACTAGGATTCTGAAAGTGAATATAATGAACCGGTTGGAAGCGTTCGAGATGTGGATATACCGCAGAATGATCCATATACCGTGGACCGATGGGATCAGTAATGCAGACGTACTACAGAGAGCCAGAGCCAATAGAGAGCTGTTGTCAAGTGTAATAATTATAAAGGTCTCATATTTAGGTCACGTTCTTTGACTGATATAAATGTGTAAAAAAGACGGACGTCGGGGAGTTGGTAGAAGGCAGCTGTCCTGGCTGCGGAACATCAAAGAGTGGACAAGAATAACAAGAGTTCAGAAGCTGTTCCAACAGGCACAGGACAGAGATGCCTTTGATGCAGTGATCGCCAACGTTGGTTGGACCTGACACGGCACCGAAAGAAGAAAAAAACACACTTTCTATCTTCAGAGTTTAATTTGTATTTGTAAAGTGAGTTAACTGGAATTTCTTCAGTTAATTTTCAACGATGAAAGAGAAAACCTAAACACCCTGTAATGGGCTCTTCGGACATTAATATTCAATTAGTTTGATAATTTACATCTTCTCAAAAAAATTAAGTATTCCTTTTCAAGTTTCATTCCTCAATCTCATATGAAGTGAAATCAACAGACCCGGATTCACAGTTGAAAAATAGATATGAACTGTTGAACAGTTAACCAGACATTATTTGTATTATCATTATTTTTCTTCTACTCAGCTTACTCCATATTAACTGTTTATTGTTAACTGGAGTCACAGTAATAAAATGCAATTCAATATCTCTAAGTGCGTTATGCTATCTTTTACTAGAGCATTGAGAACTGTGTAACATAGATACACAATGAACATCCAGTAACTTACACATGTATCTACGATGAAAGAATCTCGGATTCATCTATTAGTCTCGGATTCGTCTGACTTTTCGTGCGCATATCTAGAGGATTTGTGACATTGCACTGAGAATGTTTGGCTTCATCATTCGGACCGGAAGAGTTTTCAGAGATCCCAATGTGCTCAGAGTCCTATACAACGCGTTGGTTCGGAGCAGACTCAAAGTGGTTCTATGATATGGAGTCCTCACGAGGCGATATATTCCGTTATGCTGAAGAGGGTTCAGAAAAAAGTTCTGGGGTATCTCTACATGAGGGAGTATGGTAGTAATCCGTAGCTCTATCCTATGGCATTTCTTTTAGAAACGCTCGGAACCAATTCTTTACAGCTTCGAAGAGATGGGCATTGGGCATCTCATTACCCATTTCTTTAAATTAATCAGGGGATATTTCGAGAACTCGGCCGTGCTAGAGGGTATTGGTATTTTTGTCACTGATAGATTTCTTCGACAGCGACAGCACAGAGTGTTTTACCTACCGGCCACCAGAACCAATCTGCCTCTGGTGACACCGGTGAGAAGAGATATTATTCTGCTGAACGCGGTCTCCTCGGAGATCGACATCTTTCATATTAGTGAAGGTACGTTCAGGGGACAAATACTCTTGACTTTAGAAAGTATCTTGTCGTCTTAATGTCGAACCATATCTAATGCGTTCCTGGTATTACGTTATATTTTTATAATATTTTACCTGTACTCAATATATGCCTTAAACATTTTGCTGTTTGTAATGTCTTTTGAGTTAAAACTGATTTGATTTGTTTTGATTTGATTTATGACGGTAAGCTGTCCTGGGATGATAACGTCCAGCCATGTCTCCAACTCTTCGGCGGCCTTCTTCGGCCTTCGAGAAATAAAATCAAGAAAGGGTCACTAAGATGGTTTGGACATATGGAACGAATGAATGAGGGAAGATTGGTTAAGAAAATGTATACAATTAGTGTGAATGGAAAAAGAAATCGAGGAAGGCCGAGGAAGACATGGCATGACCAAATTAATCAATTACTGAAAGGTGGCAATGTTCGAAGTAGGAACAATCGATGAGCGTGCTTGTCACGATGTGTGAATGTAGAAGATGTGCTAAAGTTATGTCAGAATAGAATAATGTGGCGATCCGTCTTCTCTGCCTACCCCTCCGGGGAAACCACGTGATGGTTAGTTAGTTAGAATCGTCATAATTTTTGGAGACCTGTACATTTACCTACGTTGCCAACAGCTATTAATACCACAACGTATATCCCTGGTTCGATTGCCGGAGACGGCAGTGTGATTGTCACTATATATTTGGTCTGGATTAGAATTAGTTTTTTTTTAACTAACTAACTAACTAATCATCACGCCATTTCCCTGGAAGGGTAGGCAGAGAGGATGGATCGCCACACTGGCCTGTCCTAGCATACCTCTCGATCTTCCTCTACATCCATACATCGTACCATGCACGCACGTCGATTGTTCCGACTTCGAATGTGGCCGCCTTTTAGTAATTGATTAATTTGGTCATGCCATGTTTTCCTCGGTCGTCCTCGGCTTCTTTTCCCACTCACGCTGCTTGTGTACAACTTTTTAACCATTCTACTCTCATCCATTCGTTCCATTTGTCCGAACCATCTCAGGGATCCTTTTTTAATTTTATCCAAGATGCAGTCATCTGACTTACATTTCTTTCTTATTTCATCGTTCGGTATTCTATCATACAACGTTTACTCGCACATTCTTCTTAGTGATCTCATTTCTACGACGTTTATCCTGCTTTCATCCTTAGTTTTTTTAACTAACTAACCATCACGCCGTCTCCCCGAAAGGGTAGGCAGAAAGAATGGACTGTCACACTTAAACCGATGCGGCACTCCATCCTTCTCTTTCGCGAGACGCGGTGTGATGGGTTGCGAACCTCATCGCCACCAATAGGCATCTCCCGCGCACACTTCGATCTTCCAACATCCACAAAATAAATCTAAAACAAATAATATAAAATACAATGATATAAAATAAAATAACAAATTAAAAATAATTTAATACAAAATGTTATTTTTAGATGGTGCACATTTGTCTATTTAATTTATGTTCCACGAATCCACCGTTTTTTTAAATATAGCACATAATGTAATAACACATAATGTTTTTCCGATGTTGCACATGTTGACATGGACGATCCGGACTTTTGTGTTTATTTAATTTATGCTACACGTATCCACCGTTTTTTAAATTAGCTGTTATATGATTTAATTAATGTTCCACGTATCCACTTTTTTAATTTGGCAGTAATTAGGCACTTAAAACCAACCAACACCAGTTTTTTTTAATTATATTCAGTTTTGCGCCAAATTGAAGAAGAACGGCCCTGCAATTGACTAAATTATCTCTTCATTAATCCACTTGGCATATTAAATTCAATTATCTTTGACGTTTCTTAACATTTTACAGATTAATGATTCTTGACTTGAAAATCAGATGAAACATATTCTATTTGTATCACTATCATTATGTTCGCGTTATCCGCCTACTCATATTTTATGATTAAGATGATTTCAAAGGCTTAATTAAATTTTTTTTAATGTATACAAATTAATGTATACAAATAGTATTCTGTTTCCATATTCTGTTCCCAAAAAAAAAACAAAAAAACGATTTACATCTTCGTCTCTATTGAGATACAATTAATCCTTTAAAATTATTAAATCGCAACGGATAAAATCCAGTATTTGTCTACAAGTATTTGTATACATGAAAAAACAAATTGTATAAAAACTGGTCCAAGTTAAAAAAAGCATAAAAATTGAAGATTGGATCTCCAGGCGTTGTCAAGCAATGTATGATAGTTGCGAAGCCTTTCACATTGCATTAATACATATTTTTCTGCTTAATGCTTACAAATATTCTTAATAGATGGCGCTAGTGTAGATTGACTTAAAAAAATGTGAAGTGTGTCTCGACATAGTAGCATATATACATCTTTCAAAAAATTTTCAGACGTGGTGGTCTAAGTGTGGGTATGGTCTAAGTGTGGGGTGGGAATGGGGTATGTTGTTAACATTAAGTGATCGCTTAACCCAACCAATGATAGGTCATAAGTCCTGTAAATGCCTCGGCCACCATATTCTGTTTAAAAAAAAAAATTAAAACATCTTCGTCTCTATTGAGGTACAATGAATGCTATATTACATACTCGTACATAAGTTTTATATTTATATGGCAGCATTAAAAGGATATTTCACTTACTAACTAACTTACCATCACGTCGTTTCACCTTAGGGGTAGGCAGAGAGGATGGACCGTCAAACTTTCTTTCTTAACTTTTCTGACATAACTCTCGCGCCTTTTCATCATTTACATACCGTGACACGCGCCTTCGTCAGTTTTCCTACTTCGAACATGGCCCCTTTTAAGTATTTGATTTATTTAGTCAAGATGTGTATTCCTTGGCCTTCCTCGACTTCTTTTTGCATTCACACTACTTGTTTATATATTTTTTAACAATTCTTCCCCCATCCATTCGTTTCATATGTCCAAACCATCTTAGTGACCCTCTCTTGATTTTATTTCTTACGCATTCATCCGCTTTACATTCCTTTTTTACTTCACCATTAGGTCTTCTATTATATATAATTCTGCCGTACATCATTCTTACTTATCTAATTTTTTTTGCATTAATCCTTCTTTCATCCTTTTTCCGCCGACTCCAAATTTCACTTCCATACATATCGCATGCTTAATAGTACACTGGCTTAACTCAAAAAAGCAAATTTTGCTCAATCTGACATGAGTCGGTGTTTTAACAAAAACAGTCGAAAAACACGTACGAATGGATAGCGTTAACATTGTGAACGATTATCGTACGTACGAATGGATAGCGTTAACATTGTGAAAAATAGATGGATAGCGTTAACACAAGCATCTGTCTAATGTTAACTCAATTATGACCTAAAACATAATCGGTCAGTTTACTATTAAGCGTGCGATAGGAGTCAGCACTTGAACCCCATTGAATACTGCCGTATTTGCTTCAGTCGATATATTTCTATTTGCAGTGATAAATTGAGTGGATATTAATAATATTGTATACCTGTTAATATTGAATACAGATAAGCAGTGTTAAGAAAAAATGGCTAAGTAACCATCACGCCGTCTCCCCGAAGGGGTAGGCAGAAAGAATGGACTGCCACACTTTAACCGATGCGGCACTCCATCTTCCTCTTTTCGCCCCCGCGAAAGACGCGGTGTGATGGGTTGCGAACTAGAGATGTGCGATCCGCTCACGAGTTGACTTAAAGAGTCGCTCACTTTGGTGAGCGAGTGAGCGATGATTCATAAAAAAAGAGCGGTAGCTGAATGATCCGTTGGGTGAATCATAAATTATTGTCAAAGAGTCGACTCTTTTTAGTGAGCTCTTTAACCGTCGCGTTGCCATGTGGTCAATTGAGTTTCCACTGCCAATTTAAAGTTGATTTTCTTAAAACCTATGGACCCTAATATTATAAAAAAAATTGTAATCCTCCATTGAAGTGTTCTCAATATTTCGTAATAAAAAAAAAGCAAAAAATTACTTCCTTCATCCCAAAAAAAAATATTTTCTAAGACTGCCCTCACCTTCATTCGTGTTAAGGTAGAATTTGTTTTGCTAATATTTACAACTTTATCAAAAGTGACAAATACTTACTCGCTGTTTTGAACATATTATAAATTATATCTTTGACCTTTTCAATAGGTACGTAATAATACCGACTGGATGAAAACGCACCACGTAACTTAATAATATCAGAACTGTTAAAATATTAACACTTTACCAAAAGGGACAAATATTAATACGTACTCGTTGTCTTGAACGTACTATACATTTTGCCTAGGTGCCTTTATCTTCGCCCCGCCCGCCGCTGCGCGCAGACAAGTTTATACCCGCAGACAAGTTTATGTCCAGTCGCCTGTATGCTATGACGCATTACATATCAGAAATCGCATGGTTCCAGAAAAAAATTAATAATGATATGTTTTTCAAATAATCCATGTATGTTATAGATATCGATCTATTCCTAATGAAATTCCCTACAAAATGACATAAATTAAATTTTGATTCATCTAGTCATATGCTTGATATTTAGATAAAGTTAGCGGTAAACTGAACTTACCACATGGGAGCAAGCGTTTTGTTTTGAACACGGTACGTTAAGGGTTAAGGGATCTGAGCTGAATGGTTCCGCTCAGCAAAGTGAGCTGACTCTTCTTAATAATTCATGGTTCATCATTGAGTCGTTTGTTAAAAAAGTCGTTTGTCGGAAAATTGGGGGACGGAAATGGTTGGCGACCTTTTTTATTTATTTTTAGCTCATTGACTAAAATTACACCGATGACCTTTTTTTTAGCTCATTGATGTTTTTAGCCGACTAGCAAAAAAAAAGGTCACCAAATAATTTTTTGGGTCGATGAGCAAAAAAAAAAAGGTCACCAATAATTTCCAACTTTGCAGAAATTCATTTTTAACAAACGACTCAAAATGGTGAACTATGAATTATTAAAAAGAGTCGGCTCACTTTGCTGAGCGGAACCGTTCAGCTCAGATCGATCCCTTAAGTGATTCATTTTTCCCATCCCTATTGCGAACCTCATCGCCACCAATAGGCATCTCCCGCGCACACTACGATCGTCCAATATAAAATAAAAATAATGTAACCAAAAATTTCTCTTTTATATAATGTCTGTTTTCTATAGTTTCAGTACATATACTCGTATATACGTATATTTAATAAAATTACTGGTGGATTTTACAAATTTAAGAATTTATTTTCACGAGTTGCCCGCGTGATGTACGAACAACATATTTCTTCCACAAAAATTTTTATATTCCTTTTTATATAATATTTTTCATAATATAAACCTTACGAGGGTAATGCAAAAGATTATATCACGTAAATATTATATTTCCACGTTACTTTTACGTGTTCCCTTTAACACACTTTCACGACTCGATGATAATTTTTCAGTATCTAACCTTTTATGGCATTTTCCTTCCATGACGTACGGAGTCATGAAACATTAAAATGTGTACGTTTGATAGCAACAGACGCTATGACATAATGATGTGGTAGAAAGGTCTGGCTAGAGAGAGCTGTGGATAACTTTGCAATGTCACATTTGAAGCAGGTTTGTATAATTTATTTATTAAAATATATTCTTCTTCTTCTTCGTCCTTATTGTAGACCTATGTGGTCTGTTCTCCAGAGTGTTGCTCCTCCTGTGAGGTAGATTCCCAGCTGTCCTTCCATCTTTTAGGAGGTCTTCCACGAGGACGAGTCCCATGAGGTTGATTATGCAATGCAATATAGGGGAGTTTGTTGGAACCCATTCTTTGAACATGACCGCACCAGTCCCTTTTTCGCTGTCTGCTCCATCTTATAATATCCTCATCCTATATTGATTATTTTAATTACAAATTTTAGTGCAATGCAAGACATGTTTCGGACGAACAGTCCTTCTTCAGTAAAAATACATATTTATAAAAATATTATAAAATTGTTGTTGTTTACATGATCTGACAGATGTTATAAAACCTGTCTGATTAAATACAGCCTCATTTTATAACATCTGTCAGATCATGTAAACAACAACAATTTTATAATATTTTTATAAATATGTATCTTTACTGAAGAAGGACTGTTCGTCCGAAACATGTCTAACCAAGTTTATAAAAAAGAAAAATAGAAATAACACATATGTACATGGTGTATGGTGGCATACCTATACCCAAAAAAAAAAAATTCTATTAAATTCAACTTCAATTTTTCATATTAGCTTTCCTTCACGATACTATTTCTCAACATTTTTTACATCTCAACAACACGTATTAGTCGTAAAGAAGTCGAGAAGGTGAAAAAGTGGAAAAAATCTCGAATTGTGGAATTGTGAGGCTCACTTTAAGAGCCTATTTCCGACTAACACGTTTTACAAGCACGGCAATGTAAACTCGTCAAAAATTCACTGTCTCACATAACACTTAGATTAGTTTTGAATACTGGAAATCTTAAAGTCGCATTGAATTTTAGCCATGTTGACTCTGACGCGTCGGTGAACCGCACTCTGATAGAATGGTCCCTATTACAGCCTACAATTCCACCTGCCTTCTGTTTCTGAAACATTAAAATACAGGGTGGTTCAACTATAATCATAAAAAATGTTATCTTGTTTTTATTTCTTTATTTATTTTTTTACAAGTACTTTTCTCTGTAATAAAAACCCAACTGGAAAGTTGTATGCAAAGTAATGTTTGCTTTAAAAAACTTTTTTTTTCCCATAAAAAATATTTTTAGAAAGAAAACTTTATTTGAATGATTAAAATATGATAAACGTTAAAAGATAATGGCATGTAACAAAAATATTAACACAGTTATATTTACATCTTCTTCTTTCCGTGTCCTGTCAGGTCTCACAGCTCCCCCATGGTCCTCAGCCCCGTCCACTCTCGGATGTTCCTCAGCCAGGAAACCCGCCTTCTCCCAACACCTCGTCGACCCTCAATTTTACCATCCAAGATCAGATGTAATAGTGTGTACTTTTCGCCTCTCTGAACATGGCCCAAGTAGGATACCTTACGGACTTTGATGTTGCTCAGCAACTCTCTGTCAACTCTGGCTCTATGGAGAACTAATTTACATAGCTCATAATTACCTTCTTCTTCCTTAGCCTATTCCCGTACACTCCTTCATAAAGGCCTCCTCCATTTGCTTCCATGTCACACTGTCTTGTGCAGACTGCATCCAGGTTATTCCGACGTGTCTATTCAGATCATCCTTCCATCGTAGTTACGGTCGCCCTACACTTCTCTTTGTCGTCCACGGTCGTCCTACACATTTAATATTTGTTCGTTTGATTGTCTCGCGTTTTGGTCTATTTCTAGTTCCATTTACTTCGTAAACATATACTATCTTACCATTCTTTACATATATCTTGTGACTTCTTATATTATCTTATATTTTATTGTGATTTATTCGTAAAGAGTCGGAGAAATCGACGAGCGTAGAGACATTTTTTCAAATCAAATCAGTTTATTTCATCAACAGACATTACAAATTTTATTTTTAAGGCATCTATTGAGAACAGTTAAAATAATATATTTTGTATAGTATACTACCAGAAACGCATGAGAGATGGTTCAACATTAGGAAGACAGGATACTCTCCAGAATTAAGAGTATTTGCCTTCTGAACGTACTTTCACTAACATGAAAGACTTCGATCTCCGAGGGGACCGCGTTCAGCAGACTAATTTCTCTTCCCACCGGTGTCACCAGAGGCAGATTGGTTCTGGCGGCCGGTAGGTAAAACAATCTGTGCTGTCGCTGTCGGAGATATATATCGGGGACAAAAAGCCGAACACCCTCCAGTACGGCCGAGTTCTCGAAGTATCCCCTAATTAATCTAAAGAAATAGGCTGAGGAAGAAAAAGGAAGAAGATAATTAGATGTCCATCTCTTCGAAGCTGTGTGACAGATGTGTGAAACATGATGTATGAATGTTGGGGAATCCAGAAAAGTATTATATGTTAGAAAATAAAAGTATGGTAGTCCATTATTTCTGCCTACCCCTGTGATTGTATATTTAGTTAGTTTTTTTTTCATTAAACTGAAGGTAATTAAAAATTTCGATTTTTGTAATGTAGAAAAAAACGGGTAATCTGGCTTTAACATTATTGTATCATATTTTTATTTTATGGTCCTCTGGGTAAAGTCCAACGACCACTAAATACTAATTGCAGTGTTTGAAAGTTTTAATTGAATCGCTCTTTTGGTTGAATTAGCCGTGTTTACTTGAACTTCCCCTAACCAAACTGCGTCACGAAGTCTCTAGCGATTTTCCTATCCAACTCCAGGAAATGGGAACTTTCTGTGGACCAGTGTTCTTAATACCACACAATGCGGTAAAACTCTACATACATCTCTAGGGTCAAAGAAAACAGTATCACATTTTTTTAATTAATACAATATTGCTTAAATCATATATTTACCATAACTTTACGTTCCGGATTCATTGAACAATGTTTATTTCTTTGTAAACAACTCTTACTTATTAAAAATTATAATACAAACATGTTTTGGACGCAGAAGCCCTGATGAAGGGCTTCTGTTTCCGAAAAATATTTGTATTTTAATCATAATTTTTAATATATATTTTTTTTTCGTTTGAAATAGTAAACATGTACATAAACACATGTTCGAATAATAATAAAAATAAATAACTTTATACAATTAAAAATAAGTATGTAAGTAAACATCAATATAAGGTTACATTTTGGTAACGACAACAACAAACCATCACGCCGTTTCCCCGTAGGGGTAGGCAGAGAAAATGGACCGCCACTGTATCCTGGCATACCTCTCCAGAATCCTCTACATTCATACAGCAAGTCATACAGGCACGTTGATTTTTCCGACCACGCACGTTGATTCTTCCGACTTCTAATATGACCAACCTTTAAAATTTTATTAATTTAGTCTCGCCATGTTTTCCGCGGTCTACCTCGTCTCCGTACTCCATTTGCGTCATTAACGTTTACTTTCTTTACCATTCTTTCTCCATCCATTCGCCCCATATGTCCGAACCAACGCAGCGATCCTTTCATAATTTTGTTTATGATACCTTCTTCTGTTCTACATTCCTTTCTTATATCAATGTTTGAGATTCTGTCGTATATCGTTCTACTACACATACGTCTTAAGGACCTCATCTCTAACGCATTTATTCTGCTTTGGTTACATATTGATTTAATTATTTTATTTATTTGTGCATGTTCTGCTCACTTCTGACTTACTCCAGAATATTTTCATACATCTTGAGAGCCTTGCATATAGAGGAATTTTGACATTCGTATTTTATATCTGAATGGGAACCTTATTTTATTTTTCTTTCTTGTTTTATTTCGATGTTCATGCTGGGCAATATAGATTTTTTTTTAAATTCTTAGTTAGTATTGTTTACAAAGTAATATTTTGTTTTGTAAGTTTTTGTATATACAAAATAAATATTTTAACTTTTTTTTCATGAATGTGGTCTCTTTTGCCAGATATTAAAATCTAAAAATTAAACATTGTTCTATATTGCGTTGTATTCCAAAATACATAACTGTTAAATTCATATGCTTGAATTCAATATATATGAAAAATGGTCTGAATTTAAATTTAAATCCTAAGGATTGATTTGCAGTAAATTATTTTAACATCTTCGTTGTTTCTCGGAGTTAACTGCTTTGATTCCCACACCGGGTTCGATTCCCGGTGATGACAATGTAAACATATTGTATCATCTCATCCGTCATCTTGGAAGACCTACATTTTTATGCTCCAATGGTCATCTTCGACAGCGTCGACTATTTTGACATAACATGCAACTTGCCTCTGGTGATACCGGTGGGTAGAGCAGTCAGACTACTGAACATGATTCCTTCTAAGATCAACGTCTTCCATATTAGTAAAAGAACGTTCAAAAGACAAATACTTTTGACTCTAGAGAGTATCTTGTATTCCTAAAGTCAAACCAACTTTCATGCGTTCCTGGTATTATATCTTCTTCTTCTTCTTCTTATTCTTAGTGTAGGCCTAGTGGCCTGTGTCTTTAGAGGAATTAGCCTCCTGCAAAGTCGACTCCCATCTGTCGATCCATCTCTTTGGTGGTCTGCCCGGGGGTCGTTTACCTTGGGGCTAGCCGTGCAACACAATGAAGGGGAGTCAGTATCTTCTCCTTTGCCTTCCCCACCTAATGACATCCTCGACCTCGTATATCTCCTATATCCGTGTATTCCTTATCCTCTCTTGCAGTGTCTTTCCAGATATATATCTGAGCGTCTTCATTTCTTTTTTTTTTTTTTTTGTATACAACAGGTTTTTATGACCCTATTACTGTATACAATTTACATAAATTTTGCATGCATTTTACATACATTTTAAAATACATGTTAAAATAAAACAATTAAAATAAAATAAAACAATATTTAACAGTTGTGGTATGTACCTATATGTTCCTTAAAGGACGTATAGGTCATTTGGAAAATGTCCACATCGACTGACACCTCATTCAAGAGCACCATACCCCGAGTCATTGTATGCTGCGCCAAGACATTTGTCCTGCTATGCGGTATGCACAACAGATCGTGTCGTCTAGCGCGAGCATACCTGTCCGGTGCACACTCTAAGAGGTATGGGCTATCAATGAGGTTACGGAGTATTTTAAATCCTAAGATCATCAATGTACCCTTTCTTCTTGATTCGAGACTGCGGTACTCTGTGTTATTTCTGACACTCTGAGCGCGTTTTTTGTGATTGTGGTGTCCGCCCTGCACTCGATCCCATATGTCATGATAGATCGCACACAAATCTTATAGATTCTCACTTTACTGCTGATCTTCATGTCAGGGTTTTTCCAAATTGAATTCTCAAAGCATCCTGAAATGACCGCAGCCTTGTTTATTTGCCCCATCACTTCACATGGTATTATATAATTAGATTTGACCAAACTCTAATATTATTTGTAATATCTTTGAGAAATAAACTGATTAGATTTGATTTGATTTGTATCCAGTAATTGTATTAAAAAAACATGTAATATACAAAAAATACATAAAATATTACTATTATTACCAATTTGTAGGTTTCAGTAAGTGAAATTTTCTGCTTTGAAAAGCAGAGAATATTTATATTGCGTTATATTTTTTTCAATTTTCAAATGTCATTTTACTCTATAGACTATAACTCCGCAAACCAAACCACCACATAATTGCACCCTCGAATCCTAGTTGCTCGATATTCCCCCATATTTGCCACGGTACGTTTAAATCAATGCGTTTGATGAAAAATTCGAACTCCCTTAGCTACGAATATAAAGGCCTAATGAAGCTTCTGGTGGTCTATTGTAAAAACGAGATAAGTTCAGTTTTATTTTTAAAATATCACATTGTATAATTTTGGTATATCGACTGAATATATATCGACTGTATATATCGATATATATCGACTGAATCAAAGATGGCAGTGCACAATGGTGTTCTAGTACCGACCCTTATGTATGGTAATGAAGCTGGCAGAAGAAGGATGAATGTAGGATTGCCGTAGAAATGAAGTCACTTAGAAGAATGTACGGAAAAACGATGTATGATCAAATATCTAATGATCAAATCAAATCAAATCAAATAAAATCAGTTTATTAACATAAAAAAACATTACAAACAGCAAAATGTTTAAAGCATCTATTGAGTACAGGTAAAATATTATAAAAATGCAACATAATACCAGGAACGTATAAGAGATGGTTCGATATTAGGAAGACAAGATTCTTTCTAAAGTCAAGAGTATCTGTCCCCTGAACGTACCTTCACTAATATGGAAGACATCGATCTCCGAGGAGACCGCGTTCAGCAGATAAATTGCTCTTCCCACCGGTGTCACCGTAGGCAGGTTGGTTCTGGCGGCCGGTAGGTAAAGTAATCTATACTGTCGCTGTCGGAGATATCTATAAGGGATAAAAAGCCGAACACCCTTCAGCACGGCCGAGTTCTCGAAACATCCCATAAGTAATCTAAAGAAATGGGTTATGAGATGCCCATCTCTTTGAAGCTGCAGAGAGTTGGCCCCAAGCATTCCCAAAAGAAAGGCTGTGGGATAGAGCCACGGGTAGCTACCATACTCCCTCAATCTTTTTCTGAACCCTCTCCATCATCAAGGAATATCTCGCCTCTTCAGGGCTCCATATCACATATCAAATCATATCAAAGATGGCAGTGACCCCTACCAATCATTGGAAATTAGACGAATATCCATTTGGGTACTCATTTTTTTCAACTGATTCGTGGTCAAATACATAACTCTGATATTTTGAATGACTTGACTTTGTTTGTCCCTGACAATTATCAGTGAAAAGGCAACATAGATTATTTCACCTGCCACTGTGTAGAACCAATCTACCTAAGGTAATTCCCGTGGGGAGGGCAATAATTCTTCTAAATCGCATCTCTTCGGATGTGGACATCTTTCGCTACCCTCAAAAAGCATCTATCTCTTATATAATGTATAAAATTGATATTTGCTTCTCTTGTTTTTTTTATTGTTTCTGTTTACTTAATTTTTCTACAATTTTTAATTTCTTGGGTTTTTGTGTTTATGTTTAGATTGTATTTTGTGTTTTTTTAAATTTCATAATTGTATCTTATTTGCCTTTAAAATGGTTTTATTTTGTATTCTAAAGTCATAAGCAATTTAGATTAAGTAATTTAGTAAGTCATAAATGCATTTCGAATTACTTTCGGAGAGTATCGAAGTATTCCTCTCTTGCTCTATTCTAAATAAATGTTGATAATATTATCGTACTCTTTCTATAATTAATACGAAAGAAAACGTTAGTTTTCTGGGAGTTTTATTAAATTTTATTAAATGGCTCAGTTAGATGTGCACACCAAGTACATAACACTGACAGCTCAACTGTTCTGTACCACCCCTTTGTGTATAGAACCGTCAGGAAAAACAAGATATTAATGTAAGATAAAGAAACAAACAAATTTACTAAAACAAGGCAGTAGCAAAAGAAAAAGGAGAAATATACAAATCAGGTATAATAAGCTAAAATGACAGTGCACAATGGTGTTCTTCTACCGAGCCTTATGTATGGAAGCGAAGCATGAGACTAGCAAAAGAAGGATGAAAGTAGAATAAATGCAGTAGAAATAAGATCTCTTAGAATGTGTTGTTACTCTGTGTATGATAGTGTCGAATGAAAATATAAGAATTGAATGCGGTGCGAATGATGGTGTTATGGACAAAATAATGAAAGGATCATTAAGATGGTTTGGACACATGGATGGAATGGATAAAGAAGGTATGGTAAAAAAAGTATATTTTAACTACGTAAATATAACTAGAAATAGAGGAAGACCGAGGGAAACCTGGCACAATCAAATAAATCAAATAATGAATGTCAGCTATGTGAAGATTCAGAGAAATCGACGCGCGTACATGACACGATGTATAATTGTTGAGGACACAAGAGAAATATGTCAGGAAAGAAAAGTGTGGCAGTCCATTATTTCTGCCTACCCCTTCGGAGAGACGGCGTGAGGGTTAGTTAGTTAGCTAGTTAGGTAAAATAAGACAATGAAGCATGAGACAAAGAAAAAACAAGCAAACAAACTAAGTATGACAAAAAAGAGATATACAATTAGATAAAACGATACAATGGCATTGCATGTGGAAAAAACAATTCACAAAGGTATAATTAGACAAGGTATACACCGGTATTATAAATGTCTTGGATGGCGAAACATGTCATTTCCAATCAAATATAATAAAACTACTATAAAACTGACGTTTTTATTAATATTGTTTGGTTAATATGGAGTTTTACATCATTGTTCAAGAAACAATAAATCTTTCTATTATGATAAAAATTCTACATTATTATTGTAGAAGCAATATATCAAAAAAACTATTGGTTTCGACTTTTGTTTCGAATGCATGCAGAAAGTATACAAACCCCGTTTCTGGAGTACGCGCTTGAATTGGCCGGCAAAGCTCGGGAAAAACAAACGTATGTCGGGAAATCTATGAGCCGAACTTAATTAAGTTACTACTGATTTACTCCGCACACCGATTGAAGTATTTTTTACAGGCAAAATGTTGTTTGTTTCCGCCGTGCAAGCCGACCAAAAGGGCGCGCGATTGGAAGCGTACCGCCATTTTACGAGTATTTTTATTGCTACCAAGTATTCCGAGTTATGGCTGCGAAAGATCCCGCTTTTTGGGCCAATCCGATAGAGAATAAAATTCGGAGCAAATAGATCGTTTATTGAGTAAGCGATTTGCGCTCACGAGAAAACAGCGATTGTCGTATATGAATTTCTGACAGGTAAATCAAAAGTGCTTATTTTATTTATTTCGGGTAACAGAGAGCAATTTTCATACATAAATAAATCACAAAAAGAATACACGAAGGCCAATTACATTCTACCACAAGTTTTATTGTACATTGTATAATAAAACAGAACATTCCTGTACGGGACAGATTGCTTCCCCCGTACTATTAATTTTTATTTAGGCCGCTGACTGCTGCTCGTCTCCAATCTAATGTAGATGGTAAAGCTGAGAATACGGCGTGATGATGATTGTGTGTAATAAAACAAAGTTTTATTTTATTGCGGCAATCGGTGCAGGAGTTGAAGCAAAGAGAAGTGTGCAGTAGCTCAAATCCCTTACAAAGACTGGTTTTCACGTAGGTAGGAGCGCCAAGCCTCCTGACGCGCAGCGTGTGAGCGCGTGTGTGAAAGTGAAGAAAGTGAGAGCCGAGTCCAAACAAGACCGGCTTATATAGCCTCCGCGACAACTAGCGGTTACCAACGTTTTTTGGTTCTGAGAATTTCAGTATTCTCTTCGCAGCTGCTGTTACCACGGCGTTTATGATTGGCTGTTACCGCGCGACGGCAACGGCCACTTGTTTTCCGAGAATAATTAGATTTATTTACTGCACACAACTCGTTTCTATGCGCTTCTACTCCTTACCGACCGCCTTATTTATTGGAACAAAAGATAAGCAAATTATAAAACTTAAATTAAATAAAAAATAACAAACTTTAATTTAATAATATTAACATAGTTGTGAATAATGAAATATTGATTAATAAAATAATAAAAAGTTAATAAAATAATAAAAAAATAATAAAATTATAAACTTTTCGCATACGTGCGATACAATTCCCAATTTTCCGGGATCGGGTTAACCGGAAAGCGGATTATCAAAAAATATTTCATAAAAACAAAAATATTTCACAATAGTAATTATAATCTGTCACAATGACATTGGGCGTTAAGTTCACATTTGAACCACCGCCAACATACGTTTGTGGCTCTCTATTATTATTATTATTATTTTGTTGAAAAAACTCCTTACATCATTACAGCGCGAGCCAAATCGATGTAAAGGGTGAGAAAAAATATATCAAAGGAAATGTACATAGAACCTTACGAATAGGAAAAGCTAGTTATTTGCTTGCTGCCTTTATCGTAAGGGTATTTACGAATTCGCCATAATTGCATCCAAAGAGGTCTATCTCTTTTGCAACCTCATTTAAGAGTCGAATCGCCTTCAATACAGGAGAACTTCGAAGCGCCTCTGTGCGGCAATTTGGAGCATAAAATAATATATGCTCCCTTGCTCTGCTATAACTATGGGGAACGTACAGATTTAGCTCTCTCAGTATTCCTGGATTAAAAATACCTCCGGATAATAGTTTAATATTCATTTCGAGTTAGCAATATAGCACCTGCAGCGTAGTTCATACTCATAAAACATTGTAGTTAATTGTATTTTACTTTAAAATAACAAATTCTTAAGTATCATCACGAACATCATGCCAAAAGTTTTTTGTGGTCTTACGTTACTTCTCATACAAACGTGTTGTTTTTTTTTCAATAAGGATTACTACCCTAAGCATTTACGCGTTGCTACTTTCAACACTTGACCACTTTGTGCTGTAATGAAAAATATGTCAAATGCGTAAGGTGGTCAAGGCTTATAATCGCTGCCACATAAAGTAGGGAAATAATTGGTTTTATTTTTGCACACATTCTGATTTTCACTGAACAATGAAGAAAAAATATATAGTCCACTGTATTGGCCGAACCACTATGATATATAGGTACTCATAATATATACTTTCATACGATTTTTTTTTAACATATAATTAAAAAATATATTATATTATTAATGTATTGTTTCTTGAACAATGATGTAAACTCCATATTGAATAATTAATATGAATGAAAATGTCAGTTTTTAGAAATTTTGTTATATTTTATGTACATGAAAATTTTCGCATGTCTAAGGCATTATTATTAATTATTAACTGTTTAAATTAAAATAAATTTTGTATTGTAAATATCACAATTGATTATATTTTGTCCCGACAGCTGTTTCGCTATATTTTGCATATACACTAAATCTTTCTGATGTATTTTAGTTGATTGTAAGACCTGACGATGCTTACATCGCTTAGCGAAACATCTGTCGCGATAAAATGTAATCAATTGTGATATTTATAACAAAGTTTTTTTTTATTTAAACAGTTTATTATGTTGAAATATCAAAGTGTCTCCGCCAAAATAAAGGAATAATTATTTATTTATTTATTTACTTGAAATAGTACACATGTTCTTATTACAGCGTTTAAAAAAAATAAAAGTCATAAATATTATAATATAAGGTTACACATATTTTTTTAATTCTCTTTAAAATTTGTTCATTTTCTGCTCACTTCTTACTTCCTCCGGAATAGCTTCATACATTTTCAAAACTTTATATATAAGGGAATTTTTTTCTTAATGGGAGACCTAGTTTATTTATTTTTTCTAGATTTATAGTGATGTAAATGCTGGTTATAATATTGATCTGCCTAAAAAATTCCTGGAAGATGTGCCCTTTAAATGTCATTTGACGTTTCTAACATTTGGTCATCTTAGACTTTGAGTGAGCGGGATGTAAGTGAGTTGAGTATTGACGAGACCTGGAAATACTTGAAGGAGAGTTTGTGTGAATCAGCGAAAGAATCGTGTGGTGTGTGTGTACAAGGAAGAAGGAAAGGGGATGCATGGTGGAATGATGACGTAAAGATTGCTGTTAAAGAGAAGAAAGATGCTTGGTTGAATATGTTGTCGATAAATAAGAATGACAGAGTTAAGTATGAAAGAGCAAAAGATTTGTATAAGGTATGCAAGAAGAGAGTGAAGTCGGTAGTGAAAGCGCGGAAAGAAAAGCTGAAGGAGGAAGAAGGGCTCAAAATGACAAACAACTTCCAAGCAAATTTAAAAATGTTTTGGAAAGAAGTTAAAAAAGCCCGAAATCCTCCTGATAGTGGATGTGTGAAAGCAATTTTAGACAACGAGGGAAGAATGTTAACGGAGAGTAAGATCATACAAGAAAGATGGATGGAATATTTTAAGGAGATGTATGGTGGTGATACAAGCGTGATCGAAAATATGACAGCTAGTGCGAGTGCGGGACCTATGAATGATAATATTGAAAAAATAAGTACGAATGAGATGAAAAGATCCGTGAGTGCAATGAAAAGTGGAAAAGCTGTTGGGTTTGATTGTATTGCCATAGACTTTATTAAAAGCGGTGGCGAAGTGGTTTCTACATGGTTATGTAAGTTATTTAACCAGTGCTTGGAGGAGGGATATACGCCGCTAGACTGGAGGAGAGCAGTAATTATGCCCCTGTACAAAGGAAAAGGATCGCGTATGGAATGTGGAAACCACAGAGCTATTAGTCTTTTGAGTGTCGTTGGTAAAGTCTATGGCAGAATTTTAATAGAAAGAGTAAGAAAATTGACGAGTGACAAAGTTTGGGATGTGCAAGGTGCCTTTATGAATGGCAGAGGATGTATGGATCAAATTTTTGGACTTCGTACATTGACAGAGAAGTTTCTGGCCAAAAATCGCAAACTTTTCTGTGCATTTGTCGACTTACAAAAAGCATATGATTACGTTAATAGAGAAAAGTTGTGGAAAATATTGTCTGAATATGGAATAAATACAAAACTGATCACGGCCATTAAGTCACTATACACGGAAAGCACTGCTAGTGTCAGAGTAAATGGAGATCTTACAGCCTGGTTTGATATCAATAAAGGTGTCAAACAAGGTTGCGTAATGTCCCCGTGGTTATTTAATCTGTATATGGACAATTGTATGAGAGAGCTGAAAGGGTTGGATGTAGGTGCCAAAATGAGCGGAGTGTCAGTAAGCTGTCTCTTGTATGCGGATGACGCTGTCCTACTTGCTGACAACGAGCATGAACTACAAGTCCTGGTGAATTGTATGTATGAGGTATGCATGCGAAATGATCTGATGATGAATGTTAATAAGTCCAAGGTAATGATTTTTGAAAAGGAAGAAACCACGACAGTCTGCAACATTAGCGTGAATGGTGAAAACTTTGGAGCAAGTAGTTGAGTTTGTGTATTTAGGTAGTATGTTTACAAGAGATGGGAGAGTGGAGAGGGATATTGAAAGAAGGGTTGGGGCAGGCAACAAAGTGAATGGTGCACTTAAAGTTGTCATCGCAAACAAAAACCTATCCAAAAAAGCTAGAATGGCAGTGCACAATGGTGTTCTTCTACCGACCCTTATGTATGGAAGCGAAGCATGGAACTGGCAAAGGAAGGATGAAAGTAGAATAAATGCAGTAGAAATGAGATCTCTTAGACGAATGTGTGGATATTCTGTGTATGATAGAGTGTCGAATGAAAATATAAGAAGTGAATGCGGTGCGAATGATGGTGTCATGAACAAAATAATGAAAGGATCATTAAGATGGTTTGGACATATGGAAAGAATGAATGAAGAAAGAATGGTAAAAAAATTATATGTTAATGATGTAAATGGAACCAGAAATAGAGGAAGACCGAGGAAAACGTGGCACGATCAAATAAATCAAATATTGAATGTCGGCCATGTGAGGAGTCAGAGAAATCGACGCGCGTGCATGACACGATGTATGAATGTTGAGGAATCGAGAGAAATATGTCAGGAAAGAAAGGTGTGGCAGTCCATTCTTTCTGCCTACCCCTTCGGGGAGACGGCGTGATGGTTAGTTAGTTAGTTAGTTAGACGTGCGATCCATGTCATTCACATCAAATAAAATATAATTTCTAGAAACAGACGTTTTCATTCGTATTTAATATACATTATTCAGTTTATATCGTTCTCCTGATGATAAGGATGTGAAACAGTCAAAACATATCGAAAAAAATAAACTCTAAGTTGTACATTGTAATCTCCTTTCAGGAATTCTTAAAATTGTGTATCATATGTGCTCCGTGCCCTTTGACATTATTAAGTAATGAATTTAGCTCAACGAATGAGTACTTTTTTCCGGATAAAAATTCTACTAAGTAGTATTTTATTTTATTAATAGTAAACTGATGTTGACAGAACAGTTTTTAAAAAAAAAATTGTAAATTTGGTTTAATTAAAAATAAATAATCTTCAAATAATTCAAATTTTTAATGGATATTTCTTGGTAAAAATTCATTTTAAATAATGAAAACATAAAAATATTGATGGAAAATTTCTTTATTATTATATATTTAGTGTGCTTTCAATTGCGTTTAACGTCAAACGGTTTCGGCAGCTTGCTGCCATCTTCTTTTTTCATCACCAGAAGTTGGCAGTAAGCTGCCGAAACCGTTCGACGTTAAACACAAGTGGAAGCATAGTAAATATATAATAATATAGAAATTTTGTATCATTTTTTTTGTTTTAATTTAATAATCGTCTTCAGATTCAATGGGAAGGTTCTTTTAATTGAAGTAGAAGAAGATTATTATTCTCCTTAGTGTAGGCCTAGTGGCCTGTGTCTTAAGAGGAATTGGTCTCCTGCGAGGTCGACTCCCAGAGGTCGATCCATCTCTTTGGTGGCCTGCCCGATGGTCGTCTACCTAGGGGTTGGCCGTGCAACATAATGAGAGGGAGTCTGGAAGTATATATTATTCTCACGTGTGCATACTAGTATGTTAAAGATGTGGATGAAAAATATAGCATAACCAAATTAATAAAATTTAAAGGACGGGTATGTTAGATGTCGAAAAAATCGTCGTGCGTGTATGACTCACTGTATGAAGAAGATTATTTTTCTTCTTTTAGATCTTTGGTCTCTTCCTGTAGTCAGGCTGACTTCTCTTGTGGGGTTGACTCCCAGCTATCTCTCCATTTATTTAGCGGTCTTCCTGTGGGAACCGCGCTGCCAACAGGAATCTGATACGCCACAACGTGTGGGATTCGGAAGGATCCATCCTGTGCACGTGCGCATTCCAGTATACTCGTATTCTGCGTTGTGTGCCCTATCTTACGATATATTCTACCTTGCAGATTTCGCGAAAACCGTGTTCCTCGCCGTAAATCAGATTATTCAATAAAATAATATGTCTGATAAAACATGAGTGAGGTTTCATTTTTTGAGCTTAAAGCTCTTTCCGAGCAAGGAAAATGAAATTTTCCAGATAGCGATCGAGAATTTTATACACGAGAAATGTGTGTTAACAGTTCACAAACGCAAATATCGTATCGGCCTGCGTTGTAAGGTATTCTACAGTGGAAATTCCAACTACATTGTATTCCTGTCCCATTGTACTCCGCATTGAACTGTATTTTTGTATTGTTCGCTCGGTGGACCGAGGAATCCATTTAAACCTTACGAAAGCTTTTCTCAAAATTACTACCGACAAGCATTTTCCTGCTTATTCTCGCAAATATTTACTCCGTATTCTTCATTAAAATGTTCGTGGTGGTCTAAGGGACAAAACGACTGCCTCCTGATTCAGGTGTTTTCAAGCCTGGATACCATATTCCTTCTCTTCTTCTTCTTCTTGTCCTTATAGACCTTTGGTCTGTTCCTGAAATCAGGCTGGCCTCTCTTGGGAGGTTGACTCCCAGCCATCTCTCCATCTCTTCGGTGGTCTTCCGGGGAGACGGCAGTCGGCAGGAATCTGATGCGCCACAGCGTGTGGGATTCTGGTGGGATCCATCCTCTGCACGTGCGCATTCCAGTATCTTCTGCGTTGTATGCCCCATTCTTAAAAATGAGCTACTTTCTGCTCACATTTAAAATTGTATAATAATATTATATAATAAAAATAATAATACACTAACTTTTTAAGCGCCGTTTTTGTTATGTAATCACCTCAAGGGTGCATTAATACGTGTTTTAAATCTAAATGTGAACGCTGCGTCTGATTTATATTCGCGATTGGTTAGAAAATTTAATAGAACAACAAGTTTTCAATTGGGTATAAAATATGAAAAATACCGTTTTTCAGCTTAGATCTGAAATCTGTCGGATCATTTATGCATCTGAGGTCTGAAGGGAGATTGTTCCAAGCTGATGGACCGGCCACCGCAAACGCTCGATCCCGAAATTCGTACTAGGGCAACGCTTCGGCTCAACTAATCTTCCCATTGCCGAGTAGTTCGCCGTGCGAAGTGTGGATTTCCTTGAATTTAGGCTGTCCGTTATGCAGAGTTTGCATATATACCTTGGAGCCATTCTATGTAGCGCTTTGAATATTGTCCAGCTGAGTTTATAGTGGATTCTTTCTGGACTTTTAAGCCAGTGAAGTTCTTTGAGATGTTGTGTTATATGGAACTTTTTTGGAATGCCTTTGATGAGTTTTGCTGCTGCATTGAACTCAGATTGAAGTTTGTTTACTTGTTGTTTTGGAATGTTGGCATTAATTTCATTACAATAATCCAATGATTTAATGAAATCTCTTGATGAAAGTTATATTTTTTAAATAATAATTTAATAAGAGGATGTATGGATCAAATGTTTAGACTTCATACATTGACAGAGAAGTTTCTGGCCAAAAACCACAAACTTTTCTGTGCATTTGTCGACTTGCAAAAAGCATATGATTACGTTAATAGAGAAAAGTTGTGGAAAATATTGTCTGAATATGGAATAAGTACAAAACTGATCACGGCAACTAAGTCGCTATACACGGAAAGCACTGCTAGTGTCAGAGTAAATGGAGATCTTACAGTCAGGTTTGATATCAATAAAGGTGTCAAACAGGGTTGCGTAATGTCCCCGTGGTTATTTAATCTGTATATGGACAAATATATGAAAGAGCTGAAAGGGTTGGATGTCGGTGCCCAAATGAGCGGAGTGTCAGTATGCTATCTCTTGTATGCGGATGACACTGCCTTACTTGCAGACAACGAGCATGAACTACAAGTCCTAGTGAATATTATGTATAAGGTATGCATGCAAAATGATCTGATGATGAATGTGAATAAGTAAGGTTTTTTGATGATTTTTGAAAAAAAAAAGAAATCATGGCAGTCTGCAACATTCGCGTGCATTGTAAAAATTTGGAGCAAGTAGATTAGTTCTTATATCTGGGTAGTATGTTTACAAAAGATGGGCGAGTGGAGAGGGATATTGAAAGAAGTGTTGGGGCAGGCAATAAAGTGAACGGTGCACTTAAAGTTTTCATCGCAAACAACAGCCTATTCAAATAAGCTAACTTGGCAGGGCACAATGGTGTTCTTTGTTTGCAATTAGTTTTTATTTTATTTCGGATAATGCATTATCAGAAATAAGTACACCATCAGCAAAGATTTTTTAAAACAGGGCTCTACATATCGGATTGTATCTCCGCCATTTTTTTTTTCAATATTTAATATTGTCAATTGTTTTTCAAATACTATTATCGTGTATAAAATAAAGATTATTTTATTGTATATAATGGCTGTGTTAAAAAAATATATATTTTTATACCTATTTTACCGAGCACCAAGGTGGTGTTAAGAAAACATTCGTTAACAATGTGAAAGAGAAACGTGATGATCAAATTAATCCAATTTTTATGTTCGACCATGTTCAATGTCGAAAAAATCGACGTGCGAATATTATTCGCTGTATGAATGTGGAGAAATCTGTGTCAGGATAGAGTATTTTTGCGGTCCTTTCTCTCTACTACCCCTCAGGGGAAATGGCTGTTGTTGTTGTTAATTTTATAATTTAACACTGTAAAGCGTTGTAACCATTAGTCACACCCTTAATTGCATTTTAATTATATTGAACTTTGCGATCATTTAGTTTACACAAAAAACCTTTTAGGGTCACTAACACTTTAAGCTCCCTATCACCTGTCAACAGAATTAAATCTAAAAAAGTGGTAATTGGATTTAAATAAGCTGTTGTATAAAAACGGTGGAAATCAACGGGAAACCACCTTATTAAAAGTTCCAAGTGACATCCTGAGAACCAGCAACAAAGTCAAAATATTATCATTGACGACCTTCGTGGCAGAGTGGTAAGAGTTCTGATTCCCATTCCGAAGGTTCTGGGTTCGATTCCCGGCGATGGCAGTGTGATTGTCACACTGTCTTTGGTCTGGCGTAGTATTCTCGTGACAATAAAATGGCGATAGATTGGCTACCTGTCACATGTCACGAGAATCAATATATCAGCTTAAACAAATTGTGTACTGTAATTGGGTTCAAGCGACCTGTTGTATACGTAAAAATAAAAAATAATAAAAAAAATAATAATAAAAATAAAATCATTGTTTTGGCTGAAACACTTTGATATTTCAAAAATAAACAAAAAAAAATTGATTATAACATCTGATGATGCTAACATTGGTTAGCGAAACAGCTGTCACGACAATTTCTTGGAAATTAAATCAATTGAGCATACAGTTTTTCAATTAAACTTTTAATGCTTACTTAGGAAATTTAAAATAACTTCGTTTAATCCACAAAATATTAAAAAATATATAAAAAAAACACATGTTTCGGAGGATACCTCCATATTCAGGTGTAAAAATATAAGATTATATTTTTACACCTGAAGATGGAGGTATCCTCTGAAACATGTCGTGTTTTTTTAATATTTTATGGATTAAACAAAGTTATTTTCAATTTCCTAAGTATATTACAATAGAATTCCACAGTGTTAATGCCTTAGCGTTCGGTTAGTTAATAAAATGCCTTTATAAATAATTTCTGCAGATCGGGTGGTGGTCTAAGGGATAGAACGCTTGACTCTGATCCAGGGGACTTGGGTTCGAGCCTGGAAACAACCAGATTCCTTCTTCATAATAATAATGAGCTATTTTTAACTCATACTGAAAATTGTAAAATAAATTCTATAATAATATCATCGATTAATTTTTTTTTTTAAATATATAGCATATGTTGATATTGCGATAATTTATTTATTTATTTTTAAAACACAAAATACAGCTTAGTCTATTGTATAAAATTAATTTACTTTATATAAATTACGTGTCCTTCGTGGCTAGGTAGGAACCTACTAATTTTGACGATGATAAAGTGAAACGAAAATAGGGTTGTTTCACAAAAAATATTATCGGAGCAGGAAAGTTGTATTATGGAAACAATTCCAATACCCTAATGGAGTCGACTTCTCCATGAATAAATAAAGAAGCCTTAATGTATGGCTTGTCGAAAATATCCGTATTGTGAACAACGAAAAACGTTCATATTGTTTTTTGTGGATAGGAGCTACGTCAAATATAAAACTCCATATTAAATAATTAATACTAATGAAAACACCCGTTTTCTAGAAGTTTTATTGTTTTTATGGGAAATACATGTTTTACCCTTCTAAGGCATTATCAAATAAGACATTTGATAATGCCTTTGAAGGGCTAAACATGTCATTCCCATAAAATATAATAAAACTTCACTTTCATTCGTATTAATAAGGTCAAATCTCGTTCTTAAGTAAATTGATTTTGAATTTTTTAGAAAATGGTAGAAAATAGTGTTAAATATTATTTTAAAAATATTAGCATACACGCAGTGGCGGTACTCTCATAGAAGCCCAGAAGCCCGGCTTGCGAATGAAATTTTGAACCAAAACCTCTTCTGGTTTACAGAGATTCAGCTCTTGTGGCTATTCCTCTTACGTCTGATGTGAACATTGTTGGAAGGTGATTAGGTGGGTTGTTGGTTTATGCGGGGGCACGATTTCTTAGATTTGAGGGTTATGATTCAAAATTTCTTAAGCAAGCCGGGCTTCTGGGCTTCTATGAGAGTACCGCCACTGCATACAAGTATAGAAAGACAGATAGAAACGTGGCACATAAAAATAAATCAATTTTTAAAATATAATGAAATAAAATTATGTTTTTTATTAATTCCACTTTTGTCTTTATTTTGGCAACTACCGGTATCGCCAAGCTCACTGGCATCGACAGACTGGTGACACTGTAATATACTGACTACTTTATATACATTCAGATAAGGTTTGGTAAAGATGATTCTATTCTATTTTGTTTTCTTATATGTATTCAATCTTTGATCGGATATACGAATATCTAACCCAGTGATTCTTGAACGGGGTGCCAGCGCCCTTTTGTGGCCGTTTTGGAGATCTGGCGGTGCGTTTTTTTAATTTTTAGCAATTAGGGGACCCTTCAGAAATTCAAGTGGGTATTGTGTCAATATAGAAAAATTGGCTCATTCAAGAACTATGCACACTGATACACTTTATTTAGAAGCTTTAATTTTATAAGTTCTGTCAAAAAAACTACGCGTTCAAATACTCAATCAAATAATAACGTTTTTTATCGATACTTCTCATCATTTAGTATTTGTTGTAAGAAATTTATTGCATACATTTTAGGATTGCCAAGATTTTTTCAAACACTCAGGTACTTCGGGTATTGTATAATTCCCTGGTAAGAAGTCAGCTGGAATATAGTTCCATTATTTGGTCACCGTCTGGGATCCGATAACCTCTGATGGTGGAGCGAGTGCAGAAAAAAATTTTGCGCTTTCCTTACCTCAGGGAGCGCGGTTATTAGCCCGACTAAATTCCTGCTAGTTATGCTAAGCTACCAATCATTGGAGAGAAGGAGGATTATCCACTTGGGAGTTTACTTCTTTCAGCTGATTGACGGCCATTTACAAAAAATGGATGCCCTAAGTGATGTAGGTATATTTATTTGTCCCTGATAATTACCTTCGTCAAAGACAGCACAGATTATTTTATTTGCCGCGCTGCAGAACCAACCTGCCAATGGTTATGCCTGAGGTTAGAGCAATCTAATTGCTTAATCGGGTCACCTGGGAGGTCGACATATTTCGTGATAGTGTGAGTGGCCTCAGGGATGCAATATCAATGTTATGATTCTTTCTAATTCTTAATGGGTTTTTTTACGCTTCTCTTATAAATTATTCTATAGGACCACATCTCAAAAGCCTCTAGTCTCCGTTTATCTCTTTCGGATAGGCACCATGTCTCGCAGCCGTACATCAAGATACTCCATACATAGGTCTTGAGGAGTATTCTCAGTTTTAGGTCTACATTATTCGATTCTATTACATTATTATCGAGACTATTAGGGATTCCCTGGAGAGACTACATCACAAATGTAGAGGTTATCCAAAGAATCGAAGGAGGAAGACACCTGCTCAGGACCTTGTCCGAAAGGCGTGCAAGATGAATCGGCCATGTAATACGACAAGAAGGTCTCTTGCATACCATAATAGAGGGTATGACCGAGGGGACAGACTCTGTTGGTGGACGTGCGCTGCTCATCATATGCAGATTTCAAAAGAGCCGGAAGAGACAGGGAAGAATGGGAGAGAAGAATATAGAAAATTGTTGCAAACCAATCCCAGGATTGAAACCAGAGAGAGAGACATAAATTCTTATAATGTAATTGCAAACGATCTGGAATTATATATTTGTAATGTTTGTGATTTTTCTTTTCAAAAAAATTAAATAGAAACTAACTAACTTACTAAGTAACTAACCATCACGCCGTCTCCCCGAAGGGGTAGGCAGAAAGAATGAACTGCCACACCTTTCTTTCCTGACATATTTCTCTCGCTTCCTCAACATTCATACATCGTGTCATGCACACGCGTCGATTTCTCTGACTCCTCACATGGCCGACATTCAATATTTGATTTATTTGATCGTGCCACGTTTTCCTCGGTCTTCCTCTATTTCTGGTTCCATTTACATCGTTAACATATAATTTTTTACCATTCTTTCTTCATTCATTCTTTCCATATGTCCAAACCATCTTAATGATCCTTTCATTATTTTGTTCATGACACCATCAATCAACACTCTATTATACACAGAATATCCACACATTCGTCATAGAGATCTCATTTCTACTGCATTTATTCTACTTTCATCCTTTTTTTGCCAATTCCATGCTTCGCTTCCATACATAAGGGTCGGTAGAAGAACACCATTGTGCACTGCCATTCTAGCTTTTTTGGATAGGTTTTTGTTTGCGATGACAACTTTAAGTGCACCATTCACTTTGTTGCCTGCCCCAACCCTTCTTTCAATATCCCTCTCCACTCTCCCATCTCTTGTAAACATACTACCTAAATACATGAACTCAACTACTTGCTCCAAATTTTCACCGTTCACGCTAATGTTGCAGACTGTCATGGTTTCTTCCTTTTCAAAAATCATTACCTTGGACTTATTAACATTCATCATCAGATGGCGCTGGATAATTTTGTTGTGGTAAAGGGGGCGATTCTTTCAATCCATTTAAGAAACACTGATCTAACCTTTATTATGAGCTCATTAATCTAGTGAACTACATATAGATTATTGTAAATCTTATGTAAGAATTCTATTTTTAACGTGAACTTTTGTTTGATTTATTCTGATTCTTAGTCATCATGCTTGGCTTTTCTACCTTCGAAATACAATACAGTAACCTTTGTACTGGTACGAATAAAAAAACATCTATAATAGATTATTTCTTGTAGCAAAGCTTGGATTTTTATCATCAAATTATGATTAATGCTTCAAGTTAGGATTGCTGCCATCCGCAGTAACGATTTTCCCATTTTTTACCGAATTATTGACATTTATTGATTACTTTTTCATTATTAACTGTTGAAATATTGTGTTGTCTGGTACCAGTATAAAACCATTTATATTAATTGTTCTATGGTTCTATTGAAAAAACGCATATTTTTTTAAGGGGTCGCACCACCATAGCGCTCGGAGAAATAAGTATAAAAATAAACTTTTTTTTTAACCACCCTACGTATTTGAACGTACGTGATACGTTCACTTTGACTGTACCATTCTGCGCTATCCCGTATCACGTACGCGCTTGAGGAAAAGTAATGTAAATAAAATATACAAACTGTTAGGGATACGCGCGTGTGCCAAAACACTTGAGTACAAGTCTTCATAAATATGATAGTTTTACAAGGGGCAGGCGATGTGTGCGGCCGAGTATTTGACGTTTTGTAATTTAAAAAAAATTAAATTAATACGAAATTAAATTTTATAAATAATAAAACCTGCTTTTTTGCACGTATCACGGAAAATAACCTGAAGGTAGGGCGGTTAACACACCCATTATATATAATATAATAAATAATCTTTATTTTACATGTACGAGTATATAGTATTTTTATAAACAATTTACAATATTAAATATTGAAAAAAAAATTGCGGAGAAGTCGGTAATCTTTGCTGATTTGTACAGGATTTCTTCATAATGCATTATTCGAAATCACAAAATCTTATTGTTCATTATTAAGAATTGTAATGACTATCGATTAACGTAGGGATATAGATTTAATTTTTTTTTGTAGAAATGGCAGTTGCTTGAAAATAAATATATATTCATTTAAATTTTGATTTAAAAATTGGACAGAATGGAAAGAATGAGTGAATAGAGAATGGTGAAGAAGGTATATGTAAACGATGCGACGTGAACGGAGCTAGAAATAGAGGAAGGCCGAGGAAAACGTGGCACGCTCAAATCAATCAAATATTGAATATCGGTCACACGAGGAATCGAAGAAATCGACGTACGTGTATGACAAGTTGTATGAATGTAGAAGAACCGAGAGGAGTATGTCAGGACAGAACAGTGTGGCGGTCCACTATTTTCGCCTACTCCTTCGGGGAGACAGCGTGATGGATAGTTAGTTAGTTATTTAAGTTTTGATTCCTCAGAATAGCCAGAAAATCTTCGAGGAAGACCGCCTTCTTTTGGGTCTCTTTATCCAGCTTCCATCTATCGCTGACGGACATCTGTCAGTGCAGAATAACGTGCCTTATAGTTTGTTTGGTTGCATTGTCACATTGGCAAGCTTTCCGCTTTTAATTTAGAATATGAAGAGATAGGATAATGTCGCTCCGTGGCCGATGAATATTATTATTCTTATTATTTTATTGAATCACTCTTTACATCATTACAGCACGAGCCAAATCAATGTAAAGGGTATAGCTATCATATTGATTCTCGTAACATGTGATAGATATCTTCGGTTAGGCAGTTAAAGCACTTACCGCTTGGCCACTAAGGTCGTCCATATATACGTATATCGAAGTAAAGGGTAAAGCTATCATATTTTTATTTATTTATATCAAATCAAATCAAATCAAATCAGTTTATTAACTCAATTGACATTACAAACAGGAAAATGTTTAAGGCATCTATTAAGTACAGGTAAAATATCATAAGAATACAACAAAGTACCAGGAACGCATTAGAGATGGTTCGACATTAGGAAGACACGATACTTTCTAAAGTCAATAGTATTTGCCCAAAATACATAACAAGATTACCATGTTATAGGTAGCTAATCTATTCGCCATTTTATTGGCACGTGAATTCTACAACAGACTAAAAACAGTGTGACAATCACACTGCCATCGCTGATGAATCGTACCCGGGACCTTCGGGGTGGCAGTCAAAGCAATTACCACTCTGCCACGAAGGTCGTCAATATCTGGGAGAGTTCGAATGTTAGTGATGAATTTTTTTCTAAACTCTCTCTCTTTTTTAATGGCAAAACAGCTGTCGCGACATTTAAAAAAAATGTATAAAAAAATTGTGATACTTTAACAGTTGTGTAAATTAAGCAGTTAATGAAATAAGTGATGAATTTGACCACAATAAAACCCTTTTGTTGACACGTCAAATCAAACAATAGCATTGTTTTTGTAAAACAACTTAACACTTATAAAAAAAATCTCATCGCCATTGTAAAAAAAATTCCACGTACACGTAAAATATTTTAGAGATTACCCTTGGTCGTAAATATTTTTGCATGCGTAACTTTTTTTAAACAAAAACTTTTTTACATCCGGAAAACAAAAATTGGTGTTTATTGTGTAAAAATTAATGTTTAAACTTCAAATTCGTAACAATGGCTAATGAATTCGGAACCTTGCCTGAAATCGCGTTCCAGTCGGGAAATTTATTGTGTATCACGAAAAACACGAACCTTCACCATTTAATGACTAACAAATATACATTTTTTGGCTGAAATTCATTTCGGAGTACGTCTATAAAAACCAGTGAAGTGCGACAATTTTTTTAAAATATTAATCAAAAATAATTTTTATTTTTGAAATAGTCGTCCTTCGTGGCAGAATGGTTAGAGCTCTGACATCCATACCGAATGTACCGGGCTCGATTCCCGGCTATGGCAATGTGCTTGTCACACTATCATTGATCTGGTGTAGTATTCTCGTGACAATAAAATTGCGATAAATTGGCTACATATCACATGTCTTAAGAATCAATAAACAAACAAACAAACCATCACGCCGTTTCGCTTCCCCATTTACATTATTAACGTTTACTTTCTTAACCATTATTTCATCATCCATGCGTTCCATATGTCCAAACCAATTTTTTAAATAATCTAATGATTTTACTGAAATCTGTTGATTTAAAATAATAATTACAAAAATATATTTTTTAAACCCTTTTGTCTTTATTTAAACAGCGACCGGTTTTGCTAGGCCCGCTACTATCAACAGACTGGTATATTATGAAAAAAAAATCGAATATCAAAAAAATATCCTAATTCAAAATAATACATGAGGGTTGTGCATTTGAGGCAGAAAGAATGGACAGCCACACTTTTTTTTCCTGCCATATTTCCCTCGCTTCCTCAACATTCACACATCGTGTCACGCACGCGCGTCGATTCCTGTGACTCCTCACGTGGCCGACATTCAATATTTGATTTATTTTATCGTGCCATGTTTTCCTCGTTCTTCTTCTATTTCTAGTTCTATTTACATCGTTGACATATAATTTTTTTACCATTCTTTCTTCATTCATTCTTTCCATGTCTCCAAACCATCTCAATGATCCTTTCATTATTTTGTTTATAACACCACCATTCGCACAGCGTTCACTTCTTATATTTTTATTCGACACTCTAAACACAGATTTACGCACATTCTTCTAAGAGATCTCATTTCAACTGCATTTATTCTACTTTCATCCTTCTTTTGCCAGTTATATGCTTCGCTTCCATACATAAGAGTTGGTACAAGAACACCATTGTGCACTGCCATTTAAACCTTTTGGATAGGTTTTTGTTTACGATGAAAACTTTAAGTGCACCATTCACTTTGCTGCCTGCCCCATTACTTCTTTCAATATCCGTCTCCACTCGCCCATATTTTGTAAACATACTACCCAAATACAGGAACTCATCTACTTGCTCCAAATTTTCACCATTCACGCTACTGCTTCGACCACGAGATAGCTTACTGACACTCCGCTCATGTTGGCACCTACATCCAACCTTTTCAGCTCTTTCTTACACTTATGACAAATCGAGTTTGATATACTTTATTGTTGGTATTGATATTTTTGTATATTTTGTGTATCATTACGCTGTCTTACCAAAGAATAGTCAGAAAGAATGAAACGCCACACTATTCTTTCTTGGCATACTTCTCTCACTTCTTAAATATTTACGCATATGTCATGCACGCAAATATGTATTATAAAAACCAGTGACGTGCAATATTTTTTCTTTTTTCATTTGAACAAGGATAATTTTAGATGAAATACTGTGATACTTAAAATTAAGTGTTTAAATTTGAAGACAAATAATCAATACATGAATTTTGTTTGAAGTGTTTTTTGAGAAAATTAAAAGATTTAATTTAATTTTTTTCATATGTATATTTTTGGTATATATTTTATTTGAAAAGCTCAATCAGTAACAAAAATATACCTATAACCACCGCTGTATTCCATTTAATCAATTCTATAAGTTTCCTGAGGATCTGTTCAGAAATAACCGAGAAAAAAGTCCACACACAAAAGACAGATTAAGTTTTATTTATATGTAGATATATTCAAATCTGAAAGAAATGTGGAGCAAGTAATGAGTTTCAGATATTTGGTAGTAGAGATTTGCAGCCATAATAACCTTTATACCGAAATACGAGAACAAATAAATAAAACCTCTACCGTGTCAGGGTGTCATCTTTGGTATGGCGATCCAAGCACCAGCACTACCGCTTACAAAATCCTCTTCGAACACCGTCCATCGGAAGACCACCTAAGAGATGGAGGGGCAGTATCATCCCAGGATACATGATTTCTGTGCCACGGGTCATCAGATCTATTAATAGAAGAAGAATTGAGGCCGCCAGGGCAAGAGTGGTCCAACCCCAAATTTAGACAATGGAGATAAATGCGATTGAAAATTTGACGTTTTTTCCCGATTTTTTTTTAAACTATATGGGTTAGGGTCTTCTTTAGTGATAAACCTTGTTTGTTTGGTGAATGTCTTTAGAATAGTATTTTGAATATTGGGAAACATAAAGTTTAAGTATATTTTTTGATGGTTACTTATAATAGACCACATTTGACTCCATTTATTTTGATTTTTTGTCAGAGAAAAGGAAGTATTTATGGCGATATCTATGTTTCCACTCGGAAATGGTGGTTAGATTAATTTTTCTTTTATAGTAGGTCATAAATAGGTGTGGGTTAGACCAGTAACTCAATTTTTCAAAAAATATTGGTTAGACCACTCTTGTCCTGGTGGCCTCAATTAGAAGAGAGAAATGTGAACCCACCGCCACTGGTTATCCATACACGATATCCAAACATCAACACCGCTTATTTAGGTAATCATTTGTTTCGGAAAAAAACAGGGTACGAAACACTTAATCGACTGACAGATATTGATGGATCGTGATGATTCGCCGTTTAAAGAAAGCCCTGTAAATAAAACGTCTGTGCTGTATCGGGAACGGAGCTTTTCAGCGGATTTGTTTTGCTGTATTCCCCATCATTATATTTTGTTTCTGTAGCAAACAAGAAAATTCCAAATTAATAAAGCACTTAGTACAATGGCCCACTTATACAAAGCTCTTTAAAAAATTCCAAATCGCTTTCATCGTAAATGCCTCGGAATAATAAATTGTATTTATTAAAACATTATTACCAATTTTTTATATATATCCTCTAACGCAAAGGTTCCCAAAGTGGACCCACTGGTCCCCAACGGGGCCCTGAAGGGAGCCGTAATTCTGACCCTGGGGAGTATGGGAGCCCTGGGAAGCAAAAAGGGGGCCATGGGTATAGACTATTTATACTTTTGATTTCATTTCCGTCATCATACTGGTAGAATGTGGATTAAGTACAGTCGCAAGTCTTTAAAATAAAAAACAGAACCGACCGCAAATAGTTGAATAGTTGTAGATAAACTTAAGGCGTTGACACTGTGGAATTCCATAATGACAATTTTTTTAAGATTTAAAACACTGTTTTTTCCACTTTTTAGTTTATTTTTCTCGACATGTTTCGAAGGCTTACACCTTCATCATCGGGAGAATGATATAAATATATATACCGTTCTCCCGATGATGAAGCTGTAAGCCTTCGAAACATGTCGAGAATAATAAACTCAAAAGTGGAATTCGTTGAAGAGTTGTTAAAAAATCACAACAGGTTCGTAATTGACATTACACCCGGTTCTTCTCTTTCATTAGGATAATTTAGTTAATATTAATTACTCAACAATTTAAGTATATGCGTATCTTATGTATAACACCATAAGTAAGTACATATATTTAAAATAATTTACTACATATTTCCGTTTTATTTTATTTTAAAAAGGTAAATTTCCAGGGGGGGCCTTATGGAATTTTGTGTCTGAAAGGGGGGCCATGGGTCAAATAAGTTTGGGCTACACTGCCTTTACGCAACAATATTTTAATCATTGATTTTAAGTTTGATATTTGGATTATTCCTGACAATTCGAATGTGATAATGATTACGAATTTAAATTTAATATGTTGTTTATTATATTTGTTAGCTTTTCTAATTTCTGAATTATTTAATGATAGGTTTTTATTATTAATTTGCAATATTTCAATGCCGTTTTCTTTTTTTGGGGAGATTTTTAATCCACTTTATTCATTAAATAATCATATTTATACAAAATACACATAAAGATTCGAAAAATCACGAAAATTTTACATTTGATATATTATTGTAACACCTGATGATGTCAACATAGGTTGATGAAACAGCTCACGTAAAATAAAATGCAATTGTGATACAAAAACAAAGTTATTTAATTTAAAAGTTTAATGGGCTAGATTTGGGAAAAACTCCTCAAAACAAAATCTTGTCAGGTGCCTGAATTCAATGTCTGAAAAAGGCAATTTTCCGATTTGGCGATTTTCACTCCAATTTACGAATTTACGACCCGTTAATACATATTTTAATCGTATCGAATGGCGTAATATCCAATTTTAGGTAAAGTGTTTTGTGCTACAAAATAACGCATTCTAAATTTTTCACAACATTTAGTCTGTTATAAATGATCCATGTAAAGTATTACGATATGCCTATGGGATGCCACCTCGAACAACTGTTATTTTCTGATACCAAACTGTCAGCAATATTTATAATGTACAATTTACCAATATTTTTTTTAAGTTCCAATATATATTGTACAATATAATTATATAATTTTTTTAGAAACTGAAAATTTTAGATTGAAGTATTATACAAAAACTGTTTTTATTTAATTATGGTCTCTTAAAAATTAATCACTGTTTTTCCACTTTTATGTTTTTTGTATATTCGTTTGAACCCAATTACTGTACACAATTTGTTTTAAGCTCTTATTTTGATTCTCGTGACACGTGATAGGTAGCTTATATACTCGTATCGCTATTGTATTGTCACGTGAATTTTACACCAGACCAAAGACAATATCACAATCCAATTACTGTACATAATTTGTTTTAAGCTCTTATTTTGATTCTCGTGACACGTGATAGGTAGCTTATATACTCGTATCGCTATTGTATTGTCACGTGAATTTTACACCAGACCAAAGACAATATCACAATCCAATTACTGTACATAATTTGTTTTAAGCTCTTATTTTGATTCTCGTGACACGTGATAGGTAGCTTATATACTCGTATCGCTATTGTATTGTCACGTGAATTTTACACCAGACCAAAGACAATATCACAATCACACTGTCATCATCGGAAATCGAAGGCTACAACAAACAATCCATCGATCGTGCTTCGAAAGCTTTATACTTTAATAATCACGGAATGATATAAACTCAAAAAAATAATATTGTTATTTGAAACTAAACTTTAAAAGCTCATTGTTAATAATAACAATATTGAAAAGTTACCCACCGCTTACCCGAAGCTGGTATAGGACGCACGCTTCATCAGCTTCGCTCAAACAATCCCTAGGCCCGCCCCTCATCCACGCAGGACTTACATTAGCTGGATAATGCACCATTCCAGAAAAAAAAACAAAGGCAAAAGGGTATCTAGGCCATATTAAATCCACTTCTATGTCCCAATCTAACAAAACAAAGCAAATTATGTTACATGATTTTAGGGCCTATTATAAAATTGTGACAGAGTGTGGGATGGGAGCTTGAACTTGGAATGATGAAAGAAATAAAGAAATCTTAAGTAAATAGAGAAAACATTCATGAAAACGTGGGACAGGAACACAGGGAACCTTACATTTTAATGTGTATAATTTAAAGAGAAAATTGATCCAAGAGGAAAGAACGTGGCCCCGTAAGGTACCTCCCCTCCCCCGGCGAGGAGTCCGACACCCCCTTAAAGGGGCGGATGATAATAACAATAATTAATGTAATTAGGTTTTATTGATTAAATGTATAGTTAGTTAATTCCATTTATATTTGGTGACTTCTACCGGTTTCGGCAGCTCGCTGCTATCTTTTGGTCCGGAGAATTATTGGAGAAGGATCAGAAGATGGAAACGACCTTCCAAAACAGGTCGAAGACATAAACATATATAAAATTAACTTAATATACATAATAAAAAATATAATAAAAAATTCACTATTGAAATAAACTCGCTTTTATGATCTCTTGGTAATATTATAAACTGTTTAGTGGACAACAACTACAAACCAACACGCTACAGAGTGAAAACGGTTAGCGTTACTTACTCAATAGTGGTTTTTATACAAAATATTAAAACAAACTAACTAACTAACCATTACGTCGTTTCCCCGGAGTGGTAGGCAGAAAAGATGGATTGCCACATAGCTCTATCCTGGCATGATTCTCGCGCCTCTTCTACATTCACAAATCATTACATGAACGCTCGTCGATTGTTCCTACTTCAAACATGGCCGCCTTCAGTAATTGATTAATTTGGTCATGCCATCTCTTCCTTGGCCTTCCTCGACTTCTTTTCCCATTCACACTACTTGTATACATCTTTTTGATTCCCTCATCCATTCGTTCCATATGTCCAAACCATCTTAGTGACCTTTTCTTGATTTGATTTATCACGCATTCATCCGCCTTACATTCCTTTCTTCCTTCATCATTAGATATTATATTATACATTGTTTTTCCGCACATTCTTCTTAGTGACCTCATTTCTACGACATTTATCCTACTTGAATCTTTCTTCTGCCATCTCTAAGCTTCACTTCCATACATAAGGGTCGGGATAACTCCATTGGGCACTTCCATCTTTGTTTCAGTCGATATATTTTATTTGCTTCGGGATTCGGGAGACGTTTATTGGTGGCGATGAGGTTCGCAACCCATCACACCGCGTCTCTCGCGTTGGCGAAAAGAGAAGAATGGAGTGCAGCATCGATTAAAGTGTTGCAGTCCATTCTTTCTGTCTACTCTTTCGGGGAAACGGCGTGATGGTTAGTTAGTTAGTTATTTTATTTGCGGTAATGACTTTGAGTGTACCATTTATTTTGTTTCCAGCTCCAATCCTTCTTCCGATATCTCTCTCCATTCTTCCATCTCTTGTAAACATGCTTCCCAGATGAACAAATTCGGTAACTTGCTCTTATTTCTCACCGTTCGCACTTATGTCATCCGTCATACATTATTCCATTTCAAATACCATAACTTTAGACTTTGACACGTTCATCACAAGGTCATACTAATTGCATACTTTGTACATTCTTGACACTAGGACTTGTAGTTCGTCCACGCTGTCAGCGATTAAAGCAGCGTCGTCTGAATAAAGCAAACAGCTGATGGACATATCGTTCATTTTCGCACCAGCGTTTATGCCATCTAATTCTTGTAATTAAAAAAATGTGTTTAATTAAATTTTTAAACATATTGCTACCAACCGTGAAACTCTACGCGATTATTATTGTACGAATTGACCTTTAATCTAATTACTATCGACTTACGATCAGCAATCATTTTTTCCCTGATGTCAAATATACTGTTTATACATTTCAGCTGAAAAAAACCTTTAGTACTATTCCATGTTTACACCCAAAATGGGTCTTTAATACGAAATTTTGTTTTTTTCTTGATATTTCAAGGAAAACTTTGTATTTTTTTCCTACTTAGAAGTTATTGAAGTGTGATTTTCCTAATGATTGCCTACTTTTCCAAACAATCTTGTATTCACATTACGTAGTAATTTTTTTTGCAAAAAACGAACAACTAAATTTGATGAGTTTTGGAAATCGCAAACTTAGTAAACTAGTTGGTCGTTTATATTTTGTTATCAAGTTACTTTTTGAAAACAGTTGTCGGGATATTTCTATAGATTATATATATTTTTTATAAGGATTAATTATATCTCAATAGAGACGAAGATGTAAATTGTTTTCTGGGAGCAGAATATGGTGGCCGAGGCGCTTACAGGACTTATGACCTGTCATTGGTTGGGTTGAGCGATCGCTTTGTGTTTAACAACATTTCCGATTTCTCTGACTCCTCACGTGGCCGACATTCAATGTGTGATTTATTTGATCGTGCCACGTTTTCCTCGATCTTCTTTTATTTCTAGTTCCATTATTTCTTCATTCTTTCTTTCCGTGTGTCCAAACCATCTTAATGATCCTTTACACCATCATTTGCATCCCATTCACTTCTTATATTTTCAATCGACACTCTACGATACACAGAGTATCACACATTCGTCTAAGATATCTCATTTCTACTGCATTTATTCTAATTTTATCCAAATTTTTCCAGTTCTATGCTTCGCTTCCATACATAAGGATCGGTATAAGAACACCATTGCGCACTTCCATTTTAGCTTTTTTTGATAGGTTTTTGTTTGCGATGGCAACTTTAACAGCATCATTCACTTTGTTATTAATTGTTGAGGTTTTTGTTTTGTAAAACTCCATTATAATTTAATTCATATAATTTCTTATACAGATTTTAGAGATTATAGAGATTTTAGTAAAATCATTTGATTATTGTTTTTTTTTTTTTTTTTTGAACAAAAAAAACAATGCGTTTATGGGCTACAGCCTTTGCATTGTGTTAATAAGGTAGTTGCTAAATGCTGAAAATCATTCTCCATAGATGGCGTTAGTGGGTCGGTTGTAAAAGTTAATCTTGAATGTATTCACAAGTGCAACCAAATCTACATAGATGGATAATTGAAACTGACACGTGAAGATAGGTATGGATTTTGAAGTATATATACATCTTCCAAAAATTTGTCATGCATGATCATAACAAAGGTGGAATGGGGAATGTTGTAATTACATAAAGCGTGCGCTTAACACAACCAATGACAGGTCATAGGTCCTGTAAACACCTTGATCATCCATATTCAGTTTGCGTCTTCGTCTCTATTGAGATACAATTAAATTTGAATTGACCACCCTTTGGTGAAAATCCAGAATTTCGTATACAAGTATAAGTACAAAAATCATTTGATTATCTTATTAAGAGTAAATTATTAATACTATTCCTAGATGCTTTACATAAATGTTTAGATAAGTTGTATTGTATATCCCATAGCCACAACTTTATAGGATAGATAGACATTTGAGGTTGAAAGAGAACTGTAAGTCAGTATTGTAATCTCTTTGAAGTCAAAACGGAACATTTTATGATATGCTATCTACCTATATCACAACTATGTACACATTACGTACAATGGAGGCGTTACATTCTTGCCTGGATGAAGCACAATAGACCTTCATATTCGTGGATTCCGTCTAAAATAAATTGTAATATTATCCCTTATAAAAACATGAGCGCTTTATGATAAAAAAAATATATAGCTTTTTGTAAAGATAAAACAGCTCAATCAAATTCATATAAAATTTTTGAGCAGTACTTTTTTCCCCATTTATCACGCAATTAATTTTAAAACATGGAAATTCTAATTAAAATACAAATACTAACTAACGAACTTACCATCACGCCGTCTCGCCGAAGGGGTAAGCAGAAAGAAAGGACTGCCACACTTTAACCGATGCGGCACTTCATCCTTCTCTTTTCCTTCCCGCGGGAGACGCGGTGTGATGGGTTGCGAACCTCATCGCCACCAATAGGCATCTCCCACGCACATTTCGAGCGTCCAACGACCAGAAAATAATCCAAAAGTAATAATAATAAAAAAAATGTTGTAAAATAAAATGACAATATAAAAATAATATAACACATAATGTTATGTTAAATTAAATAAAACGATGTTTTTTAACTACTTCTACTTTTGTCTTTATTAAGATAGCAACCGGTTTCGCCAGACTTGCTGGCATCGACAGACTGATCAAGAGATTTCAGTAAAATCATTTGATTAACATAATGTGATTTTTTTATAGTGCACATGTAAGCTTGACGATCGGGACTTTTGTGTTTTTTAATTTATATTCGACGTATCCACCGTTGTTTAATCACCTATAATTAGGCACTTAAAATAATCCAACTTTAGCAAGATGTTTTCAAAATGTTATTTAAGAAATTATTCAAATGGACATTGGAACAAATGCACATTAAGGTTCGAAAAAATCACGTAATATTATAAAAGTAATTTGTAAGATTATGACTAAAAGACGGCAGAGAATTTCCGAAACAAATAAATATAACAACAACAACAAACCATCACGCCGTTTCCCCGTAGGGGTAGGCAGAGAGGATACCCGCCACACTACTCTATCCTGGCACACCTCTCTAGTTTCCTCCACATTCATACAGCGAGTCATACGCACACGTTGATTCTTCCGACTTCTAACATGACCAACCTTTAAAATTTTATTTATTTGGTCACGCCATGTTTTGCCTCGACTTCGTACTGCATTCACATCATTAACGTATACTTTCTTAACCATTCTTTCTCTATCCATGCGCTCCATATGTCCAAACCAACGCAGCGATCCTTTTTTAATTTTGTTCGTAATACCTTCTTCCGCTCTACATTCCTTTCTTATATTAGCATTTGAGATTCTCTCGTATATCGTTCTACCACACATACGTCTTAGGGACCTCATCTCTATGCATTTATTCTGCTCTCATCCTTCTTCTGCCAGATCCATGCTTCGCTTCCATACATAAGGGATGGGACCAGAACTCCATTGTGTACGGCTATTTTCGTTTTCTTTGATAAATTCTTGTTTCCGATAACTATTCTTAAAGCTCCATTCACTTCGGCTATCTGCTGTGAACATGCTACCTAAATACACAAATTCCCTCACCTGTTCCAAGTTTTTTTCATTCACACTTATATTACAAACTGTCATTTACTCGTCCCTTTCAAAAACCATCACCTTTGACTTTCCGACATTCATCATTAAATCATTTCACTTGCATACCTCATAAAGGAAATTTTAATTATTTCATTTTAATTATTATAACAGTGTTTCAAATCGAACAGTAAATGCTAAAATCTTATCGAAATCTGAACATGACTGTAAGTTTTGCGTGTCGAAAAAAGCTTATGCGTAAAATTAGATCTGATAGATCGGAATTCAGTTTGGATACGTCGATGGGTACAGTGGCTCAATTGGATAAAGCATCCAGCCGTGAAATGCAAGGTCTTGGCTCGATTCCAGTAGATTTTATTGAATATTCGCGGTATGTTTACTATGTAAATGATTTTTATAGCTGAAAAGGCAAAATGAGTAAAATATGTAATTAAATATTATATAATAGAATTGATGTAAGGATGGGAGACTTGGAAATCTACCGTGGATGTTATTAGAAAACTCCACATGTTTATAAATAGGTGCCTTCGCTCAATATTAAAGATCTTTGGCCCCAAACAGTGTCAAATGCCGTTCTCTGGACCATGGCAAGCGAAAAGCCAATTAGAGAACAAGTCGCTAGACGCAAATGGCAGTGAATCGGTCACACTCTGAGACGGAACCCAGCCTGCATCGCTCAGGACGCAACAGACTGGTCCTCTATGGGAGGAAAGAGAAAACGAGGCAGACCTAGAGCCACCTGGAGAAGAGCCCTGCAGGACGAGGTTAAGGCAGCAGGCCTCACTTGGGATGATGTTAGGCATCAGGCATGCGATAGATTCGAGTGGAATAGGTTCCTTGAGGCCCTTTCATCACGGAGGTGTGACAGGACAAAAAGAAGAAGCAAGAATAGAATTGAGTCATACAGGTTTAAATTTTTCATACAAAACGTTTTTAAACTAGTTTATTCTAATATAATATATTATTATTCTTCTTCAACTGCCCTGTCGGATCCCCTCCCTCGCGTTTCGTAGCCAGGACATCTCTCTCCTACCGGGTCCTCGGCGTCCCTCAAATTTCTCCTACAATATCAGTTGGAGAAGGTGGCACTTTTCTCTACGCAGTACATGACCCAGATGTGAAATCTTCCGAACCTTGATAGTTGACAACAGCTCCCTGTCAACTCTAGCTCGCCTCAGGACTTCGGTATTGATAACCATGTCTGTCCAGGGAATTCTGAGCACTCAGCGATAGAGCCGCATTTCAAATGCTTCCAGTCTATTTATTGAGTTGACTCTTAAGGTCCACGTTTCACATCCATACAATAAAATAGACCACACATAGCATTTGATCATTCTCAAGCGGAGATGGTGATAACTTATCGTTAAAAATAATTTATGGCATTGTTATAGTATATTTTTTTTTTTTTTACTTTCTCGGAGTGTCGTGACAGCTGTTTCGCCAATTCCTTCAGTTTTTTTATGAATGTAATCTGCTTTCTTCTAATGCGAATCATCCCAAATGTATTATGACTCGTCGCACTTGAGATTATACTATGTATAATTGTTCTTTCTAATAACTGTATTTTCGCACCTTTACAACGTTTGCTTGTAATGTTATTTGTAGTTTCTTCACCTTAATAATATTAACCGTAATATTAATTTGATAACCTTCATGGCAAAATAGAGAGAACTTTGAATATACTGCCACACCGAAGGTCTCGGGTTCGATTCTCAGCAATAGCAGTGTGAACGTTACACTGTCGATGGTCTTGTGTGGAATTCACGTGACAATAAAATGGCATAGATTAGCTATTATCATATGTCATGAGAATCAATAGCTAAAAATTTGTATTCAGTAATTGGGTTTAAAACATCTGATGTATACGAATGTCGAAAGTAACGGGAAACTTTCACATTAAAAGGGCATTGAAAAAACCAGTAAAAGATGTCATCATACCTGAATGCTATACAGTCTACATTGCGATCAGCTAAATCTTGTGCGATTGGTAGATTGACTGTGCCAAAACGATGTCCTCGCACAAGACCGAGCCTTCGCGGTAGCCGGGCCTTCAGCATGGAACAGTCTTCCAGCAGACTTCAAGTGCATTGAGAATCAGTCAGTGTTTAGATCGAGACTCAAAACGCACCTTTAAATTATCTTTTCTTGATGTAAATATTGATCCACTGCGTCAGGTGCAGCCCTCATACTAAATATGTTTCTCTTTTGACTAGTTCATATAACGGAGCATTTTCTAATGCGCCCTTGAGAAGAGTAATTCATAAAAATAGCAACAACTACAACAAACCGTTTCCCCGCGGGGGTAGGCAAAGAGAATGGACCGCCACACTACTCTATCCTAACATACCTCTCTAGGTTCCTTCACATTCATAGAGCGAGTTATACAAGCACGCCGATTCTTCCGGCTTCTGACATGACCAATTTTAAAATTAGATTTAATATAGTCATGCCATAAAAATGGAGCTCTATAAATTAACCAATTTATTATTATTTTTATTATGATTATAAACATTGTTTCAAAAACTATTGTAGCAAAAAATAAATCCCTACGCTTAAAACTAAAAAAAAACACAATATTGTTTTACGTACTCGTATATGCCATATTGAGAAGAAAAAAATACGGAATTCAATCACGAAATACCAATCCGGATATTATTAATCTTTCAGCGTGTATCCAAATGATTTAAAAACAATTCAATTACAAAACCTATATTTCAAAAAATCCAAACGTATCTCAATCCAAAATTCACTCATCCAAACAATGATTTCCTTTATTTAACAAATCGAATATCAATCACTGCCATATTGAAAAAAACCCACCCCTGTCGCTCCGGGCGTTTCTACCATTTTAAAGTAACCCCGCAGAAACATAAATCGTTTATTTTGACATAAAGCCCTTTCACCTATCTGTGTTCCACTAAAGTCCCTGAATCAAATTATTTTTCCCGCCAAAATGAGAGGACATAGCATTCGAAATTCAATTAAAAATTCCACCGGCTACCGAAGTCACACAGTGTATCATTTCATAAAAATTCCATGAATTTTTTTTACATGTAATTTTCTGAAAATGTCGCATCATACAAAATACGACCATGTTTTTTTTTTAAGTAAGTACCGTTTTGATATTTAAAAATAACAAGTGACCTTTCTTCTTCTTTCGGTGCCGTGTTCTTGCGCCACTTAGAACAGATTCTGAACTCTTGTTATTCCTGTCCATTATTGATGTTCTGCAGCCAGGACAGCTGCCTTCTACCAACTTCCCGACGTCCCTCCACTTTACCCATTAATATCAGTCGAAGGAGGTGGTATTTTTCTCCCCTTAGCATATGACCCAAATATAAGACGTTTATAATTTTCACACTTGACAACAGCTCTTTATTGACTCTGGCTCTCTGTAGTACGTCTGCATTACTGACCCTATCGGTCCACGGTATACGGAGCATTCTGCGGAATATACGCATCTCGGACGCTTTCAACCGGTTCATTATATTCACTTTCAGAGTCCAGGTTTCGCAGCCATATAGTATAAAAGACAATGTATATCATTTAATCATCCGTTGTCGGATTTTCATTTTATTTCAATATTCGGTTCAAGCGCTTTAGTGATAATGCTGCCAAGGTAATTAAATTGGTCGACCATTTCAACATTCGCATCATTCAGATGCAGAGTGAAAGACCATAGTTTTTATTTACTTTTTAATATTTAGATAACATAATTGCCTTATCGAAATACAAACTTTTGTATTTCGTCGTCTTTTGTATTCTGACGTGAGTTTGCCGAATGACTTTTCTTGAGTGTTATAACATTATAATTGTGAAGGTGGGGATTATTAAAGCCAAATTGTCACAGGCGATGAAACACGGGTGGCCTGGAGAGGGTACAGAAAAAAAAGTTTGGTGTCTATACATAAGAAAGTATGGTAGCTATCCGTGGCTCTATTCCACGCCATTTATTTTGGAAATATTGAGTACCAACTATCTGCAACTTTGAAGAGATGAGAAACTCGTAGCTTATTTATTTTGATTAATTAGATGATATTTCGAGAACTTTTTCTTGCAGGGTGATGTTGGTATTTTGTATCCCCGATAGATATCTCCGACAGCAACAGCATACATTGTCTTACCTACCGATACACGACCAGAGATCGACGTCTTTCACATTACTAAAAGGACGTTTAGAAAACAAAAACTATTGACTTTAGAGATATCTTGTTTTTCTAAATGTCGAACCATCTCTCATGCGTTCCTCGTATTATATTGGTGTGTATTTTATATAATATGTATTATTTTACCTGTGCTCAATAGATACCTTATACCATAATTTATATCTTTTTTTTATTATTCTTCTTCTTCTTCTTCTTCTCCTTATAGACCTTTGGTCTGTTCCTGAAATCAGGCTGGCCTTTATTGGGAGGTTCTTCCGGGGGGACGGCAGCTGGCAGGAATCTGATGCGCCACAGCATGTGGGATTGTGGTGGAATCCACCCTCTGCACGTGCGCATTCCAGTATCTTCTGCGTTGTGTGCCCCATCTCACGACATCCTCCACCTTGCAGATCTCGCGGATAGCCGTGTTTCTCACCCTATATCGAATAGTTCTTCCTTCTATCATCCTGAGCGTCCTCATCTCTGCCACCCGTACTTTAGCCTTCGTTCTTGTGGTATCCGCTCTGGTCTCAATGGTACTCGTATATGTCAGTATAGGCCTTACGCAGGTTTTATATATTCTGACCTTACTGTCAGTTCTCATATACTTGTTTTTCCATATTATATCCTTGAGACAACCTGATACCGCCGAGGCTTTGTTGACTTGCTCTATTTTTTCACTGACAAGATCATTTTGACTGATCCACACCCAGATGTCTAAACTTTGCAACCTGTTCCAGCATTCTGTCATTTAAGGATAACCTGCATCCTAAGGGTTCTTTTGAGAATGTCATGGTTTTTGTTTTCTCGTTTTTAATGTCCGTTGAGAAAATAAACTGATTTAATTTGATTTTATGGAATGGATGACTGTGCGGCGTTTTGCGGTATTTTTATGTAACGCAAGGTTCATTTCAGGCGAGTTTATTATTGAGGAACCAACAACAAAATTTAATACAATAAACGTGTAGCATAATAAATAAATCGAAGACACTTCCTTCGCTGGTGAAATCAATTTACGTCATGACAACGACAATGGTATCAGAAGTAGATCTCTCCTTTTCGATATTGAAAGTTTGCTATGCGTAGTAGAAATGTTATTATTTTCATATCAGAATTATCTGAATATCAATCAGCCTTTGCTTGAATGGTTCAAACGGAAGTTTTCACAATTCATAACCAAAATTTTACGTATGTTTATAGTAGCTTTTATACAGGATGTTCGCCAAAAAAGTTTATTACTAAATTTATACGAATGAAAACGTCAGTCTTCTAGAAGTTTTATTATATTTTATGAAAATGACATTTTTCGCCCTTTAAAGGCATTATCAAAGGTCATTGTTCAAGAAACAATAAATAAAATAAAAATTACTACTAAATTTACGGTTTCTTTAACAATGAAAAAATATCTGTAATAAAACTCTACATTAAAGCATTAATACAAATGAAAACGTCTGTTGTATAGAAGTTTTATTGTGTTTTATAAGAATGTCGTTTTTTCATAATCTTCTAATTGAAAATGATCATTTAATAAATAAAACGGTGTTGAAATTTTGCATGATAATAATAAACGTCGAATACATATTAAACAATTTTTAAATTTTAGAAATAAAAAAAAGCCATTAAAAATAACGATTATATCATAAATTCCATTCTCATGTTCGAAATGTTCCCGTTATCATCTTTTTTTGTAAACATACTACCCAAATACACAAACTCATCTACTTGCTCAAAATTTTCACCATTCACCCTAATGTTGCAGACTGTCATGATTTATTATTTTTCAAAAACCATTTCCTTGGACTTATTCACATTCATCATCAGATCATTTCGTATGCGTACCTCATACCTCGTACATACTATTCACCAGGACTGTTCATGCTTGTTGTCTGCAAGTAGGACAGCGTCATCCGCATACAAGAAACAGCTCACTGACACTCCGCTCATTTTGGCACCTACATCCAACCCTTTCAGCTTTTTCATACGATAAACGGATAAACGACGTTTTACTATATTTATATTTGCAGTGATGACTATAAGTAGGAAAACATTATTCTTAATTTAAAGTGTGGTATATTATTTAATATTTGGCGAAATAAATTCCGAATCTTTATTATTGTTCATTGAACAAGATTCAATTCCCTGGGGAGCTAAAATTAACAGTAGCAGAAATTATTCATTTTAGGCGGCTAAACAAATACTTTAACAACATTTCAACCTCCTTGAGGGTATTGTCTTGGGATGACCCCATTTAAACCAGCCCTCCCAAAACTATGTTTATTATACTCGTAGTTCTCTCAAGAGAACCAACTAAGCTTATTTCGATCCAACTTGGCGAAAATTATTATTCTTGCTTAGTGAAACCAAAACCATGATTATTTTGTATTTTTTAGTAGTTTTTGAGTAGATAGAGAGGATGGACCGGCATACCGTTCTCTCCTGACATACTTCTATAACTTCCTCCACATTTATACATCGTAACATGCACGCTCGTCGATTTTTCGGACTTTGAATGTGGTCGCCTTTCAGTATTCGATTAATTTGGTCATGCATTATTTTTTTGGTCTTCCACGGCTTGGGCCCAAGCGAAACTAGTTGCCATCAATTATTATTATTAATATTAATTTTGAATCGCTCTTCACATCATAACAGTGCGAACCAAATAGTTGTGAAGGTTATAGCTATCATATTAATTCTCGTGACATGTGATAGGTAGCTTCGGTGTGGCAGTTAAAGCACTTACCGCTCGGTCACTAAGGTCGTCAATATAGTATCAATATTTACAAGTAAAGTGTATTGAAAAAAACTGAAAGGAAGGCCAAGGAAAACATGGAATGACAAAATTTATACTAAAATGCAGCCATTTTCAAAGTCGAAATAATCGACGAGCGTGCATGTCACGGTGTATGAATGTAGACAAAGCTCAAGAGTTATTAAGATTGAACAGAGTAGTGGTCCATCATCTAAGCCTACGGCATTAACATAAACCATAATTTTGGAAAAGTAAAAAAATTGTTTCTCTTCTATATACGCCATACTTTGTGTTGTTTTGATGGTTTATTTCTATTTTTCTTTTAAATACACTTTGTATATATAACACTTTTATTAAAAAAATAAAATTATATTAACACGTTTCGGACGAACAGTCCTTCTTCAGTAAAGATACATATTTATTAAAATATTATAAAATTGTTGTTGTTTACGTAAACAACAACAATTTTATAATAATATAATATCTTTACTGAAGAAGGACTGTTTGTCCGAAACATGTTAATATATATTGTTTTTAATAAAAGTGTTGTATATACAATCGTGTATAAAAAAATTGAAATTAAAAAATACTATCTAAAGTTAATAAATACAAATAAAAAATGCGTCAGTACAACAATATGTAATAAAAATAATGTATTTAAAATATGACATGATTTTATTTTGAGAGTTTTTCAAACTGACACTGTGCGAACCAAGGGACTACTTAGAACATCGGAGATGAAGGTCCTAAGATCAATTACTGGAAAAACCCTCCGAGACCGTGTCCGCAACGCAGACATAAGGAAAACCTGCGAAATAGAGGATATCGTTCAGTGGAGTAGATCCAGAAGAAGATACTGGAGGGACCATGTAGCCCGAATGGATGGTGACAGACTCGCATATACAGCCGCCTATGAAATCCCTTCCGGACACCGCCCACCTGGAAGACCGCCTAAGAGATGGTGGGACAGCTGGATCTCATCATCCGACGAGATATGATTTCTGTGTCACAGATCGTCAGATCTATCAAAAGAAGAAGAAGAAGAAGAAGAAGGTTTTAATTCCTTCTAAGCAAACCCGCAGTATGTACAAAGCGAATAATTGACCATTTAATTAATTTGTTTCAGGTGTCCTGGATAAGAAAACGTGACCTTCACATCCTGACGGTGGGCGGGGCCGCCTACAGCTCCGACGGGCGTTTTTCCGCCCTTCATGCCGATGGCTCTGATGAATGGGCGCTAAGGGTTGCTTCCGCCCAGCCAAGAGACTCTGGTACTTACGAGTGCCAGGTGTCTACGGAGCCCAAGATTAGTCAGGCGTTTAAGCTCAACGTTGTTGGTGAGAAATATTGTCATTATAATTTTATGTACAAAATATTATACATTAGGCGTAAAGAATACCATTCCAAAAAATAGAACTATCCCAAAAATTCGTTCAATCAACAAAAGTAATAAAATTACAAAAATAAAGAATATTACCACAATCCTTAAAAGCAATAAATCCCAAAAAGTGTAGTGGAATTCCAAAAAAAGTACAATCCAAAAATAGTACAATCTCAAAATGTCGTATAATCCCAAAAAGTCGTATAATCCCAAAAAGTCGTACAATCCCAAAAAGCAGTACAATTCCAAAAAAAGTATAATAATAACTCCAAAAATTAGTACAATCCCATATAGTATTAAAATTACAAAAAAATGTACTATTTAAAAATAGTACAAATCCCATAAAGTAGTACAATCCTAAAAAGTAGTACAATTCCGTAAAATAGTATAATCCAAAAAATGGCATAATTCCAAAAATTAGTACAATCATATAAAGCAGTAAAATTACAAAGAACAGTAGGTACAATCAAAAATAATGTATTTCCGAAATTTTGTACATTCCCATAAAGTAGTAAAATTACAAAAAATAGTAAATCCAAAAAATAAAACGATCCCATAAAATATTACAATCCAATTACGCGGTACAATCCAATAAATAGTACAATCCAAAAAATACTATTGTACAATGTCAAAAGGTTGAATCGACGTGCGTGTATGACTCGCTGTATGAATGTAGAGGAATCTAGAGAGGTGTCTCAGGATAGAGTGTCTCAGGATAGGCGGTTCATTCTCTCTGCCTACCCTTCCGAGGAAACGGCGTGATGATTTGTTTTAAAAAAATGGTATCAAAAATGTAATTAGAAAGAATTTTTGTTTCACATATCTAAGGATTTAATTTGAGTTCTCACAAATATTGACAGTTTTAAACTATTAACCCTTTTATACATGCTTGAAGAAGATTTCAACATTTAACATAATTTATTCTCTGGAAAATTTAACTACCAAAGACATAGCAAATCTTATAGAACAATTGCTTTCTAAGGTAAACGTGCAAAGTGAAATATGTATAATACCAAAATCATATTTAGTTATTGTAAATGTATTCCTTTCGCATATGTAATTATATTAAATTCTGATATACACCTATGAATATCAAAACAAGCGCATTCGCACCTAGAGAAAATATTTGAATTGACTTAAAATTCAATGTTTAATTTGAAAGCTAAAACAAACTTCTCATGTCGAAGTGATCTTTCCAGAAATATATTTGCTTTGCAAATTAGCAATAACACATATTCGTATCATAAATTTCCGACATATGTTGTAATATGAAAGTTCAACCAACTTAAGTTGTCGTTAATGTTTATTTTTATATTTGAACTTTTACGTTACCAAAAAATAAGGTAATAATAATGCAGTCATAATTTTGTCATTAATATCATAAATTTAAATATAGATATTATTATTTTGTGTCGCTTTTCATAATGTGAGAAATGAAATTGTCTTTAACTTAGTAACTAACTAACCATCTAACGCTGTTTCACCAGAGGGGTAGGCAGAGAGATGGGTTGCTACATTGTTCTATCCTGACATAACCTCTTCTCGTCGATTGTTCCTACTTCGAACATGGCCGCCTTTCAGTAATTTATTAATTTGGTGATGCCATGTCTTCCTTGGCCTTTCTCGACTTCTTTTTCCATTCACACTACTTGTATATATATTTTTAACCATTCTTCCCTCATCCATTCTTTTCATATGTCCAAACCATCTTAGCGACCCTTTCTTAATTTTATTTATCACGCATTCATCCGCATTACATTCCTTTCTAACTTCATCATTAGAAATTCTATCATACATTGTTTTTCCGCACATTCTTATTAGTGACCTCATTTCTACGGCATTTATCCTACTCCAGCTCCAAGCCTTCTTTCGATATCTTTCTCCATTCTTCCATCTCATAATAATTTAGGTAAATTATTAAAAAAGAATAAAGGCAAGGAAGATACATTTTCTCAATCGGGAGTTTATAAACTGAAATGTAATAATTGCTCATATTTTAAATAGGTAAAACAAGGCGTAGTTTTAAATTAGGAATAAAAGAGCACATAAGATGTCTCTCTTATCATAATTTGAAAAAGATCATTCATTTTATAAAGATAATTGCGTTGAAATTTGCATTTCAATAATCGTAATGTGACTTTGAACAATTTTGAAATTTCAGAAATTAAAAAAGCAATTAAAAATAAAGTAATTATTATAAATATTTAAATAAAGTAAACGTCAAGTCTAATATTTGATTTATTTCCTTTGTTGTAAGTTAATGTCTGAACCGCAAAAAGAATTTAAATTTTTTATTTTAAATTTCAAATTTCTTCATAATATTTGTTATAACAAAAGCATAAACGTTCCAAAATAAATCTTTATAACACCTGTCAAAACTGATCATATTTCAAAAATTTGTCATACATGGTCATAAAGAAAAGGTGGAATGGGGAATGTTGTAATTACATAAAGCGTGCGCTTAACCCAACCAATGACAGGTCATAAGTCCTGTAAACACCTTGATCAACCATATTCAGTTTCCAATTTGCATCTTCGTCTCTATTGAGATACAATTAAATCATAATTTTATAATATTTTAAATATCTATATAATATCACTGAGGAAAGACTGGGTAGTCCACCATGTTTGATATTTATTTTTAATTTGTTTTAAAAGAGAGTGTTGTTAAAAAAGTACAACAACAACAAACTATCACACCGTTGGCAGAGAGAATGGACCGCCACACTACTCTATCCTGGCAAACCTCTCTAGCTTCCTCCACATTCATACAACGAGTCATACACGCACGTACATAAAAAAGTACATAAAAAATATATATATACAAAACATCTACAACACAAAGTATGGCGAACATAGAATAAATGTTACTTTTTTTTTATTTAAAGTATCTTGCGCAAATTAATACCGCAAAACATTAAACAATCCTCCATTCCCGAGTGAGATATTCCAGGGAGGTTCTTAGAAGGATTCCTCTCAATGCTGGAGATCAAAGGTTCCGTATAACAAGTTGAGAGGAATAATTACGGTCGCCCTTCCTGGACAACCGTCATCATTTAACCCCTCCAGAACCCCTCTCGCCTCCCCCGGACATTCTAACTTCATCATACATTATTAGAAAACTACTTACCTGACCGAAATAGTTCACCCTAGTCGCGGCAGGATACTTCGAAAGAGGGCTGTTCGTGTTTTTGTATGGCGGTCGTTGAAGTCGGCTCAAAGTTCAATACTTTTACCTGTTTTCGTAAAAAAAAACAGTTAGTTATCGGTTTTCAATTTCGTTTTTTAAATACTTTTTAAAATCAAATCAGTTTATAAATGGAGTTCAGGTAAAATGTGACTAACTAACTAACTAACCATCACGCCGTTTCCCCGAAAGGGTACGCAGAGAGGATGGATCGCCACATTGTTGTATCCTGGCATAATTCTCGCGCCTCTTATTATTATTATTATTATTATTTTGTTGAATCGCTCTTTACATCATGACAGCACGAGAAGCAGTAAAGGGTATTATAGCTATCATGGTGATTCTCGTGACATGTCATAGGTAGCTAATCTATCGCCATTTTATTGTCACGTGAATTCTACAACAGATAAAGTCAGTGTGACAATCACACTACCCTTGCCGGGAATCGAACCCGGAACCTTCGGGGTGGCAGTCAATGCACTACCACTCGGCCACGAAGGTCGTCAATCGTCTTCTACATTCGCACATCGTGACATGCACGCTCGTCAATTGTTCCTACTTCGAACATGGCCGCCTTTCAGTAATTGATTAATTTGGTCATGCCATGTTTTCCTTGGCCTTCCTCGTCTTCTTTACCCATTTACACTACTGATATATATATCTTTTTAACCATTTTTCTCTCATCCATTCGTTCCATATGTCCAAACCATCTTAGTGACCCTTTCTTAATTTTATTTATCACGCATTCATTCGCCTAACATTCCTACATACTTTCATCCTTCTTCTGCCAACTCCAAGCTTCACTTCCATACATAAGGGTCGGTACTAGAACTCCATTGTGCACTGCCATCTAATGGTAAAATGGTAAAATGTATTGTAACTCGTATATACAAAATAATACCAGGAACGCATGAGAGGTGGTTCGACATCAACGGTCTTCTGAACGTACTTTCACTAATATGAAAGACGTCGATATCTGAGGATACCGTGTGGAGGAGGCTAATTGCTCTTCCCACCGGTGTCACCAGGTTGGTTCTGCAGGTTGTAGGTTGGTTGGCCAGTGGGTAAAACAATCTATCATGTCACTGTCGTAGATATCTTTCGGGGACAAAAAGACCAACATCCTTCAGCATAACCGAGTTCTCAAAATATTCCCTGATTAATCTAAAGAAACGGGTTATGAAATGCCCATCTCTTCGAAGCTGCAGAGAGTTGGTACCCAACATTTCCAAAATAATTGCCGTAGGATAGAGCCACGGAGAGCAACCATAATTTTTATTATTTTGTTTATAACCGTTTCATTCCCATTTTTTATATTTTCATTCGACACTCTATAATACACAGATTTTTCTAACATTAATCTAATTTCTACCGCATTTATTCTACTTTCATCCTTCTTTTGCATGTTCCATGCTTCGCTTCCATACGTAAGGGTCAATACAAGAACACCGTTATGCACTGCCATTTTAGCTTTTTTGGATAGGCTTTTGTTTGCGATGACAACTTAGAGTGCACTATTTACTTTGTGCCCTGCCCCAACCCTTCTTTTAATAGCCCTCTCCACTCGCCCATCCTTTGTAAACATACTACCTAAATATACCAAATCATCTAGTATTTACATTGATATATGGTTAATATAATAGTTAATTGTGACACTAATACGTTTGTATTGCTGTTAAAATTATATTAGTTTTATCGTTTTTATAAAGAATTTTGACAGGTGTAAAAATAAATTTTAAATTTGTTCCAATGACAATTTTAATAATTTTTCAGTATTATTTTAAAGTTCTTGCTTGTTAAGTGCCTAATTACAGCTAATTTAAAAAACGGTGGACACGTGTAACATAAATAAAATAAACACAAAAGTCCGGATCGTCCATGTCAACATGTGTAACATCGAAAAAAACATTATGTGCTAAATTAAAAAAAAACGGTGGATTCGTGGAACATAAATTAAATAGACAATATGTGCACCACCTAAAAAGAACATTTTGTGTTAAATTATTTTTATTTTGTTATTTTATTTTATATCATTGTATTTTATATTATTTGTTTTAGATTTATTTTGTGGGTGTTGGATGATCGAAGTGTGCGTGGGAGACGCCTATTGGTGGCGATGAGGTTCGCAACCCATCACACCGCGTCTCTCGCGGAGCGAAAAGAGAAGGATGGAGTGCCGCATCAAAATTGTGACAGTCCATTCTTTCTGCCTACCCTTTCGGGAAGACGGCGTGATGGTTAGTTAGTTAGTTAGTTAGTTATATGGTTAATTCTATCGGAAATATTTTTGTATAAACGCTGCTTGTTAGAGATAAAATAGATTCATGAACAGCTTCACTATTTCATAGTTATACTCTTCTAGTAATATTGTAAGTGCTTATTGATGGATAATATGTACTTCCATTATCTTTCTGGTGCCTACTTCTGCCCGAGCAGTTTAAAGATAATGTTTCAATAAATTCCTACAATTCGATTAGAATGAAGATATTTAGACACAATACAAAAGCCGCCATTTTAACGTTCTTTGTTCTTCCTTAATAAAGGAAATGTTTTTCCTAATTTCCATTTTATGCTTTACAAAATAATATTCCAAATTGTTGACTCCACTCGGATTTTCTGAGCATTGTAATAACACGAATAGCAGTATACTTGAACTAATAAACTCATTGTTCAGGTATATATAGTATGTATATATTTAAATAACTTTATTTTGAACGTATTAATGGCAGCATATAATGATGTTCTAGTGCCAATCCTTATGTATGGAAGTGTAGCTTGAAGCTGCCAAAAAGAACACGAAAAAATGAAACTTCTTATTTTTGTCCTGTCACACCTCCGTGGTGCAAAGGGCCTCAAGGAACCTTCTCCACCCGACTCTATCGCATGCCTGATGCCTAACATCATCCCTAGTGAGGCCTGTCACCTTAACCTCGTCCTGCAGGGTTCTTCTCCAGGTGGCTCTAGGTCTGCCTCGCTTTCTCTTTCCCCCATAGGGGACCAGTCTAGTGCACCCTGAGCGATGCAGGCTAGGTTCTGTCTCAGAGTGTGACCGATCCACTGCCATTTGCGTCTAGCGACTTGTTCTCTAATTGGCTTTTCGCCTGCTATGGTCCAGAGAACGGCATTTGACACTGTTTGGGGCCAACAGATTTTGAATATTAAGCAAAAAAGGATAAATGCCATATACATGCGGAAAATTTTATATTTAATAATACCGAACAACAAAGGGAGAAAAATATGGCAGATGACTGCATCATGAGGAAAATTAAAAAATGTATCCCTGTGATGTTTTCTTTTTGTTTTTTGATTTCAATCATATGAGCTTTGCTGGGGTTTACCTCAAAACTATTACTAGTTATTAATTTTTTTTAATATATATTTTGTTTATTGTTTCTTGAACAATGATGTAAAACTCCATATTAAATAATTAATACGAAGGAAAACGTCAGTTTTCTAGAAGTATTTTTATATTTTATGGGAATGTTTGATAGTGTTTGATTTGAATCTTATGAGAACATTTGATAATGCCTTAGAACGGCGAAGCATGTCATTTCCATAAAATATAATAAAACTTCTAGAAAACTGACGTTTTCATTCGTATTAATTATGTATATTTTGTATTTTGTACTATCCAAAGCTAACTCAGTCAAACTCTGGGGTCCATGAGGTATCTTTTTATGTTCCGATATTCACCTTACAGCTCAGGAAACCATGGAAAACCTTAACTCCTTAGATGACTAGGATATGAGAAATGAATGGACAGGAGAATTTTTTTTTAAATATTGTATATTTTTAACATATACAAGCAGTGTGAGTGGAAAAAGAAGCCGTGGAAAACCAAGCAAAGCATGATATAACCAAATTAATCAAAAATTAAAAGGCGGTCACATCCAATATTCTAGCAACTTGTTTGTATTAGTTGTTCGTAACACCTGACGATGCCAACATAGGTCGGAGGATCAGCTGTCGCGACAAACTCAGTCTCTAAAATTTAAACATTTTATAAAAATCAATAGTTTTAAAATTATTATTATTAATATATAATACATAAGTTTTGTCATAACGGTGCAAGTTTCAGGCGCAAATTGTTTAAATACTACAAAAAATCAATAAATACTACAAAACTACCCCTCAAAACTATCAAATTGAAGTTCGCTCAAATACCCCACCCCTTGGCAACATCAATAACTCGTTTTGACCCTCCTAAACCATGGGCTTCCATTAGCAGATCACATCGGTAATGTGTCCCCATTTATTTTAACTGTTATCTTCTAAGGGCAGAAATTGCCTAACGGAAAATAAATTTTCTGTACAATCTCTTTATCTACTGAATATATACAACAACAATTGTATGAAATAAAATAATATTACACTTTTTGTAAACTTATTGAGCGCTAAGGCATTAACACTGTCTACTTCCATAGTAATATACTTAAAAATTTAAAATAACTTTGTTTATTCCACTAATTATTATAAAAAATATATATTGTATTAAAAAACACGGCATATGCCGGAGGATACCTCCATCTTCTGGTGTAAAAATATAGTAAAAACTAAACAAAGAAAGACTAATATATAAACGCATATAAAATTAAGATAATAATTATCAGTACTTATTACAAATAGCCCAGGTTAATTTTTAAATTAAAATTATTGTACCGAATTTTAAATGCGTTTTTATATTAGTCTTTCTTTGTTAAGTTTTTCGAAACATGTTGTGATTTAAAAAAAAAAAATTAATAGTTAGGGGATGAAACAGAGTTATTTTCAATTTCCTAAGTATACACTTTTTGTATTTGTATCATAACCACTTCATTTGGTAACACCAACCGGTTTCGCTCTCGCCGGAGCCTTGTCAGGGTGAGAGAGTAAACTAGGTTTACTTGTCTCTCTGAATTACTGATCTATCCATTCTGTCGAAGCCAGCCAGCCTGGCGAAACTGGTCGCTGTCGAAATATATTCAAAAATGGAATCAATTATTAACTAACTAACTAACTTACCATCACGCCGTCTCTCCTAAGGGATTGGCAGAAAGAATGGACTGCCACACTTTTCTTTCCTAACATATCTCGGGACCTCCAACTTTGGCGTCACCTCGGCGAACTGTCCGTGTTCAGCGCCGCTCGGAACAGCTCCTGCACACTTCGGATGCCGGTCCACTCCCTTATGTTTCGAAGCCAGAACATCTGTCTCCTACCGGGCCCTTGGCGTCGTGGTACTTCTTCCCACACGGCACATGACCAGATGTGAAATCTTACGAACCTTGATAGTTGACAACAACTCCCTGTCAACTCTAGCTTGCCTCAGGACTTCGGTATTGGTAAGGTCCACGTTTCACATCCATACAATAAAATAGACCACACATAGCATTTGATCATTCACTGACGGAGTTTCAAATTTATGTTATCATTGGAGAAGAGTGATTTCATTTTATTAAATGCAGCTTTTTCTGCCTCAATTCTGCATTTTATCTCTGCATCTGGATCAAAGGATTGCGTTAGTATACTGCCGAGGTATTTAAATTTCTACATCCTTTCAATGTTACGGCCGTTCAAATGCAATAATAACCCACTGTAATCAAGCCGTTCTCCCTTAGCAAAGCAAAACATGTCTTTCCCATTAAATACAATTAAACTTCTAGAAAACAGACATTTTCATTCTTATTAATTAATTAATATTATGGTTCCTTGAACAATGATGAAAAAATTATATAAAGTATGAAACATAAATAAAAACATATGTTTTCTAGAATTTTTATTATATTTTAGCAAATAATTTCAAAATAATATTATGTAACTAACTAACTAACTAACTAACATCACCATCACGCCGTCTCTCCGGAGGGGTAGGCAGAAAGAATGGAACGCCACACTGTTCTGCCCTGACATGCTTCTCTCGCTTCCTCTACATTCATACATCTTGTCATGCACGCACGTCGATTTCTTCGACTCCTCAGGTGACCGAAATTTAATATTTGATTGATTTGATCATGCAACGTTTTCCTCGGCCTTCCTCTATTTCTAGCTCCGTTCACGCCGTTTACACATACCTTCTTTACCATTCTGTGTTCACTCATTCTTTCTATGTGTCTAAACCATCTTAACGACTTTTTCATTAGTTTGTTCATAACACTTTCATTCGCACCACATTCACTTCTTATACTTGCATTTGACACATATTACAGATTTGTCACACATTCGTCTTAGAGATCTCATTTCTACTGCATTTTTTCTACTTTCATTCTTCTTTTGCTAGTTCCATGCTTCACTTCCATACATAAGGGTCGGCATACGAACACCTTTATGCACCGCCGTCTTAGCTTTTTTGGATTGTTTTCCAAAAACCGTTTTTAATCTTACTAAAAAGAAAAAAAAATGGTTTTATATTTTTGGATACTGGTTCTGCTTATAATGAGGACGAAACCTTTAAATGTGCTAAAATAAAATAAAAAAATAGTTTTTTTTACGTCATTGCAAAATATTACATCATAAACTTTTTCTTCGTATTAAGTGTCTGTCATCTGATTTTGGTTTCGTTTTACGTCCGGCGAAAGCTGACAAACTTTTGAAAAGTCGTAATAATATACAAAAAGGTGAGAGCCAACTCAGTATTGATTATGCATGTAAACCTACTGAATTATTTACTTAATCTTTGGCCTTCTAAGTTCTAAATTTCTTTACAATGTTTCCTCTCCTTAAGAATTCTTGAGAGTATAAAATTAACATTTTTACAAGGTTGCCAAGAAGATCGGAACATTATACTTTATTTATATTAGTTTTCAAGATTTCTTCTTTTAAAAGTTGTTTTCTTTCTATACCAGTGTTCCCCAACGTGGGGCGTACGCCCCACCGCGAGGGCTATTTGAATATCTTGGGGGGCAAAGCGAAAATCATTACTATTTGTTTCATTGGGTCGGAAAACGCATTTTCGACAAAAAATACATTGCAACTCTTTTCAGTCAAGTATTAGTGAATCATTTGACAGACGTCTTTGAAAACTTACCCACTTACCCATTTCTTCAGACTTATCAGGGGATTCTTTGAGAATTCACTCATTTTGGAGGCTATCCATCTTTATGTTCCGGATGGTTATCTTCGACAGCGTCAGCACACACTGTTTTATCTCCCAGCATGCAGAAACAACCTGCCTCTGGTGATGCCGGTAGGGAGAGAAATCAAGCTGCTGAACATGATCGCTTCGGAGATCGATGTCTTTCATATTCGCGAAAGTACGTTCAGAAGACAAATATTATTGACTTTGGAGAATATCTTGTATTCCTAATGTCGAACCATCTCTCATGCATTCCTGCTATTATATTTTTTTTATATTTTACCTATTCTCAATAGATGTCTTAAACTATAATAATTGTTTGTAATATTTTTTGAGAAAATAAACTGTTTTGATTTGATTTCATTTGATTGATTTGCTACTATTTTCAACCTGTTAAATTAAATAACTTTGTTTTTTTATCACAATTGTATTTTATTTTACGCGACAGCTGTTTCATCAACCTATGTTGACATCATCAGGTGCTATAATAATATAATAATTGTGTTAAAAAAATGTTCTGCTAGATGCTTAATAAACATAAATCTCCATAGACGGCGTTAGTATGTAGATTACATAGATGAATCTTAAAAGATTAACATATATAATTAAAATCTTCATAGATGGCGCATTGAAACTGACATGTGAATTCTGCCGTTGTACTTTAACATATATACAACTTCCAAAAATTTGTCAGACATGGTCATAAGAAAGGTGGAATGGGGAATGTTGTAAATACATAAAGTGTGCACTTAACCCAACCAATGACAGGTCATAAGTCCTGTAAACACCTTGATCAACCATATTTAGTTTCCAATTTGCATCTTCGTCTCTATTGAGATACAATTAAATCATGAATTGATAACCCGCAATGGGTGAAATCCAGTATTCGTATACAAGTATAAGTATACATTCAAAAAAATATTGTAGAACAAATAAGTTCTTAGTCAGAAGCAGACTCGAGGGAGGTGCCGTGATATGGAGTCCTCATGAGGCTCAGTATTCCCTCATGTTGCAGAGGGTTCAAAAGAAATTCTTGAGAGCCCTCTACATGAGAGAGTACGGGGTATATCCTTGGCTCTATCCAACGGCATTTCTCTTGGGTATGCTGGGGTATAACTCCCTCGAACTAAAGAGGGAAGGATTACTAACATCACATTTTTACAAACTGATTCGGAGCTCTATTGAGAACCCGTATGTTCTGGAGCAAATAGGTATTTTTGTTCCTGATAACTACCTGCGACAGCGCCGACATCAATTGTTCTTTACTCCGTCACGCAGAACCAACCTGCCTTTGGTGATGCCAGTAGGAAGAGCAATTCGGACGCTGAATCTAATCATCTCGGATTTGGACATTTTCAGTGTCAGTGAGGTAGTATTCATAAAAAAAAATATTGCATACTCTGGAAAGAGTACTGCCTCACTGACGTCGACATATTTGGATTCCTTCTGATATGTATGATTTTTTTGGTCTCATGTTGTTTTGTTTTTTTTATCTTTATAATACCGTTTTGTATCCAAATGAGTCGCCTAAATGTTTTATCGTTTGTTATGTCTCATTTGTAAATGTATAAATAAATAAATAAATAAGATTGGGAAACCCTGTTCTTTACATAAGTTGTGTAATAAGTAATACGTACACCGTAAATCAAAAGTTAGCTTACACCAGCATTTTCCAAACGTTTCACACATCACGTACTACCTTTTCTTCTACAAGATTTACTCCGTCCATTTATCTCTATATAAGGTTTCGTACGTAACAAAAATATAAGATTCGCATTTAGTTTGATGGCGACTTATATCGTTGCCTTATTTTGATTTCTTTGTATAATTTCATCAAATTATTGTGTAATTAAACATTATTAACTCTTAAGATAATCTACATGTAAGATCTGAAAGGGTTGGATGCAGGTGCCAAAATGAGCGGAGTGTCAGTAAGCTGTCTCTTGTATGCGGATGACGCTGACAACGAGCATGAACTGCAAGTCATAATAACTTTTTTTAAATACATATCAGACATGTTTCGGACAACCGGTCCTTCTTCAGTGATACATATTATAAAGATACATATTTAAAATATTATAAAATTGCTATAACATCTGTCAAATCATCATATTTGTAAACAATTTTATAATATTTTAAATATGTAACTAACTAACTAACTAACCATCACGCCGTCTCCCCGAAAGGATAGGCAGAAAGAATGGACTGACACACTTTTACTGATGCGGCACTCCATCCTTCTCTTTTCGCCCCGCGGGAGACGCGGTGTGATGTGTTCCGAACCTCATCGCCACCAATAGGCATCTCCCGCGCACACTTCGATCGTCCAACACCCACAAAAAAAATCTAAAACAAATAATATAAAATACAATGATTTAAAATAAAATAATAATAATTTAACACAAAATGTTATTTTTAGATGGTGCACATGTTGTCTATTTAATTTATGTTCCACGTATCCACCGTTTTTTTTTTTAATTTAGCACATAATGTAATAACACATAATGTTTTTTTCGATGTTGCGCATGTTGACATGGACGATCCGGACTTTTATGTTTATTTAATTTATGTTACACGAATCCACCGTTTTTTAATTAGCTGTAATTAGGCACTTAACCAGCAAGAACTAGGTATTTCTTCTATATTCGCCATTACTTTGTGTTGCGGATTCATATTTGAATTACTTTTTGATAACTTTGTATCACAACACTTTATTACACTTTTTTCAGAAATGTTTCGGGACACAGAAGCCCCTTCTTCAGTGTGTACAAATTTTAATTTAAAATTTGTACACACTGAAGAAGGGGCTTCTGTGTCCCGAAACATGTCTGAAAAATGTGTAATAAAGTGTTGTGATACAAAGTTATCAAAAAGTAATTCAGAACTATGTATCTTTATAATATGTATCATTGAAGAAGGACCGGTTGTCCGAAACATATCTGATATGTAATTTTAATTTTTTTAAAGTTAGTGTTGTATATATAAAATATAAAAAAGAAAAAACCGAATAAAACATCTACAACGGAAAGTATGGCGAACATAGAAGAAACATTTATTAAAGTTTATAAAAAATAACCTTCAGGAATATTTTCCATCGTTAATAATGTTTTTGTAGCGAAACCTCAAATATCAAATTTAAATATTATCAGTCAAGAGAATGCGTTAACAAATGGTGGTGTTACACAAAAAATATTAGTTTAATATCACTAGGACGTTTGCGAACATTAGCGTGAAATGCTTCCATTTCGCCCGTGTCAAAATAGCCGTGAAAAATGATGAAGAATTTCTCTTCCATTACACTGAATTTGTATTTCAATACCGCTTGAGAATTTCTTACAACTTAAGAAATAAAAATTGTAGGCGCTGCTGGTTTCGTGAGAATTTTCTTGTATTTTTAAAAGTTCGCTGAAGGCTGGATTAAGATCTTCGATGAGTTTTCGTCATGATTTTTATATACTAACAACAAAACTTTTATGAGGTAAGAAGTATAATATTTCCTTTAAAATGACCCTTTTTGCCTACGTCTCTCCATACCGCATCTCTCCATACTGTATCCATACTATATTTATTATGGATTTTAAGGTTTATGACCAGACAGTGAATGGAGCTTTAAGAATAGTTATTGGAAACAAGAATTTATCAATGAAAGCGAAAACGGCCGTTCACAATGGAGTTCTGGTCCCAACCCTAATGTATGGAAGCGAAGCATGGAACTGGCAGAAGAAGGATGAGAGCAGAATAAATGCGGTAGAGATGAGGTCCCTAAGACGTATGTGTGGTAGAACGATATACGACAGAATCACAAATGCTGATATAAGAAAGGAATGTAGAGCGGAAGAAGGTATTGTGAACAAAATTATGAAAGGATCGCTGCGTTGGTTCGGACATATGGAACGCATGGATGGAGAAAGAATGGTTAAGAAAGTATACGTTAATGATGTAAATGGTGTACGGAGTCGAGGAAGACCGAAGAAAACATGGCATGACCAAATTAATCAATTTTTAAAGGTTGGTCATGTTAAAAGTCGGAGGAATCGACGTGCGTGTAAGACTCGTTGTATGAATGTGGAGGAAGCTAGAGAGGTTTGCCAGGATAGAGTAGTGTGGCGGTCCATTCTCTCTGCCTACCCCTGCGGGGAAACGGAGTGATGGTTTGTTTGTTTGGTTGTTAGACCAGAAGACCAGAAGGTGGCAGCGAGCTTTAAAAACGTCGGTCGAGATGGAGAAATCACACGTTGTCACCCAAAATCACACATAACATATTGCTGCCAACCGTGAAAATTTACGCAATTATTAAAAGAGGAAGTAGTTATAAAACGCAAACACATTAAAAAAAATATCCATTTTTCTCTTTTTTTTATGTATATATTATTTTGAAATGTGTAAGTACTGAATACACAATACCGTAACATCGTATTATAACAACAACAAAAATCGTGACAGCTGTTTTGTCTAACCATGTTAGCACTATCCTTTGTTTTGCCTACGTAAAACCTGCCATTAAATTTCGAGGATTTTTATCCTGAAAATCAGAAGGTAGCAGCAAGCTTCAGAAAGCGGTTGTAACATGTAAAACAAATAATACTCGTACTACAAAAGAAAAAATAATTACTTTATGCATTTATCCTTTCATTTGAAAAAAAAATCGTTTTGAAATTCGTATCGATGACGCAATTCGACGACGTTTGTGGCTGAGTGGTGAGAACTTTGACTGCCATACTGAAGGTGCAGGGTTCAATTTCCGGCAATGGCAATGTCGCAATGTCTTTGGTCAGGTGTATAATTCACGTGACGATAAAATGGCGATGCTTAGCTACCTATCACATGTCAAAAGAATCAATATGTCTGTACCCTTTACAACGATTGGTTTCGCGCTGTAATGATGTGAAGAATGATTCAACAATATAATAATATTAATAATACGAGTCCAAACATTTATCTACCAAATAATTGCTCTAATTCTAAAAAATCTATATTTTATTTCATAAAAAATGCTCTGTATATGAGAGTGCCGAATGAAAATATATGAAGTGAATGCGGGGCGAATGATGGTGTTATGAACGAAATAATGGTTAAATATTGAGAAGGACTTTTTGAGTGGATGTTTTCGGTTGAGTATGATTTAATACTTTAAAGGTAAATATAAATTTGGGGCAGGTAAATATATAGGGTTGGGGCAGGCAACAAAGTGAATGGTGCACTTAAAGTTGTCATCGCAAACAAAAACCTTTCCAAAAAAGCTAAAATGGCAGTGCACAATGGTGTTCTTGTACCGACCCTTATGTATGGAAGCGAAGCATGGAACTGGCAAAAGAAGGATGAAAGTAGAATAAATGCAGTAGAAATGAGATCTCTTAGATGAATGTGTGTATACTCTGTGTATGATAGAGTGTCGAATGAAAATATAAGAAGTGAATGCGGTGCGAATGATGGTTATGGTTATGAACAAAATAATGAAAGGATCATTAAGATGGTTTGGACACATGGAAAGAATGAATGAAGAAATAATGGTAAAAAAAGTATATGTTTACGTTGTAAATGAAACTATTCTAGAGAACAAGGAAAACGTGGCACGACCAAATAATCAAATATTGAATGTCGGCCACCTGAGGAGTCATAGAAATCGACGCGCGTGCATGACACGATGTATGCTTGTTGAGGAAGCGAAAGAAATATGTCAGGAAAGAAAAAAATGGCAGTCCTTTATTTTTGTCAACCCTTTCGGGGAGACCGCGTGTTGGTTAGTTAGTTTAAAAATGCCATTTTATTAAGCTTCAGGTCTTTGATATATCGCACGCTTAATAGTCAACTGACCGATTATGGTTTAGGTCATAATTGAGTTAACATTAGACGGAGGCTTGTGTTAACGCTATCCATCGTTTCGATGGATAGCGTTAACACAAGTCAAAATAATGTTAAAATTAAGTCAAAATTCCGCCAATTGACCTCCATTACACTATATCGGTTTTTTTCATTCGTACGTATTTTTCGACTGTTTTTGTCAAAACACCGACTCATGTCAGATTGAGCAAAACTTGCCTTTTTTAGTTAAGCCAGTGTTCTATCAAGCGTGCGATATATTTTAAATTCATAGAATTGTCTTTTTATTTGCCTCTTGTATTTCTCTTTCAATTTGAACAACGTTTAATGACTCTCCATTTACCTCAAACAATATTGAATAATAAATATTGTATTACGCAGAGATGGTCTCATCAGCAATTCCCTCAGCCAGATCCGCACCCTCAAAGGCCCATGCTAATTCCGAGAGGTATAAAAGTCGGGAACTCCTGACCCAAATAAGCATCACTTAAAAAGCAATATATTCCCGAAACAGAAAGAACTTTCCCACCGATTTCCCCTAAATTAAGAAATAAATTCAACAAAACTCAACGCGGTTATTATTTTCACATTATATCGGAATGGGAATTTTCATAAAGCTATCACGATATTAGATTTGTTCGTAGATTTTATAAATGGACCGATCCCATTTCGCGACACGTAACTTTTGTTCTACAAATATCGCCAATTTAATATTGAAAAATGACGCAAAACATCCATTACTTTACTTAATAGTGGCGGTACTCCCATAGAAGCCCAGAAGCCTGGCAGAGGTTCAGGTCTAGTGGCTATTTCTCTTACATCTGATGGGAACATTGTTGGAAGGTAATTTGGTGGGTTGTTGGTTTATGCGGGGGCATGATTACTTAGATTTCATCATCAGCCGTCTGCCATTCACTGCTGAATGTAGGCCTCTCCCAAAGCACGCCACCGCCTCCTGTCCATTGCCGCTCCCATCCATCTATGTCCAGCAATCCTCATCATATCGTCGGTCCAAGGGACGTCCAACTCTGCGGAATCGTGTACGCAGTCTCCACTCTCGAACCCGTCTCCCCCATCGGCCGTCGGTTCTCCGACAGACATGGCCAGCCCATCGCCACTTCAGCCCGCCCATCCTCAGAACTACCTCAATCACTTTGGTTTGTTGTCGAATAAATTCGTTTCTAAATTTGTCCCTCAAGGTAATTCCAAGCATGGCTCTTTCCATGGCGCGCTGGGCAACCTTGAATATGTAGACTAGACCTTTTGTCAGTGTCCACGTCTCGGCTCCGTACGTCTTGACTGGCAAGACGCACTGGTTGAAGACTTTGAAGACTTTAGTCTTGATTTGGGGGTTTTGATTCAAAATTTCTTACGCAAGCCGGGCTTCTGGTAGTGGAATTGGAGTATAATCGGATAATCGATTTTGCGGATAATCAAACAGGCGCTAAATTATTTTAGCAAAATAAGGATTAAACCTTTTTTTTCCTCAGCTCATATATTGATTACGAAATTACAAATTTTACTGCAAAAACGAGTATGTACTTTGTGTAATAAATGCACATAAAAAGGCTTACATTACTCTACAGTACTGGAAAAATAATCAGAGTTTTTTATTTAACAAGATTTTCTTGTCTTTGCAGCTAAATCGCGGATTCGTTTTAATAAAAGCAATTGAGTTGAGCTGCTTTTCTCTTCAAACCATGATAGCGCAGTTTCTAATGCTGTAAAGGCTTCTTCATCACTGATTTGTTTTCCTTCATCATCCTTATTTGAGCCTTCATTTTCATCTTCATTCTCACTCTCTTTTTGTACTAAAGAAACAATTTCATCATCCTTCAACATTTGGAAACCTGGGTCTCCCTCACTTTCTAATCATGGTTTGCATTTTCCTTGTCACAATCATTAAAGCCAGCACTTCAGAGGAATAACTCACTCATCACTCTTCCAAGTCTTACTCCAGGGTTTCAGTAGTCTCAACAATCTCTTTACTTCGTCAAAGTTAGCCATGCGTGTATGATGTATGAATGATGAGGAAGCGAGAGAAATATGTCAGGTAAAAAGGGTGGCAGTCCATTCTTTCTGCCTTTCCCTACGGCGTGATGGTGTATGTTAATTAGTTAGTGAGTTATTTTCTACAATTGTAATAATCTAAAACTTCAAACTATTTACAACGATTATTGCAAGTTTTTTTCTCACAACACAAAAAGCTTTACAAAGCTCGTTTAAATCAAAGTGTCAATAAGGGAATAGATTTGAATATTAGCTGAAGGTCGAAGTCTTCTGAGAAAAGCTAATGAAAGCTTTAAGAGATGCTTCTCGGGTGATACATGCCAATTCGACACTTTCGTTAAGTACCCCTCAGACGCTCATAGTCCGTTGCGTCACGTGACGATGATATTAAACTTTTTTATCTGCTGTGTAAGAAGTGCCTAAGAGTCAATTGTGAACAATAGACAAAAGAGTATTAATTCGTAAAAAGCAAGATTTCAATTTAAAACAATTGTTACGGAAAAGCAAATAATTAATTTAAACTTTATAACTACTTATTCTTACTCTTTCTCGTCTTAGAAGTTAATGTCTATTATCTTTGCATGGACTTAGATCTTCAGGCAATCGGATCTTATTTTACATCTATTGAAAAGTTTAAAATTAATACGAATGAAAACGTCTGTTTTCTAGAAATTTTATTCTAATTGCTACGAATGACATATTATGCGGTCTAAGGCAACATCAAACGTTGACATTTGATAATTAATCTATTTTTATGACCATTGTTTTGAAATAAACATTTTAATATAAAATAAATCGGATTGTAGGTTAAGTCGGACATTTACAAAACACTTTATTGAATAATTTCTTCTTCTTTTTTGTATAGATCTAACGATCTGTGACACAGAAATCATGTCTCGTCAGATGATGAGGTCCAGCTGTCCTTCCATCTCTTAGGCGGTCTTCCAGGTGGGCGGTGTCTTGAAGGGATTTCACAAGCGGCTGTATATGCAAGTCTGTCACCATCCATTCGGGCTACATGGTCCCTCCAGTATCTTCTTTTGGATCGACTCCACTGAACGATATCCTCTATTTCGCAAGTTTTTCTTATGTCTACGTTGCGGACACGAACTCGGAGAGTTTTTCTAGTAATTGATCTTAGGACCTTCATTTCCGATGTTCTTAGTACTCCCTTAAGGGATTATAAGGGACTACTAAGAACGGAGATAAATAATTAATACGCATGAAAACTAGTTCATAATCCTAGAAACAATCATCCACCCCTCAGCCTACCCCTACGGAAAAACGGCATGATGGTTTGTTATTTAGCCAATAAGTTATTTTGCTCCATTAGCGCGAATAACTTTGCATTTGATTCTCACCAGATTTGATAATGCTTTAACAGGTCAAAACATGTGATTCTAAAATTAAATTGTTGTGTGACGGTAGTTTTAATCAACAAAAAATTTGCTCAGTAGTAAAATACAGGATTTCAAAAAAACCCATGGAAAAAAATCACAAGGGGACAAATCGGGAGAGCGGGCCGGCCACTCCAAATCGCCTAATTGAGATGAAGCGCTCTGGGAAGTGTTCCCTCAAAACAGCCATCCCGTGACAGAAATCCTGTGTTTTTGTGAACCATTCAGGGACCCTTAAATATTTAAAGAGCAATATCCAGAAAGAAATTTCCAAGATAACGCCTGATATGCTGACAAAAGTCACGACAAACGCCAGAAATCGGTTTACTCGGTGTATGGAGAATGGGGGACGTCACCTAACTGATTTGATCTTCAAAAACTAAGTAAAACCAAACTTTAGGTATGTGCCTACATTATAAAAAGCAAAAGAAATTTTTCGAATTCAGCAATGGGTTTTTTTTAAGTTTTGAAAAAAAGAAATTATACTGCTGCACCCTTAAACATCCGTTCGAAAAGTAGACCTCAACGGCAAACGCACGCTCTTCACTGTTCCAACGCATGACTCCGACTAAACTATGACTAAACTTGAACGAGACTACTAGCGCCCGGCTACGACATCAACCGACCGGCGCGCATTTTAAAGAAGGAAGTTATGCTGTCGTACCCTGCATATTCATAGCTTCCAGGAACATTCTAATTTGATTATCAATCTTTTTTTTTGCTCGAATAACAGATGTATTGAAAAAAGTTTCCTTTTTGAATTATACAATAAAAAATAAATCGGTTATCAATTACGGACAAACGTAAACGAAAGGGTTGTAGGGATTTAATCCTATTTATAAATTTTAATTTCAAACGTTCAATGAATGGAAAGAAAGCGATTCATCGATACTTTTTTTTACGCTAGTAGCTAGCCAAATTATATCTGGCAATATAGTTTTATTTCTGGTACTGAACCCGAATTTAATGTTCTAAATAATTAAATTCTCTTAAATTTCTTTAGCAAGATTGTGTTTAACCCTTAGTTTACCGACACTTTAAATAATATTATAGAGAAAGGAATTCGAAAGTAAAATATGTTATTTCATTTATAAACAGTCTGTAAAGTATCATTTAATTTATTGAAATTAAAACAAATCAATTTATTTATTACATGCATAATAATAACATATAGCGTCGAAGCAAGGGCAGACACAGTAAGGACCAAACGTGTTTTGAGGACTTCCGAGATGAAGACATTGAGAGATCGAGGAACAACAGAATAAGAGGGATATGTGAGGTTGAGGATATTATAAGATATAGCAGACAGCGAAAAGGGACTGGTACAGTCATGTTCAAAGAATGGACACCACCAGACTCCCCTATATTGCATTGCATAATCAGCCTTATGGGACTCGTCCTCGTGGAAGACCTCCTAAAAGATGGAAGGACAGCTAGTTGTCTACCTCACAGGAGAAGCAACACTCTAGAGAACAGACCATATAGATCTACAACAAGAAAGAAGAAGAAGAATTTATATATTTTGTCGGCATCTTTAAATTGATAGATTTCTGGGCCGAGAGCGACACAAAAACTTACTACTTTAGTATGGTACGCGTGGTTTAAAATAGTACACAGACTAAAGCAACCATTATTTTGACTATCGTCAAAATTTAAGCCGTGGCATTAATTTAGGTTTATCTCGGCGTACAAAAAATATTCCCAGCCGAGTCCAGATACTACGAATAATGTATAATAAATGTATGTGTTCTAAACAAAACCAGACGTAAAAACCAATATGGCTGGTTGTATACTGTTTTTTTTTACGTCGTGCCCATTAACTATAAAAGAACAACACTAATCTTTTGCATTTAATGAAATCTTCTAATTCTAAATATGCTTTTTTTATTAAAAACTCGCTGACCCGGCAAACTTCGTACCGCCTCAGAATCAATAAATGTTGTGTTAACTTATTAGTTGAATTAAATTCAGTTATTTATTAAGTTAAAATGAATACTCAAAATGAATTAAGTTCAATAACTGTGCAAAAAAATACATACATATTTACAAAGCTCCCAGTCTCTCCACACAGGTCAGACTGAATAGACTAAGATGGGCCGGTCACGTGCAGAGGATGCCGTCATCGCGAACCCCAAAAAGATTGCTGAAGTGGCACCTAAGTGGTAGAAGACCAATTGGACGACCAAGGCTGCGATGGGAGGATGAAGTTGGGAGAGATGGGGCGAAATTGTTATGAATGTCAGATTGGAGGGTCGAAGCGGAAGACAGTAGGAGTTCGAGGCGAAGAATACTGGAGGCTAAGGCTAGATATAGGCTGTAGGGCCATCGAAGAAGAAGAACTGTGCAAAAATCAAAATGGAAAGGATTTTAATTACATTGATCTGAATGCAATTCATATGGCAGCAAAGGATTTGCTTTATTGAAGCGAATCGAAATGATTCGCGTAACATTGTTGCACTACTTTCTGTTAAACTATTATATTTGCTGGATGGGATGCACTCGGTCGATTTTTTTCAATGTTTTAATAGTTATTCTGCTATTCGGGACGGAGACAAATTCAACAAATTAAAGATCATCAAAATCGGTCCAGCCGTTCTTGAGTTATGAGTGGTGTAACTAATAGCACTGACCAATCCCTTAGACGTATATGATTCTTTTATAAATTGAGGGTCGACGAGGTGTTGGGAGAAGGCGGGTTTCCTGGCTGAGGAACATCCGAGAGTGGACGGGGCTGAGGACCGTGGGGGAGCTGTTTCGAATTGCCCAGGACGGGGAGGCCTACTCAAGTGTGATAGTCAACGTTGGGGAGACCTGACAGGACACGGAAAAAAGAAGAATCATGGCTTCCATCCATCGGATTCAGCACTTCTCGCTGGTGTTGCGAAAGCCCGTATGTTGGATTTCGACAACCAAAGGGTTAATGTGTAAATTTGTGTGAGCACTTCGTGACCAGTACGCAAAATGGCGGACGTAGGACGTTTACTGCAAATCGTGTTATATTTTCATTAAGCGTTTTCTATTAAACTTCTAATACTCAAATCCGTGGGGTAACATAACCATTTTGGGGTCTGGGAACATATTATTACAATATTATGTGAATAGGACGCTATTACAGTTACAAAGTCGTTTTTGTTTTATTTTTTTCCAAATTACACACGTTTTCTGTAAGTATTTTTAATACTCTAAGGAAAAATGTTTCTACGTAATTTTGTTCCCAACAAAATTTTATTTTTTTATAACAAGGTAATCAATTGTTTTGGACGAAACGTTGTTATATTAGAAAGACTGGAAAAAAATACGTTTTTTAACCGTTTTATAATCAAGTTAAAAAATTAAAGTTGCATTATCGAAATTTCGTATATTTGATTTTTCTTTCAGGGTTGTCACAAACATAAATAAATTTGTATTATTTAATGTTGTATCAGTTCTTGTGTACTTTTATTATTTCAATTTTATTAAATTTCATTATTTCAAGTGATATCATTTTGATCATTCATATCAATCTCACCATAAGTGTAACCCTAGTGTTCGACTTCTACAAAAATCCTTTTTTCAATAAGATCGACCAACGTCAGATGGTTCATTTTTCTTGCAGAGATAGTGTATAGATGTCACTAACCACATAAAAAAATGGTTAAAATTCCTACTGGAATAATTGTTAATGCTAAGCCTTACGGTATTGATGGTGCGCCTACGTAGCGGCCACCAGTGGCCTTACGGTATTGAAGTGGTTAATGAACCAAAATTTAACCTTAAATGTATTATCTACCGTTTGAGATGATCTTTTTCAACCTATTTGGGAATTTTTTTTAATCTCTATTCTGTAAAATTCAATTGGTTTTGAATCTAAATACCCTTATATGCCCAATTTCACTTCTTCATAACTAGCGTATTTTTTCTAACTAAAAAATATTGCATCGACCGAAACAAATGGTAATCGAATAGAACACTGTTTTCGAACACTGAATGTTTTCGACTCCGTACTCCATTTACATCATTAACGTATTCATTTTTTACCTTTCTTTATCCATCCATGCGTTCCATATGTCCGAACCATCGCAGCGATCCTTTCATAATTTTGTTCATAATACTTTCTTCCGCTCTACATTCTTTACATAATATTATAAATTTTCTATAATAAATATCTTATGTACATTTTACATTATAACTGAGTCCCTTTTCACTGGATAACCTGTCATAAAACATAAGTCAAGGCAATGTCTCCCTAATTGAAACATGTTTCAGAAATAGATATAACTATTGAGGTTATTCAACGACTTGACATAATTTGATAGAATGTATAAAGGTTAAAACCGAAGTCGTGTATTTGAATAGAAACAATAGTATTGTTGTATACAGTTTAAACAAGTGTGTTTAAGACAAGTGATTTATTCATTTTAGGGCAGGATTACGAAATGTTTCCTTAATATTATTTAAGTACTTTCGATGCTGTGTAGCTAGTACACATTGCTTCAATTCAATATCTATTTTGGGGATTAAAACATTATATTTCTACTTTAGAGTATATTTTTACATGTTTCGAAGGCTTTACACTTTCGTCACTGGGAGAACAATATAAACTAACTACTACCTAACTAACCATTACGCAATTTCCCCGGAGGGATAGGTAGAGAGGATGGATCGCCACAATGCTCTCTCCTGGCATACTTCTCAGGATTCCTCAATATTCATACATCGTCCCATGTACGCACGTTGATTATTCCGAATTCGAATGTGACCGCCTTTTAGTAATTGATTAATTTGGTCATGCCATGTTTTCCTCGATCGTCCTCAGCTTATTTTTCCACTCACGCTGCTTGTGTACAACTTTTTAACCATTCTACTCTCATCTCTTCGTTCCAAATGTCCAAACCATCTCAGGGATCCTTTTCTAATTTTATCCATGATGTAGTCATCTGCCTTACATTTCTCTCTAATTTCATCGTTCGGTATTCTATCATACAACGTTTTCCCGCACATTCATTCCCGCACTTCCATACATGAGGGTTGGCACTAGAACTCCATTGTGTACTGCCACCTTTGCTTCTGTGGAGAGAACGATATAAACTAACCAAAATACAAAAATCTTTTTATTTAATCAAATATTGAATGTCGGCCACGTGGTAAGTCGGATAAATCGATATGCGTGCAAGACACGATGTATGAGTGTTGAAGCGACGAAGTATGTTAGGAAAGAAAAGTGTGGCTGCCCATTATTTCTCAGTACCCTTTCGGGGATACGGTGTGATGGTAAGTTAGGTAATCACAAGGTTCTTAATATAATTTAGATTTATTAATAGTAATAAATAATTTACTTCTTGACATTCTGCATAACTGTTCATATTACAAATACCAGTACTATACGTATAATTATACTCCCTTCGTTATAAGTTTTCAAGCATTCCCGAAACTAAGAACTTTCACGATTATCTAATAACTATCTCTCTGTAACTTGTGATATGTCCTTGTACATAATGTACACTATTCTAACTACGGAGTATAGAGGAATATGAGTTAACTTCGTGATACTTTTTTTTTTTACTTTTTACGGAAATGCTGCAAAAGACGCAATGTAATAATCATTTCAAAAATGGACAACGAATGGCATAGTTACTACTTCATCATCAATCATATTAAAATTTACTTTGTATTAGATAGTTATTGCGTTAACCATGACTGGTTTCGGGAAATATAATTTCCATAATCTGTTAAAACAATCATAAATTACAGAAAATATGTGCATAAAAATAGAATAATTGAATGCAGTTCGAACGTATTACGAGGCATATCTAGAAAGTAAGTATACTGAGGCTCTCACGACCGGATGGATTTTATTTTCGACATGTTGACTACACTTCCGTGTCACCTGACCCTTCCCCTCCGCAACGAGACTGGTTCAAGGTAAGTACGTTGAAAAGTGTCGACGCGACAACACATTTTGTGAAACATGTCAATCCAATCCCCCGCAAGTGCGAGATTCGCGGCGCCGGGCTAGAGTTTTTAGGCGCTGCAAGCTCCATGGAGATGAATTTCTCCGCTCCATATATCTCGCTCGTATATAAAAAAAAACATTGAAAGGATCATTAAGATAGTTTAAAAACATACAAAAAATTAATGAAGAAAATAAATGGTGAAGAAAGTAGATATTAACGATGTAAACGGAAATTGACATAGAGGAAGACCGAGGAAAAACGTAACACGATCAAATAAATCAAATATTTTGGCCCGAATCGGAGAAATCAACGTACATGCATGACACGATGTATGAATGAAATCGAGAGAAGTATGTCAGGAAAGAACGGTGTGGCGGTTTACGACTGCCTACCCCTTGGAAAGAAGATATGATGGTTATTAAGTTTGTTTTTTAGTCATAGTAAATTGTTTCCATATATATAAGTACGAAATGTGACACAATACATTTTTTTATGTATTAGTATCATAAATTTACAATAAGTCTGTGTGTCATGATAAAACACGAAGCTAGCACATATCACATAATTAGCAGAAAGAATCCAGTATAAACTCTGCTGGACAGTCAAGTTATATATCCGAACTCTATATAACGGCAGCCTAAATCCAAAAAAATCCACACAACGCTCGGCGAACTCCTCTGCAATAGGAAGATTAGTTGATCCGAAACGTGGCCCTAGTACAAATTTCGGGGATCGAGCCTTTGCGGTAGCCGGCCCATCAGCTTGGGACAATCTCCCTTCACACCTCAGATGCATAAATGATCCGACAGATTTCAGACCCGAGCTGAAAACCCATCTTTTTCATATTTCATTCCCAATTTAAAACTTGCATATTTTGTTCTATTATACTTTCTAACCGATCGCGAATATCAGATGCAGCGTTCATATTTATTTTTTTAGATTTAAAACACCGAATGCGCCCTTGAGGTGATTACATCACAAAAACGGCGCTTTAAAAGTTATATTATTATTATTATTATTATTATAAGCACGTATCACAAAATTACCATAAATTGAATTATTAAGACACAGTCATCTATTGTGTATCACGAAGTAAGTTTGAAATACCATGGTCGTACCATAAAATATGTTAATACTTCAATATTACTTTGAATTTTCCTTCGCGGACGACATAATCACGTTTCAGTTATAAACTTTTCTAATGAGGAAACTTATGTTACATATCCGTAATTATCCTACTCCTATTCTTCTTCTTCTCCTTTTAGACCTTTGCTCTGTTCGTATAGTCAGGCTGGCCTCTCTTAGGAGGTTGACTACCAGCTATCCATCCATCTCTTTGACGATCTTCCGAAGGGACGGTAGGGAACGGTCCCCCCAACGTTGGCGATCACCTCGGCAAACCTGTCCCTGTCCTGCGCCGCTCGGAACAGCTCCTCCACACTTTGGATGCCGGCTCACTCCCTCAAGTTTCGCAGCCAGGACATCAGTCTCCTACCAGGCCTTCGGCGTCCCTCAATTATCCTCTCCAATATCAGTTGAAGAAGGTGGTACTTTTTCCCACGCAGTACATGACCCAGATGTGAAATCTTACAAACCTTGATAGTTGACTACAGCCCTTTGTCAACTCTACCTCAGGACTTCTGTCATGGTAATGTCTTTTCAGCGATTTCTGAGCATTCGGCGATATAATCACATTTTAAATGCTTCCAGTCTGTTCATTGAGTTGACATTTAAGGTCCACGTTTCACATCCATACAATAAAACAGACCACACATAGCGAGATATTCCGTTATGCTGGAGAGGGTTCAGAAAAATTTTCTGAGGTATCTATACATGAGAGAGTATGGTAGCTATCCGTGGCTCTATCCCACGGCATTTCTTTTGGGAATGCTCGGAACCAATTCTCTACAGCTTCGAAGAGATGGACATCTAATAACCCATTTCTTTAGATTAATTAGGAGATACTTCGAGAACTCGGCCGTACTGGAGGGTATTCGGCTTTTTGTCCCCGATAGATATCTCCGACAGCCACAGCACAGATTTTTTTACCTACCGGCCGCCTGAACCAATCTGCCTCTGGTAATACCGGTGGGAAGAGCAATTAGTCTGCTGAACGCGGTCTCCTCGGAGATCGACGTCTTTCATGTTAGTGAAAGTACGTTCAGAAGGCAAATACTCTTAATTCTGGAGAGTATCCTATCTTCCTAATGTTGAACCATCTCTTATGCGTTTCTAGTAGTATACTATGTTCTCAATAGATATTGATTGATTGATTGATTGATTGATCGATCATTCTCGGACGGAGTTTCAAATTTATGTTATCATTGCAGAAGAGTGATTTTATTTTATTAAATGTAGCTCTTGCTGCCTTAATTCTGCACTTTATCTCTACATCTGAGTCAAGAGATACGTGAAGCCATACAGAATGAAGTGGTAATAGCCAATATTGGAAAGGGTGGAATTTTACAGCAGAATAAAAATCAGTTCACAAGGCAATTGATCCCTTTCTTCGGAGCCAAATGTAAATTTATGTAGCCACTATTTCACTATAAATTACATTCATTACACATTCTCTCCCGCACATTTATTTTTAACTTCTATCAATATTTTCCTTCGCCCACATTCCCCGGAAGGAGAAAAAGGATTTCTTTAAAGTTTCCAGAATGAATAAATCCCGCTGACACTAAATCCAATTTTACAGTCGACTTCGAACTAAAACAGTCGCGGAAAACCCTCGGGACACGGACGTAAATGAACGAAGGTTTTTCTTCATAAAAACGCTACAAAACAAACTCTCGGATTGCTTTGTTTTAGCGCTGCTATCGAAGCTTAAATCAATTTGTTTTGTACACTGTTTTGAACAATTTCCTTTCACTTGTTTTAAAAGTGAAGCTATATTTCGCGCAATATAATTTATTGTACTGGAAATAAACAAATTAAATACTCTTCTTAAATTCGTAGACGGAATTTGATATTCAGCAAAATAAGAAATGGGTGTTTTAAATCAAATCAAATCTGTTTATTTTCTTAAAAGATTTCACAAACAAAATTAAGGTTTATTTAGAAAAGATAAAATATAATATATACGTTTGACTTTAGAGAGTATCTTGCCTTCCTAAAGTCGAACCATCTCTCATGCGTTATTTATATAACCAGAAACCCATGAGAGATGATTCGACTTTAGGAAGGTAAGACACACTCTAAAGTCAAAAGTTTTTGTCTTCCGAATATACTTTCACTAATATCAAAGGCATCGATTTCTGTTTACTTTTCAATTGGTATTAGCATAGGAATTGTTCATGACAAATGTTAAAGATAAAACGCTTTTATATGGAACATATTATCCAACTCGATTGTTAAATTAGTTTTACATATTTTTTATTCAATATTTGATTTGTTTGATCGTGCCATATTTTCCTCGCTCTTCCTCTATTTCTACTCCTATTTACATCGTGAACATATACTTTTTTACCATTCTTTCTTCATTCCTTACTTCCACGACCTTTGTGGCCGTGTGGTAAGTGCATTGACTGCCACTCCGAAGGTTCCGGGTTCTATTTCCGGCGAGGGCAGTGTGATTGTCACACTGTCTTTGGTCTGGTGTAAAATTCACGTGACGATAAAATGGCGATAGATTAGATTAGCCCTTTACATCGATTTGGCTCATGCTGTCATGGTGTAAAGAACGATTCAACAAAATAATAATAATGTGTCCAAACCGTCTTCACGATCCTTTCATTATTTTGTTTATAACACTGTCATTCGCGCCGCATTCGCTTTTTATATTTTCATTCGTTACTCTATCATACACAGAGTATTCATACATTCGTCTAAGAAATCTCATTTTACTACATTCATTCTACTTCCATCCTTCTTTTTCCAGTTCCATGCTTCGCTTCCATAAATAAGGACACCATTGAGAACTGCCATTTTAGCTTTTTTGGATAGGTTTTTGTTTGCGATGACAACTTTAACTGTGTTTTAACTCATTAAAAATCGATATATTAACCTTTTTTGTTTGTATTAGAAAAGTTGTAGCACTGAGATTAGTTAGATTTTAAAGCCCTTATTTTTCTTTAGTTGCCGTGTCAGGTCCCCCCAACGTTGGCGATCACAGCAGCAAATGCATCTCTGTCCTGCGCCACTTGAATAGGTTCTGAAATCTTGTTATTCCTGTCCACTCTTTCATGGTCCGCAGCCAGGACAGCTGCCTTCTACCAACTCCTCGACGTCCTTCCACTTTACCGATTAATATCAGTCGAAGGAGGTAGTATTTTTCTCCCTTTAGAATATGAGACCTTTCTAATTTTTACACTCGACAACAGCTCTCTATTGGCTTTGGCTCTTAAAACCCTAACTGAATTCAAATAAAATATTTTTTTTATTTTTTTTAATGTATACATACTCGTATACTTGTATACGAATAAACATAAATCTCCATAGATGGCCATAATATGTAGATTATATATAGATTAATCTTAGATATTAACGTATATAATCAAAATCTTCATAGATGGCGCATTGAGACTGACATGTGAAATCTGGTGTAGGACTTTAACATACGAGTATATACAACTTCTAAAAAATTGTCAGACATGGTCATAAAGAAAGGTGAAATGGGGAATGTTGTAATTACATAAAGCGTGCGCTTAACCCAACCAATGACAGGTCATAAGTCCTGTAAACACCTTGATCAACCATAATCAGTTTCCAATTTGCATCTTCGTCTCTATTGAGATACAATTAAAATATTTATTGCCTACAAACCAAAAGTTTGACATTCCTTCCTAGCTAGAATTCCATCAGACGCTTAATTCTTAGTTACATTTCAAACAGCATCCATTAGTGTTCTAATTGGAAACGGAGTCTCGCTTACACATGCATTATTTACTGCCCGAGGAATGCTCCCGAGAACAATCTCGAACATCTTAGAGAACCAGAGAATTGACCTTGATTCAATCTATGTCTTCTGCGCTCTGCGTATATAGTATGTTAATTATATAAACTGCTGTACTAGTAAAATAGAAATGCGGAGAAATGTATTAATTTAATATTTATTTAAAGTTGTCATCGCAAACAAAAACCTAAACAATAATGCTAAAATGGCAGTGCACAATGGTGTACCGACCCTTATGTATGGAAGCGAAGCATAAAACTTGTAAAAGAAGAATGAAAGTAAAAAAATGCAGTAGAAATGGGATCTCTTAGACCAATGTGTGAATACTCTGTGTATTCGTGTCGAATGTCGAATGAAAATATAAGAAATGTATGCGGTGCGAATGATGGTGTTATGAACAAAATAATGAAAGGATCATTAAGATTGTTTGGACACCTGGAAAGAATAAATGAAGAAAGAATGGTAAAAAAAATATAGGTACGTTAAAAATGTAAATTTAACTAGAAATAGAGGAAGACCGAGTAAAACATAGCACGATCATATAAATCAAATATTGAATGTCTACCACGTGAGGAGTCGGAGAAATCGACGTGCGTGTATGACTCGCTGTATGAATGTGGAGGAAGCTAGAGAGGTGCGTCAGGATAGAGTAGTGTGTCGGTCCATTCTCTTTGCCTACCCCTACGGTGAAACGGTTTGTTGTTGTTGTTGTTGTTGTTATTATTATTAGTAGTTACCAGCTTACAGTCATTGATTCTGATATGCATTAAAAAACTAATATAATATGTATTATCATTTGTTGCAGTATCGAGAGCCGAGATAATGGCAAGTCCAGAACTATTCGTGAGAAGCGGGTCCGATATCAATCTCACGTGCGTCGTGAAACACACTCCTGACCCGCCCAGGTGAGTACTTCAAATACACAATATATTTTTAGGACTTATGACAGACCGACAACTCTTCATAAAGTTTAAAGTAAGCCTTCACAATATGCCAAACCTGCGTAAGGCCTATTTTGACATATAGCATTGAGACCAGAGCGGATACTGCAAGAACGACGTTTAAGTTCAGATGGCGAAAAATAGTATGCAAGAGTCTTCGAGATAGAGTGAGTTACACGGCTATCTCCAAAAACTCAAAGTGGGAAATATTGTCAGCAAACGCAAAAGACACTGGCATGCGCACGTGCACCGGGTGCAGTGGATAGATCTCTCCAGAATCTCACATGTTGTGATGTATCAAATTCCTATTGGCTACCGTCCCTCCAGAAGACCACAAAAATGATGGAGGGATAGCTGGGAGTCAACTTTCTAAGAAAAGCCAACCAAACGATAGGAACAAACCAAGAATCTAAAAGGAAAAATATCATCCAATTGATACCAATTATATATTAGTTTTTTTTTATGAATTCGCGCCAATGCTGATGAAGATGATTTTTTTAACACCATTTTCGTAGAAGATTCTCTTCAAGGGCACTCTTCATCTGAAAAGCTTCTTTCAAAAGAATGATTTTAAGAGAACTCCTAAAAACTCCTTTGTTGATTAACATGTGAACAAATGTTATGTGAGCAAATTACGATGCAACAAAAATTGAGCACACATAAGCACTGTCTATATAGTACGTAACAGTTAGAGATGTGCGACTCTAGACGACATTCGTACGTTTATAATTACGAGGTTCTTACCTTTCGAGATTGGCGATATCGCCACACAATCTAGGGAACTAGGCAATAGACGTTTTGGTTAGATAACATATCACCTAATTACACTTGTGTTACGTATGGAACTTAAACAAACTTATTAGTTAAATCGTATAATTTACCACTGTTATCAAATTAACTTACAGTGTTGACAAACGTTTTTTTTTATTGAGTTTGATTTGAATATTAAACAATGTTTGATATTTTTTTGACTTTGATATTTCAACATTATTAAATGTTTAAATAACAAAAAAAAAATTTACAAATATGACAATTGAATATAATTATTCGCGACAGCTGTTTCGCTAACCAACCAACTAAAAGAATCATCAGAAAGGTCTTACAAGCAACTAAAAGAATCATCGGAATGATATAGTTTGTATACAAAATTGTTACGAAGGGAAGAAACTGTACGCAATATTATAACAAATATTTATCTTTTATTATAATATTTAAAAATATTGTGTGTAGTTTCATCCCCTCCTAATAATTTTGTATAAACTAAGTCTTTGTGTTATATTCAATTTTGATATTCATAACAAAGTTTATAAACACTTTAATCCCTTCCAAGTTTATTATCCGTTTCCATCAATGTTTTATTAATGTTGATTTAACTAAGTTTACTGTTTTATTTATTAACCTAATTATCTAACTGATACAGATCTTTCGTTTATAAGCGAAAACAATGTAGAAAATATATTTCCTAATAATATTAATATTACTTCAAATAACGTAGAAATTTTAGAAATTAAAAAATGCATTAAAAATAATTGAGGTAACTATTATAAATAAACTTATCTTCAAGTCCAATATTTGATTTTTTTCCCCAATCACATAATTCTAACTAAATAAAAATAATTTAAATTCCCCCTCTTACATTTTTTCTTTCAGTGTATGATTAACGATTTTGTTTCATAATACTGTTAAATTTCTACGCTGAGGAAAGGCGTCTATGTATCGAAACACGTTTGTAAAAACGTGTAAATTTTTTTTTATAAAAATTCAATGTTTTCAAAAAGTTATTAAAACATAATTATAATATTTAAATTACACAAAAGAGTGTTTTTGTAAAAAGTTTCTGAAAGGTTGCTGTTGTAAGTCATCTTATTAGAAAATATTTCAAATATATTTTCAAAATATACCGCAGATTCCAGTAAGCAATCACTCACTTTGATCTTGTTAGTACTTCTTCGAACATTTCCGCTCTCAGCCATTTTGTTTCTAGTTATGAAACCGTTATTGAACCTGAACTTTCAACCAGCTTTCACGGTTCCGGAGCTTTTCTTCCCAATTACCGTTTTCTCTCTTCACTTGCGTTGGTACTGAATGTATCTAAAAGGTAGCAAAGTTCCTTGGGTTGTTTTAAGTCTGTGTTCATTGTAGCGTACAGGTAGGTACACTATGCTATTCTATAAATAATAACAATACACGTTCTATTAGTTGAACTTATAGTTTTGAAATGGAACTAGAAATAGATGAATGCCGAGGAAAACGTGGCATGATCAAATAAATCAAATATTGAATGTCTCAAATTCTAGTGCTCGACGTATGACGTGATTATCATGGCCGCTAAAAATTGTTTACATGCGGCGACACTTGAATTTAAGCATGTATAATAATTAACAGGACGTTTTTATTAAATAAACTAACTTACCATCACGCCGTCTCCCTGAAGAAGGCAGAAAGAATGGACTGCCACACTTTTCTTTCCTGACATATTTCTCTCGCTTCCTCAACATTCATACATAGTGTCATGCACGTGCGTCGATTTCTCTGACTCCTCGCGTAGCCGACATTCAATATTTGATTTATTTGATCGCGCCACGTTTTCCTAGGTCTTCCTCTATTTCTAGTTCCATGTACATCGTTAAAATATTTTTTTTACCATTCTTTCTTCATTTTTCTTTCCATATGTCCAGACCATCTTAATGATAATTTCATTATTTTGTTCATAACACCATCATTCGCACCGCATTCACTTCTTATATGTTCATTTGACACTATCATACACTCATACACAGATTATCGACACATTCGTCTAAGAGATCTCATTTCTACTGCATTTATTCTTGAATAAGTATGAGAATATTTGGAGATATTTCGTGAATAAGTGAATTGTTTGGGTCAATTTGATTATTGCCGCTCTTTATGATAGTTATTTGTGACAAAAAATACGTTTTTACTGTTTTGGTGTTAAAATTATATAAGTTTTTTCGTTTATAAAAAGAATTTTGACAGGTATAAAAGTAATTTTTCATTTGTTCCAATGACAATTTGAATAAATTCTTCAGTAAAATTTTTAAGTTCTTGCTGGTGTTGGATTGTTTTAAGTGCCTAATTACAGTGAATTAAAAAAACAGTGGATAACGTAGAATAAAAATTTAATAAACACAAATGTCCGGATCGTCCAGCTGACGACAAGTGCAACATCTAAAATAACAATATGTGTGGAATTATTTTTCTTTGTTATTTTATTTTATAGTATTTTATTTCAGATAATTTGTATTATTATTGTATTTCAGATAATTTGTTTTAGATTTATTATGTAGACGTTGAACGATCGAAGTGTGCGCGGGAGATGCCTATTGGTGGCGATGAGGTTCGCAACCCATCACACCGCATCTCTCGCGATGGCGAAAAGAGAAGGGTGGAGTGCCGCATCGATTAAAGTGTGGCATTCCATTCTTTCTGCCTACCCTACGGCGTGATGGTTAGTTAGTTATTCTATTTTCATCATTCTTTTGGCAGTTCCATGCTTCGCTTCCATACATAAGGGTCGAAGAATACCATTGTGCACTGCCATTTCAGCTTTTTACTTTTTTAATTTCGAATTTTCAATTTACCAGATTTTTTTTGTTTTTTCATATTATTATTATTATTTTGTTGAATCGCTCTTTACATCATGACAGCATGAGCCGAATCGATGTAAAGGGTATTTATAGCTATCATAGTGATTTTCGTGACATTTTATAGGTAGCTAATCTCTCGCCATTTTATTGTCACGTGAATTCTACACCAGATCAAAGACAGTTTGACAATCACACTGCCCTCGCCGGGAATCGAACCCGGAACCTTCGAGGTGGCAGTCAATGCTCTCCCTCAACCACGAAGGTCGTCAATATCCGAAGCTCGTTAAATAGAAGTCCATTATATCGAGGTTTCACTGTACCTGTTTTTTTTAATGTAATTTGGTGGTAAAATAAAATGTAATATTTGATTTTTTAAGCATAGCAACACGCGATTTTCAATGTATGTGGGCGGAAAATTTATGACACGGTGGAATTTTACAGATATTTACATCAAATGCGATACGTAAAATTCCTAGAACTTCTGTATTTCCACTGAGAAATTTATGAAATTATCATTAATCAAAACCGCGTATTTCAAATGTATAGAAGCATATAAGTATGGAAACAAAGTAGGGAACTATCAAAAGAAGAATGAAAGTGGAATAAATGCAGTAGAAATGACATCACTTAGATCATAGGTTCCCAAAGTGGGCCCTGGAGAGAGCTGAGAGGGTAATTCTGGCCCTAGAGGAATAGGGGAGCCCTGGGAAGCAAAAAGGGGGCCACGAGGTGCTTCAATGTATAACCTTATAGTCTTTAAAAACCGTTATTCATCACTGTTCGCACTTATGTCACAATCCGTCATACAATACCATAACTTTAGACTTTGACACGTTCATCACAAGGTCATACTTATTGCAAACTTCGTACATTCTTACACTAGGACTTGTAGATCGTCCATGCTGTCACCGATTAAAACAGCGTCGTCTGCATATAACAAACAGCTGATGGACATATCGATCATTTTCGCACCAGCGTTTATGCCATCTAATTCTTCATTATCTATGATTTTTCAATAATCATATACGTACACATGTATTAGTTTTACATTTTCTCTGATTTTATTCACTAATAATAATTACCTAACATATTGAATATCGGCCATGTGGGGGAGTCAGAGAAATCAACGTGCGTGCATGACACGATATATGAATGTTGAGGAAGTATGTCAGGAAAGAAAAGTGTGGCAATCCATTATTTTTGCCTACCCCTTTGAGGAGAAGGCGTGATGGTTAATAAGTTAGTTTAGCGTATTCAAACATCTTTCATTTATAAAAATGTTTCTTTTTTGGGTCAATGTTAATACCCCAATAACAGGGGTTGGTTCACGTGTCGTGATTTTGATATTTTCATTTTCTTTTATCAATTTTTTTTTTGTTACAAATATGTATATTTCCTTTGATGTTTGACTCATTATACACTAGTACGCGTGGCGGCTCTAAGCAACCAATTATTGAAGGTGGTAAGTTGTAGAATATTATGACTATAATAATTAGGCTAATTTGTACTGCGCCGTTTTCGTGGAAAGCTCACCTCAAGGGCGCTTTGACAATGTATTTAGTCATGAGAGCTGCATCTAACACCAGCAATCAGATAACCATTGTTTATATTTTATGCGATATTTTAAAAAAGTGGGTTTTTAGGTGAGATTTAAAATGTCGGATTTTCAATGCATCTGAGGCGTGCAGGAAGCATATTCCAGGCGGACGGACCTGCCACCGCGAAAGCCCGATCTACACTAATGTTGCAGACTGTCATGCTTCCTTCTTTTTCGAAAAGCCAATATCGACATGTTTCGAAAAGCCGATTTCGAAACATGTCGATAAAAATAAACTTAAAAGTGTAGAAACAATTGATTAAAATGACAAAAATTAAATTATGGAATTATACAGTTTTAACGCCTTAAGTTTATCTAAAATTAATAATTATAATAATTGATGCCAACTAGTTTTGCTCGGACCCAAGCTTCATATGGGCAATAGTTATAATATTGTTCTGATGCAGCTTGTGTTTGTGGTTTTATTTTTGAATTTCCAGAAACAACAAAAATTTGCCAGAAAATAGGAATTTCTAGACACCGCAAGCCAGGATATCAGATATTTGTTATTAAATTAATTATACAATATCATTATGAATTTTTAAGATAATCAACTGATTTTACTGAAATCTCTTGATGGAAGTTCATTTTAAATAATAATTAAATAAAACGATGTTTTTTACTACTTCCACTTTTGGCTTTATTTAGACAGCGACCGGTTTCGCCAGGCTCGCTGGCATCGATAGACTAGTAACACTATTGTAAACTTAGTCCTTTATATACATACAGATCAGGGGTGGTAAACATGATTCTATACAAAAATAATCTTCAAATATTTTTGGAGGTACCTGTAATACCAATAGTTAAATTCAGAAAATTTTACATAAATATTTGAAGATTATGTTTGTATAGAATCATGTTTACCACCCCTGATCTGTATGTATATAAAGGACTAAGTTTACAATAGTGTTACCAGTCTGTTGATGCCAGCGAGCCTGGCGAAACCAGTCGCTGTCTAAATAAAGACAAAAGTGGAAGTAGTTAAAAAAACATCGTTTTATTTAATTATTATTATGAATTTTAATAATATTCTGAAGTATTATGTGTTAAATAATTTTTGTTTGTTATTTTATTTTAATTCATTGTATTTTATATTATTTGTTTCAGATTTATTTTTTGGGTGTTGAACGATCGAAGTGTGCGCGGGAGATGCCTATTGGTGGCGATGAGGTTCGCAACCCATCACACCGCGTCTCCCGCGGAGCGAAAAGAGAAGGATGGAGTGCTTATTGGTTAAAGTGTAACAGTTCATTCTTTCTGCCTACACTTTCGGGGAGACGGCGTGATAGTTAGTAAGTTAGTAAGTTAGTCTGATGCAGCTTGGATACCAGCAAAAGTTGGCATCCATTATAATATTATAACAATACCTTTGATTAAGTACAAAATGTTTTATTTTTTTATATCTATAAAACAAGATAAATATTCTTATTGAATAACCCGATTCTAGCTTGTCTTTTATAATAGGGGTGGTCGATGTTTAAGAAAGTCGTTATTTTTATTTTTCTCGTTAGTCCGAGGAATGACGAAACAAGAAAACAAGTAAACTTTCCTAACCAGAAAAAGTTATCATTGTTAAGGGCATCGGGGAGATTTATTACTAGTGCCATCTAGTGGCAAAAAAACTGTATCAGGGGCCGCGGTATTAAGAAGGGCGGGAGAGGAATGAAGAAAACCAGAGGAAATTTCGCAAATGTTTTTTTTTTTTTTTTCATACAACAGGTCGTTTGAACCCAATTACTGTGTACATTTTTTTTTAGCTATTATATTGATTCTTATGACATTGAAAAAAAAAATTTAAGTCTAACATCAAGGATTTACATCAATGATATCAGAATTTATTTTACAATCTTCAATATGAGCAGAAAATAGCTCATTATTATAGAGAAGGAATCTAATCGTGTCCAGGCTTGAACCCATGTCCCCTGGATCAGGAGCCAAGCGTTCTATCCCCTAGACCACCACCCGATTCTTATGACATGTGATAGGTAGCCAATCTATCGCCATTTTATTGCCACGAGAATTCTACACCAGACCAAAGACAATCACACTGCCATCGCCGGGGATCGAACCCGGAACCTTCGCGCCACGAAGGTCCACGAATGTTATTAAATCAGTCACTCATTCTGACGTGTTCTTTGCTTATTTAAAAAATTGCTAACCTAAATGCTTAATACTAATGAAAACGTCTGTTTTCTAGTAAATGACATGTTTCGCCTATCTAAAACATTTTTGCCAAAATATTTTTATTTTACAACATTTTGAATGCATTCAAATACTTGTAGACGAATACTGGATTTTACCTATTGCGGGTTATCAATTCAAGGATTAATTGTATATCAATAGAGACGAAGATACAAAATTGGAAACAGAATATGGTTGATCGAGGTGTTTACAGGACTTATGACCTGTCATTGGTTGGGTTAAGCGCACGCTTTATGTAATACAACTTCCAAAAATTTGTCAGACATGGTGGTCATAAGAAAATGGTGGAATGGGGAATGTTGTATTACATAAAGCGTACGCTTAACCCAACCAATGACAGGTCATAAGTCCTGTAAACACCTCGATCAACCATATTCTGTTTCCAATTTTGCATCTTGTTGTATATATGTTAATCTCCAACACCACCCTTTACATGGTAGTATATTCAATCTACACACTATTAATAATTTCCTACTCCCCTTGTAAGTGTAGTTATAGTTATTTCAATAAACTAACTAACTAACCATCAAGCCGTCTCTCTGAAGGGGTAGGCAAAAAGAATGGACTGACACACTTTTCTTTCCTCACATATTTCCCTCGCTTCCTCAACATTCATACATAGTGTCATGCACGCGCGTCGATTTCTCTGACTCCTCATATGGCCGACATTCAATATTTGATTTATTTGATTGTGCCACGTTTTCCTCGATTCATTTGTTTCCATTTACATCGTTAACATATAATTTTTTTACCATTCTGTCTTCATTCAATATTTCCATATGTCCAAACCATCTTAATGATTCTTTCATTATTTTGTTCATAGCACCATCATTCGTGATTTAATTGTATCTCAATAGAGACGAAGATGCAAATTGGAAACTGAATATGGTTGATCGAGGTGTTTACAGGACTTATGACCTGTCATTGGTTGGGTTAAGCGCACGCTTTATGTAATTGCAACATTCCCCATTCCACCTTTCTTTATAACCATGTATGACAAATTTTTGGAAGTTGTATATATGTTAAAGTCCTATGCCAGATTTCACATGTCAGTTTCAATGTGCCATCTATGAAGATTTTGATTACATATGTTAATCTTTTTAAGATTACTCTATATATAATCTGCATACTAACGCCATCTATGGAGATTTATGTTTATTAAGCATTAAGCAGAACATCTTTTGGCACCGCATTCACTTTTTATTTTTTCATTCGACACTCTATCATATTTTAATATATTCAGTTATTTGATGTTGAGGCATTCCTTGTTTACTCTTCAATCTTGGAGCGTGAGAGACAATTTTGAAAATCAAGACAAATAGCTTCCATTATTTGGATCCCGCGCCTAAAATTACGCACAAGTCTCCATTTTTCAGACCGGATCTGCCTTTCGATCAATAATAATGTAATAGTTCCGTATTTGGCACATTCCTCCTCCTATTTGTACCCCGAACACCCCATTCGTTTCGTACCGAGTATTTCTTATAGGCGCATTATACAAGCGAGACATAAAATTTGGTGTTTTATCATGACCCCAAATCCGCAATTGTAATAAATATCATTATATGGACATATTATGGAGACTGCTGACCATAAAAAAAAAAACTAAAAAAAATAACGTGTGAAGAAACGGAAGAAGAATATAAAACATGTGTATTTTTTTACAAATTAATCTGAATGAAAACTGCTTTCTAGAAGATTTATAATATACAAGCTGACCCGGCAAACTTCGTACCGCCTCAGAATCAATAGATGTTGTGTTAACTAATTAGTTGAATTAAATTCAGTATTTTATTAAGTGAAAATGAATACTCAAAATGAAATCTCTTCTCCGGTCTCAATCTAATGATTGGTCTGCAGCAAGGCGACGCATATCCTCTTCCTCTCCGCTCGGTCCTCGGCAACTCTATTCAACTCCGCGTGAAATGAATTAAGTTTAATAAATGTGCAAAAATCAAAATGGAAAGTTTTTTAATTACATTGATATAAATGTAATTCACATGGCGCGCAAAAAATTGTTGTCGGCGTTGCCACAGAAAACCATTAGGAATAAATTTAATTATTTGTTCCAGAACATAGGAACTCTCAATAGCTCCCAGAATCAGCTTGAAAAAATATGTCTCCATGAACCCTTTACTCCTCAATTGAAGTGAGTTATACCCTTAAATACCCAAGATAAATGCGATTGGTTACAGCCAAGGATACTTCATACCCTTTTGGGTAGACGGTTTTCAATAATTTCGTTAAAAGCTCTCCAACATTAGAAGATATTGAGCTTCACGAGGACTCCATATATCATGGCACCTCCCTCAAGGCTGCTTCTGACTCAGGAATTATATAGGGTTCTTAGGACCCGGGTGTCTCTAAAAACAACAACTCTAAAAAACAAAAAACATCATCTTTAACAAAACGTCGCCAAGAAGGTACCTTCTTGGTCTGAGTACGAATAATCAATTTTTTTTTACTTTGAAGTCTCATGCATCACGATCTTAGAAATCCTCGCCGAATCCAACTTCTTCACTATGACATCCATTTTGCAAGATCTGCAAATCTCTTCCTGTTTGCTGGATTAATTTAGGTACCTTAAACAATAATAATGCTATCAAAAAAATTATTCAAATTGTCATTCTAACAAATTTATATAAAGGTTCGAAAAATCACGAAAATTAATTTAAACAGTTTAAAAAAATATTGTGAAACAAAAATTGATGAAACAACTGTTGCGAAAAATAAAATAAAAATAAAAAAAAGTCATACCGTAAACAGCGTTTTATATTTTAACAGTTTAAATATTAAGTTTTCAATTATCATTCTTATTTTATTTTTATAAATGTTTTTTTAACCCTTAACGTACCGTGTTCAAAACAAAACGCTCGCTCCCATGTGGTAAATTCAGTTTACCGCTAACTTCATCTAAATATCAAGCATATGACTCGATGAATCAAAATTTAATTTATGTCATCTTGTAGGGAATTTCATTAGGAATAGATCGATATCTATAACATACATGGATTATTTGAAAAACATATCATTATTAATTTTTTTCTGGAACCATGCGATTTCTGATATGGAATGCGACACAGCATACGAGCAACTGGACACCCAAGTATAAACTTGTCTACGCGCCGCGGCCGGCGGGGCGAGACTTACGAGATTTTACGTATGATAAAGGCACCTAGGCAAAATGTATAGTACGTTCAAGACAACGAGTACGTATTAATATTTGTCCCTTTTGGGAAAGTGTTAATATTTTCACAGTTCTGATATTATTAAATTGCGTGCTGCGTTTCCATCTACAGTCGATATTATTACGTACCTATTGAAAAGGCCAAAGATATAATTTCATATACGTTCAAAACAGCGAGTAAGTATTTGTCACTTTTGATAAAGTTGTAAATATAAGCAAAACAAATTCTACCTTAACACGAATGAAGGTGAGGGCAGTCTTAGAAAATATTTTTTTTTGGGATGAAGGAAGTAATTTTTTGCTTTTTTTTTTTACGAAATATTGAGAACACTTCAATGGAGGATTACAATTTTTTTTATAATATTAGGGTCCATAGGTTTTAAGAAAATCAACTTTAAATTGGCAGTGGAAACTCAATTGACCACATGGCAACGCGACGGTTAATCAAAGAGAATTCCACAGAATTAAATCAATAGAGTAACAATTGAAATAACGTCGGTAAACACACCTCGGGTTTGCCATATTTTAATTTCGCAGACAGAAACCTTGTGTCTATAATTTCTTCCAAAAAGCAGAACATCTTTGGTTTCCTTAAATAGGTCCCGCAGAATTTTAATTATAACGGAGCGATTTTAATTAAACATTAATATAAGGTTACAACGAACACATTTTCTCATTTCATATTTTATCTGGGACAATAAATTATTTAGACCGTTTAAAAACATCCTGAAAAGTGAGTTGAATGTAAAATTTTATTTAAACGTAAATTATAATGAAATATATTGTGTTTTTTTAAAGGTTTGTTTTTTAAACTGGCAACATTGTTTCTACAGACTGTCAATTTGACAGTTAACAGTTGATTTGTAGTCAGTACGTTTTGCCGTTTTACCATTTTTAAATCGACGAGCGTGCATTTTATTGTGTATGAATGTTGAGGAAACGAAAAGATTATACCAGGAAATAAATATGTGGCAGTCCATTATTTCTGCCTGCCTACTTCGGGGAGACGGCGTGATGGTTAGTTGGTTTATTTTTTACAAAAAAAAAAACAGAATTATTACAAATTCGAACGTTTTTTCTAGAAGTTTTCTTATATTTTATGGAAATGACATGCTTTGCCTTGCTAATTTATTTTTAAATATGAATGTTAAATTAAAAAACTTGGATTTACGTATCACAATTGTATTTTAATTTTTCGACACAGCTGTTTCGTCAACCTATCATCAAAAAATAAAAATACAATTTTGATACATGAAACAAAGTTTTTTTTTTATTTAACAGGTTATAATGTTTATGTATCATATGTTTATGTAACAATGGACTATTTTTAAATATCATTATCAGGTTCGATAATGCTTTAGTGAGGCTAAATATGTCATTCCCATAACATATTATACTTCTATAACAAAGACGTTTTTATTCATATTAAAGACTTATACATGTTAAATTTAATTGTACATTTATTATATTATATAATGTATTAAGGTGTGGTTTAAATAAAACAACTAACTAACCATCGAGTCGTTAACCGGAAAGGTAGGCAGAGAGGATGGACCGACACACTGCTCTGCCTTAACATACCTCTCGAGTTTTTTTTTACATTTATAAATCGTAAAATGCACGCTCGTCGATTTTTTCGATTTCGAAAGTGGCCACCTTTTAATAATGCCATGCTTTCCTTAGGCTTCCACGGCTTCTCTTTCCACTTACACTGCTTGTATACAACATTTTAACCATTCTTCTCTTATCCATTCGTTCCAAATGTCCAAACTATCTCAGGGATAAAATCAAAACATCTCATCATATTGTAAGACATCTCATTTCTAATGCATTATTTCAGTTACTATTTTCCTCTTCCTGGTACTATCCCATCTCATCGTCTGTATTGACTGACGGCTCTTCTCTATCTCTGACTGACCTTGCATGGTTCTGAGTATCGCCCTCACTCAAGCCATTTCTCTGCAAGACGCTATTGCTTGAATCATCAACGTCTTTCTAGGTCTTCCTCTGGATGGTTGACGAGGAAGATTCACAAACTGAGCTCTATTTTCTGTGTGGTCTGGTAGTCTCCGTTTTATATGCCCGCACCATCTCATCTGCCTTTCTTCTAGTTTAATATTTATATCCGTAACTCCCAGACTACCGTGATTGCGTTTTTTCAGCTTCTATTATAACTTTATAGCTATATATAATATATTATATAATTAAATAACTAACTAACTAACTAACCATCACGCCGTCTCCCCGAAAGGGTAGGAAGAAAGAATGGACTGTCACACTTTAACCGATGCGGCACTCCATCCTTCTCTTTTCGCCCCGCGGGAGACGCGGTGTGATGGGTTGCGAACCTCATCGCCACCAATAGGCATCTGATTAAATAATTTAACTGAAATCTCTTGATGGAAGTTCATTTTAAATAATAATAAAATAAAACGATGTTTTTATAACAACTTCCGCTTTTCAATCAAAAGGAATCAAACAAAACAATTTTTCGGCAGTAATCGATTCCAGGAATATTTTTATTTCTTTATATTGGGTATAACAAAGAGGAGTCAGCAAACAGTAATTGGTCATTAAGGACTACTTATAAATATATATAGAAATAAGGATGTTTCCTGGAATCGATTACTGCCGAAAAATTGTTTTGTTTGATTCAGACCCTTAGAAACTATATGGATGGTGAAAACCAAATAAGGCGAGGCCAACCTTATGGACCAAGAACTATATCATATTATATTTAAATTCATAAAAACTAAAAAACTAACTTACCATCACGCCGTCTCCCCGGAGGGGCAGGCAGAAAGAATGGAACGCCACACTGTTCTGTCCTGACATACGTCTCTCGCTTCCTCTACATTCATACATCTTGTCATGCACGCACGTCGATTTTTCCGACTCCTCACGTGACCGACATTCAATATTTGATTGATTTGATCGTGCCACGTTTTCCTCGGCCTTCCTCTATTTCTAGCTCCGTTCACGCCGTTTACATATACCTTCTTTACCATTCTGTCTTCACTCATTCTTTCCATGTGTCCAAACCATCTTAATGACCCTTTCCTTATTTTGTTCATAACACTTTCATTCGCACCACATTCACTTCTTATACTTGCATTTGTCACTCTATCATAAACAGATTTGCCACACATTCGTCTTAGAGATCTCATTTCTACTGCATTTATTCTACTTTCATCCTTCTTTTGCCAGTTCCATGCTTCACTTCCATACATAAGGGTCGGCACAAGAACACCATTGTGCACTGGCATCTTAGCTTTTTTGGATAGGCTTTTGTATGCGATGACAACTTTAAGTGCACCATTTATTCTGTTGCCTGCCCCAACCCTTCTTTCAATATCCTTCTCCACCCTCGCATCCTTTGTAAACATACTTCCTAAATAAACAAATTCATCCACTTGTTCCAGATTTTCACTGTTTACACTAATGTTGCAGACTGTCATGCTTTCTTCTTTTTCGAAAATCATTACCTTAGACTTATTCACATTCATCATCAAATCGGATCGCTTGCATACCTCATACATACTAGACACCAGGGCTTGCAGTTCGTGCTCGTTGTCTGCAAGTAGCACAGCGTCGTCCGCATACAACAAACAGCTTACTGAAACATCTTCCATTTTTGCACCTGCTTCCAACCCTTTCAGCTCTTTCATACACTTGTCCATATAAAGATTAAACCAGGCTGTAAGATCCCCATTTACTCTGACACTAGCAGTGCTTTCTGTGTACAGCGATGTAATTGCCGTGATCAGTTTTAATTAAATTCAGTAAATTCAGTAATATTAAAATTCAGTAATATTAAATTTAAGTAAATTCAGTAATATTAAAAACAAAAGTATCACTTTTTCAAACGTCATATACAAATATATCACCTATAATAAAATTTTAATTCCGTTGTATTGAATATGAATCTTCTTGAATACCTGAAATACCAATATTTAAATTCAGCATATTTTACATAAATATTTTAAGAATATTGTTGGATAGAATTATGTTTAACGCCTGTACGTATATAAAGGACTCGGTCACCAGTCTTTCGATGCCGAAACCGGTAGCTGTCGAAATTAAGACAATTGTGGAAGTAGTTATAAAAAACATAACTAACTAATTAACAAACTAGCCATCACGCCGTCTTTCCGGAGGGGTCGGCAGAAAGAATTGACTACCACACTTTTCTTTCATACATCTTGTCATGCACGCTTGTCGATTTCTCCAACTCCTCACTTGGTCGACATTCAATATTTTATTTATTTGATCGTGCCACGTTTTCCTCGGTCTTCCTCTATTTCTAGTTCCATTTACATCGTTAACCCTCCCTTCCCTATGATGGGTATCTTCTACACGTTGTTTCTAAAAACCATAAATATCTCTATAAATAAAATAAAAACAAGGTCAAGATTTTTAGTATTTCTCCATAATATATTTACGCATTGATTTAAAAAATAATATTATTAATAATCAGAATTCATCGGGTACATCGGAGGTATTTTGTGAAAATCGAAAACAAAGTCGAGTATAAACAGCGCTTTCAGTGCGCCACACTATATTCGCATCTCACTCTTGCATATGTTCTAGCTCAATGTTCTCACTCTCGCCGCGCCGTCCCGCTGCGCCGGCAGTGGCGGCAGTCGCTTTCGGGCTTGCAACCAGAGCGGGTCTATGCCCGTTCCGTGAGCGTTGCCAGATGTTTTTTTAATGTTTTTAGCAATTAAATCTCAAGTATTATAACTTTTACTTCAATTATAATTATATAAGGGGATCAGCTATGAATGTTCCTATTTTTCCGATTAAAAATCGCTAATTTTTTAACGCGTACTGACTACCCTACACCGGAACGCACGTTTTTATTTTAGCACCGTAAAGGTTAACATATATTTTTTTAACATTCTTTCTTCATTCATTCTTTCCATGTGTCCAAACCATCATTATCATCCTTTCATTATTTTGTATCAATCGCATCGTATTGACTTCTTATATTATTTCTCATTCGACACTCTATCATACACAGAGTATCCACATCTTAGTCTTGGGTACTACAATCCTGCAAAATCCCATCCCGAAGTCATTTTCCTATGTCGTCCTTGTAAGTGTTTAACCCGTATCGGTTTTATAAACGCAACTAATAAATTTGATACGAAATACCCGCATTTTTGACAATCTCAAAATAGATTGTATTATTATACGCTGTTAAATTTGTTTTTGTTAGGTGCTTGTTTACCCTTTTCACAAAATAACAGACTGAAATAAAACATTACCAACAGATGCTCCTGTTCTCACGCTGCAACCACGAGTATATTTTTTACCAAACAAAATATTTAGTAGGTGGGATAAAGTGATTTATGTGCACTTAGACCTAAAAAGTGACCGGGTTTTTCAAAATGACAAGCCATTAACAATACAATAAGTTGGATATCCTCGCGCTGCCTGTGACACCCTTCCCCCCAGGAATCCTTCAAGTTTATGTATTTCGTCCGGTCGTCCTTTTTTCGATTTCTCTCACAGAAATTGATTTCCTGTCTTCGAGGGCGGATTACAGGATCAACAGGGTGGTAAGAGCTTCCATGTCTCAAGATCACGAAAAATTTATATACAAATAAATATTATATAATTTAATTCTAACTTGTCATCACATATTATTTTAAGCATCAATCCTAGGTAATTTATTGTTTCTTGGATATTGATGTACAACTCGTGTTGTACATCAATAACTTAGTTTTAATATAATATAACTAATAAATACTTAGTTTTCTATCAAATGTCGAATGACAGAATCTCAAATGCTGATATAAGAAAGAAATGTAGAGCGGAAGAAGGTATTATGAAAGGATCGCTGCGATGGTTCGGACATATGGAACGCATGGATGGAGAAAGAATGGTTAAAAAAGTATACGTTAATGATATAAATGGAGTACGGAGTCGAGGCAGACCGAGGAAAACATGGCATGATCAAATTAATCCAATTTAAAGGTTGGTCATGTTAGAAGTCGGAGGAATCGACATGCGTAAATAACTGGTTGTATGAATGTGGAGGAATCTAGAGAGGTTTGTCAGGATAGAGTAGTGTGGTGGTCCATTCTCTCTGTCTAACTCTGCGGGAAAACGGAGTGATGGTTTGTTTGTTTGTTTGTTTAGTTTTCTATCAGGTTTATTATTATTTATGGGAATGACCAGTTTTTCTTCAATATTCGCCTTCACTTTGTGTTGTGAATTCATATTTGAACCGAAACATGAATGTGTCAAGTGAAATAAAGTTTTGTTATACTAAGTGTTATTATACTTAGTGCAATATAATTACACTTGAATTACAACACTTTATTTCACTTAACACAGACATGTTTCCTTTATCAATGTTAACAATTTTACCACAATTTTGTTCAAATTGTGTACATTGATAAAGGTTATGTTCTAAACAAAACATGTATGTGTTAAGTGAAATAAAGTGTTTTTATATTAAGTTTAATTATATTTAGTGTAATATGATTACACTTAGTATTACAGAACTTTATTTCACTTAATACAGACATGTTTCGGTTTATAATAACGTAACCTTTATCAATGTACACAATTTTAACATTGTGGTGAATTTGAACGTTATGATTAAAATTGTGTACAATGATAAAGATTATGTTATAACCGAAACATGTCTGTGCTAAATAAAATAAGGTTTTGTATTACCAAGCATCTTCTTATTCTTCTCTTTACTTGTTGTGGACCTATGTGGTATATTTTCCAGGGTTGCTCCTCCTGTGAGGTAGATTCCCAGCTGTCCTTCCATATTTCAGAAAGTTTTCCGTGAGTCCCATGAGGCTGATTATGTAGTACAATATAAGGAAGTCTGGTGATGTCTATTGTTTGGACATGACCGTACCAGTCCCTTCTTTGCTGTCTACTCCATCTTACAATATCCTCAACCTCACATATCTCTCTAATTCTGGTGTTCCTAACGCGATCTCTCAGTGTCTTGCCTGCTATATCTATACCAACTGTAATTATATTTATTCAAATGTGACCTGTTTTGCCTGTCTAAGGCATTATAAGATATATAGAAATGTGAAAAGAAACGGAAAACTACCACAGTGGCCATAGAATCAATCCCTAGAACCAGCTAAAATATTAAACTTTGCTGCAAAACATACCTTGGATTCTACCATGGAAGGAGCCATGCTTGGCATAACCTTGAGGGACAGGTTTAGAAGCGAATTTATTCGACGACAAACCAAGGTGACTGAGGTGGCTCGGAGGATGGGCGGGTTGAAGTGGAGATGGGCTGGCCATATCAGACGGCCAATGGGGGAAACGAGTTCTGAAGTGGAGACCGCGTACAGGATTCCGTAAACTTGGACTCCCCCTGCCCGCTGGACCGACGATCTGAAAAGGATTGCTGGACATGGATGGATGGAAGCGCCATGGATAGGAGGCGGTGGCGTGCTTTGGGAGGGGCCTACTTTAGGGGGCTGATGATGATACCTTGCATTGAAACTAGCGAAGAAGATAAAGAAGATTAAAAAAAACACCGAGAAAAACGTTGCATGATCAAATGAATCAAATACAGAATGTCGGCCATGTGAGGAGTCGGAGAAATAAACGTGCTACATGACGATGTATGAATGTTGAGAAAGTGAGATAAGTCAGGAAAGATAAGTGTGGCAGTCCATTATTTCTGCCTACCCATTCGGAGTCACGGCGTGATGATTAGTTAGTTAGTTAGTTAAAAAACATATGTAAATACACGTGACTTGTGACGATATCACAAACTTTGAGAAAACTTAGGCTGTGAAACCACCCTTAATATTCCTGATATTAATTCAATGTAACACGAGAATGGGGGTGAATTCGGTACTGATTTCTTAGAACCCCTCCTCGAGTACTTCCTGCCGATTCATATTCCTTCCCCATCGGTCTGTAACAATATCACTCGTTTATCTCCACTCTCCCTCCGAGGTCTCGTCCGGGTAATAACTTGGGAACTATGATTAATGGCGTCTCTCTGCGCGGATCAATACATCAGGAAAATTGTTATAAATTATTAAATAGATTGGTTACGAACCTATAGGCGCTCTGTTAAGGATAATATATGTAATGACAATGATTGTACAGTAGGCTTTTATTACATTCGGACTCAATTATAAAAAAAACTAACTAACTAACCATCACGCCGTCTCCCCGAAAGGGTAGGCAGAAAGAATGGACTGTCACACTTTTACTGATGCGACACTCCATCTTCTCTTTTCGATGGGTTGCGAACCCCATCGCCAACAATAGGCATCTCCCGCGCACACTTCGATTGTCCAACACCCACAAAATAAAATAATATAAAATACAACGATATAAAATAAAATAACAAAATAATAATTTAACACAAAATGTTCTTTTTAGATGGTGCACATATTGTCTATTCAATTTATGTTCCACGAATCCACCGTTTTTTAATTTACACATAATGTAATAACACATAATGTTTTTTTCGATGTTGCACATGTTGACAAGGACGATCCGGACTTTTGTGTTTATTTAATTATAATGTTTTTTAAATAAGCTAGAGCAAGAGCAGCAAGAGTAGAAATATATCGACTGAAGCAAAAATGGCAGTGAACAATGGAGTTCTAGTCCCGACCCTTATGTATGGAAGTGAAGCTTGGAGTTGACAGAAGAACGATAAAAGTAGGATGAATGCCGTAGAAATGAGGTCACTAAGAAGGATGTGCGGAAAAACAATGTATGATAGAATATCTATTGATGAAGTAAGAAAAAAATTTAAAGCGGATGAATGCGTGATAAATAAAATCAAGAAGGGGTCACTAAGATGGTTTAGACATATAGAACGTATGGATGAGGGAAGAATGGTTAAAAAGATATATACAAGTAGTGTGAATGGAATAGAAGTCGAGGAGGGCCAAGGAAGACATGGCACGACCAAATTAATCAATTACTGAAACGCGGCCAGGTTCGAAGAAGGAACAATCGACGAGCGTGCATGTCACGATGTGTGAATGTAGAAGAAGCGCGAGAGTTATATCAGGGCAAAACAATGTGGCGATCTCTCCTCACCTCCTCCTGGAAACGGCGTGATGGTTAGTTAGTTAGTTAGTTAGTTAAGAACAGACACCGTCATAACCAAAAATCTCCTTAGAGTAGCATAAAATGAGAACATTGCAGCCTATCGTGGCGAGAACCCTTCTTCTTTTTATTTTTGTGCCGTGTTAGGTCTTCTCCAACGTTGGTGATCACTGCAGCAAAGGCATCTCTATCCTGCGCCACTTAGTCTACGTCTATTTTTTTAATATTCCGCAGTCAGGATAACTGCCTTCTGGGGATGGGCCCCATCAGAGTCCAAGTTTCACAATCATATAGTAAAACAGACCATATATAACTTTTGATCATTCGTTTTCGGAGTTTCAGGTTAAGATTATCGTTGCAAAATAAGGTTTTCATTTTATTTATTGGGGAGAACCCTTGTAGATAGGATACCCAATCAAGAAATTCGCAGATCCTATGATCCATAGCTTAGTAACCTAAATTGTATTTTCGTGTCCTATGATTTGGTATTGAATTATTTAATTTTATTGAGTTAAAAAAAAGTGTGTTCAAGCACTTACGTAGCCGATTGTTATCACTTTTAATCCATTTGAGGGGGCATTTATTATTCTATAATAGTTGTCGATTATGTCATAATTGCATAACTAATTAAGAAACACAGGGCGGTATAATTATACAATTTAATGGCAATACCAATTAATAATTTGACTGTCATATAATTTTACCAGTTGATTGGTACCGAAATTGATATATTAATTAATTCGAATGAAAAGGTAAGTTTATTTTTAAGTTTCATTAAATTTATTAGAACGACTTTTATAAACAAAATTGTTATTGGAAACAAAAAAATATCAATAAAAGCAAAAACGACCGTTCACAGTGGAGTTTTAGTACCAAACCCTGATGAACCAACGTGAAGCATGGAACTAGCAGAAGAAGAACTCCATATTTAATAATTAATACGAATGAAAAAAACTTATGTTTTTCTAGAAGTTTTATTGTATTTTTTGGGGGTATGACATGTTTCGCCCTTCTAAGGCATTATCAAATGTGGCTTTACTTGGACGTGTTACTCTTTATATACTCTATTGAGAGGAGCATAATATGGCAAATTAACAATGATGTTGCTTTATACAATGGAAAAGATAATTATTGGGGGAAAGTCCAGAAAATAGAAAGTGTATCCTGGAACTCATTATGAAATTTTTACCTCCTTAAGGAATACTAAATGCAATTATATAAATCAAATTAGTTATTTGAGGTAGCTCATTATTAAGGTATTACTAAGAAAAAAAATGCTCAGTTTATAAAACGATTTTACATATTTCAAAACTATGTCATACCCCCAAAAAATACAATAAAACTTCTAGAAAAACATAAGTTTTTTCATTCGTATTAATGTCACAAAAAAGTGCCAACAAGCTGAGAGTCACTCAGAGAGCAATGGAGAGAGCCATGTTGGGTATCAGTTTACGGTACAGACTCAGAAATGAGGACACAAGAGTCAGGACAAAGGTTTCCGATGTTGTCAAGATGGCCGCAACCCTCAAGTGGCGATGGGCGGGACATGTCGCTCGCGATCCAGAAGAAAAGTGGACAAGGCGACTGCTGTGCTGGTGGCCAAGGGCGGCAAAGCGTGGAGTTGGGCGCCCACAGTTGCGTTGGCGCGATGATATCCGGAGAAGTGCGGGAAGTGCCTGGATGCGGATCGCTCAGAATAGAAGAGAATGGAAAATGCGTGAGGAGGCCTACGTCCAGGAGTGGACGGTCAATACGGGCTGAAGAAGAAGAAGAAGAAAATTAATTATTTATCAAATCATTTTTGTCATTTCATTAATGACGATTTATTATAATTAGATTGATAGGGGCAATAAACAATGTATAAAAATAATTATATTACTGAATAGAAAAACACATAGAATAATAAATCTATCTGTGGTTCAATTAAATGTATAATTTAGGTGACGTCCGTTGTTATGAATCATTCATTTATTGCGGGTAATGCCGGCTACAGTGTGCTCACATAGCACACAGATAAATCTAGCCGCCGTATGTACAGGGTGACCGCAAAATCCCAGCTTAACTATTCATCAATCCCCGTGGAACTGTATGGTGATATTGGTACTTGGTGCGTGAATTATGTAAAAGGGATAGCGGACCACCCGACGCGTATGTGCTTACACTTTCAGAAGGATATATTTTGACCAAGAATTTTTATACAGACAAAAAAATATATGTATAAAACTTAAGGCATTCTACTTCTTCTTATTTTCCTTTCAAATCAAATCAAATCAAAATAAGAAAGAAATGTAAGGCAGATGACTGCATCATGAATAAAATTAAAAAAGGATCCCTGAGATGGTTTGGTAGAATGGTTAAAAAGTTGTATACAAGCAGCGTGAGTGGGAAAAGAAGCCGAGGACGACCGAGGAAAACATGGCATGACCAAATTAATCAATTACTAAAAGGCGGCCACATTCGAAGTCGGAATAATAGACGTGCGTGCATAGTACGATGTATGAATGTAGAGGAAGCCCGAGAGGTATGCCAGGACAGGCCATTGTGGCGATCCATTCTCTCTGCCTACCCCTCCGGGGAAATGGCGTGATGGTTAGTAAGTTAGTTAGTCAAATCAAATCATATCATTTGGAAACAGAATATGGTAGTCGAGGCGTTTACAGGACTTATGACCTGTCATTGGTTGGGTTAATCGATCAGTTTATGTTTAACAACATTCACCATTCCACCCTTCTTACGACACCACGTCTGACAAATTTTTGAAACTTGTATAATATGTTAATATTTTTTAATAACTTCACAGTTGGTAGATCCATCTACACTAGCGCCATCTATTAAGATAATTTGTAAGCATTAAGTGGAAAATCTTTATTAATGTAATGTGAAAGGCTTTTACGCAATTATCATATTGCTAGATAGAATGTTATCAGTCATTTACGTTATGTGCGAAATGTTATGAAAAGAAAGATTGTATAATTTCTTTCCAAACATTTATTTAAACGAGGGCGGTTTGATAAGTCAGTGACTTTTTGCAAAAAACGTATATTTTTCGGCAAAAAAGCGTTTTATTTCTCAACATAGTCTCCTTTTAGCTCGATACATTTTGTCCAGCGTTTTCCCAATATTTTTATTCTTTCCAAAAAATAGATTTTCTCAAGGCCCTCAAAATAGGCATTTGTTTCAGTGATGACCTCTTCATTCGACCCACATATCTTACCACCCAGATATTTCTTCAGGTTTGAAAACTGGATATAGTCACAGAGGGCTAAATCTAGAGAATATGCTGGATGGGGTAGCAGTGCGTAGCCCAATTTATGGATTTTTGCCATGGCGAATGGAACAGCACTTTTTTCTTCGTCAAATGCGGTCGTTTCTGCTTCAAATCAATATCGAATATGTCCAGGAGCTCTGAATAATATTTGCCGATGATCGTTTTACCCTTTTCAGGGTAATCGATGGGAAGACACCACGTGCATCCCAAAAAACTGTGACTATGACCTTGTTAGCCGACAGACCCACCTTGGCCGACAGACCCATTATCGTAGACCAAACATGATGGATCCATGTTTTGTCTTAGTATTAGAACTAACTAACTAACTAACTACCACGCTGTATCTCCGAAAGGGCAGAAAAGGCAGAAAAAATGGACTGCCATACTTTTCTTTCCTGACATACTTTTCTCGATTCCTCAGAATTCATAGATCGTGTGATGCACGCATTTCGATTTCTCCGACTCCCCACGTGGCCGATATTCAATATTTGATTTATT